>JARJHM010000041.1:0-600000 GCA_033356055.1 Carex pumila
ATGCTATAGAATTTCAAGAGTATTTTTTTATTTTTTGCAAATAGCCCTTTTAACTTTCCTTAATGTGCTCACATCTTGTTGGTCATTCATTGTTTGTAGATATCATGAAGCTTGTGACAAGGCAAGAGAAAAAGTTATAGAGCTGTTAAGAGAGCTCTCAGCCGAACTTCAAAATAACATTAATGTGCTTGTTTTCGCTTCTATGTCACATGTCATATCAAAGGCACTTTTTAGTCATGTTAGGTAAACGTTCAGTTTACCATATGAGCTGTAAGAGTTTTCTAGATGCCTTATGTAACAAAAAAATCTAATTACTTTGCAGTGAAGCTCGGCGCAGGGGATGGACATTTCCTACAATAAAGGATTCTTATATTACTCAGGTGCTAAAACTACTGCATTATTAACACCAAATTGCTTCGAGTGATGTAATTTTGCCAAGCACTATTCCAAGATTTTACATGTATTTGATTTTAACATTTGATTGTCTGTTGATACCAGTTGACTGCCAGCTATTTTATTCATACGATTATAGTATTGTGCAGACTTATATAGTCATCTTGAAATTGCACTCAAGAGGTAAATTGATGCATAAGTCTTAGATGCATAGCCGGGCATTTGAGAATTAGTTAATACCATGCCGTAATGGATGCACTTTTTTTTTATGAAAAGCCCTTAGGCGGTAATGGATGTACTTGACGGACCAAATAAACATCACTCGGGTTAATGCTGTGCCTAGTTGGGGCATATGAGCAAAATTTGAACTGACCAAATTCCTGCACAAGGTAGTAAATGGGTTTGTTGGGTTTAGATAGTATCCAATTGGATTTTGGTCATTCCATGTTCAGGTCAGGTCGAGTTGAAATTATTGGGTACATTTGAAGGTCATATTTGGCAACTTTCTGTATCATTACTCATTATGGTTCTGGTTACATGTTCAGGTTTGGCGTGCTTCAATTCCCATAGGTCAAATTAGACTGACTAGTAGAATTGAAGGTTGATTTCAGTTAGAATCTAGTTGGGTGGGCTAGATTCTTTTTTCGACACAGATTTTAGGTTGGGCCAAATTTTCCGGATCACTCAGTATTCTTTGTCCACAAGAAAATTTTTGAACTCTTGACTTTTAGCCAACTATGATTAGGCTTCAAATATGTCAAACAGTACCTTACCAAACCAAGTGTAACCTTGCAGAATAATTCCATAACATGCAGGATAAAGCAGAATCAAAAGCAGAAAAAGGGATGGAACTTTTGGGTTTGCTCCCTTATTGGCTTGAAATGTCCCAAGGAAATGCAATACCAAATGATGTAAAAATGCATTCTCTATTTCTCCTTACTGGGCCTAATGGAGGTGGAAAATCAAGTATCCTTCGATCAATCTGTGCAGCATCTATTCTTGGAATATGTGGTCTTATGGTGCCAGCCAAGTCGGCCATTATTCCTCATTTTGACTCAGTTATGCTCCATATGAAATCATATGACAGCCCTGTTGATGGCAAAAGCACCTTCCAGGTACTGGAGAGGTCCTACTTTTAGTTTTTCAATTTTGTTACTCTTAACAAATGAAAATTGACCGTAGATCTGTTGACCTACCATTAGCAGTATCCCATTTAGCCCCTCTACCCTCTTGTGAAAAAAATAATGACTTCTCTTGTTCCCTGAATGCATGAGTAAGAGCAGGGGGGTGGGGTTACTCGGTCATTTTTGCAAAGTAATTTGGGCAAGTGGATGTGTTAGCTGAGGCCTGAGGAATGAAAGATATTGGAGTCTGAAGGGAACATATCACTTTTTCTTATGATACTATTGTGTCTTACAAGTAGTTTGTCTTGTTTTCAGATTGAGATGTCTGAGATAAGGTCTATCGTCACACGTGCCTCAGAAAAAAGCCTTGTCTTAATAGATGAAATATGTCGTGGTACTGAGACAGCCAAAGGCACGTGCATAGCAGGAAGTATATTAGAGACACTTGACCGGGTCGGGTGCCTTGGTATTGTTTCAACGCACTTACATGGCCTCTTCGATCTACCTTTAAATACCAACAACACAACCTTCAAAGCAATGGGTTCTAAGACTGTGGATGGAGCGATTAAGCCAACCCTAAAATTAACGGATGGGGTATGTAGAGAGAGTTTAGCATTCCAGACTGCACAAAGAGAAGGGATGCCCGGCCCAATTATTGAAAGGGCTGCTGAGTTGTATAAATGTATGAAGAACAGTAAAGTGCTATATGTTCCAGCTGTACATGGAATGGGGTCTAAGCGGGCGGTAAATGGATCTGAGTCTGAGACATTGGCAAAGGAGGTAGAGAGGAGTTTCTTAATAATATGTCAAAAGGGAGTTGTGAAGCTTGGGAAGGCGGCCTGTGTTACTGTGGGTCCCAGGGAGCAGCCGCCTCCATCAACTGTTGGTGCTTCATGTGTTTATGTGATTATTAGATCAGATAGGAAACTTTATGTTGGTCAGGTACTACCTATTTATTTGATTTATCTTTTTATTTATTCCTCAAAAAAAAATTATCTTTTATTTACAGAATTATTTATCTATAAGATACAAATGTATTTAGTTCTTTCTTGTTCTTTTTGATAAATAGACTGATGACTTGGTGGGGCGGTTAAGAGCACATCGGTCAAAAGAAGAAATGCAAGATGCTACTATCCTATATATTGTAGTGCCTGGAAAGAGTGCTGCATGCAAATTGGAGACGCTACTCATAAATCAATTCCCTTTAGAAGGGTTTAAACTCGTAAACAAAGCTGATGGCAAGCACCGTAATTTTGGCACTTCAGATCTCTCTCTTGGGGCTCTTACTTTGCACCCATGATATAGCTGTTAAAAGGAAAGGTTGTGTTCCATTTTTTGTTAGAGTTGCTCCTATTCTTTACCTTGGCTTTCAGAATACATCAAAGCCACCATTTAGTAGAAATGTATCTTATTGAAAAGGTGAAAAATTTGGTGAAAATTGAATAGGCAGAATGGAAGTAGCGGGCTCTTGGCCTGTTTGGAGACAACTAGTTGATTTGTCAGTGACGGTATGGGGCTTTACCAATTTTGTATTTATAGGTGGAAGCTCTAGACCTTAATTTTTGCATACATATTAGGGTCAAACATTGGTTTTTGATGAGAAAAATGTAATATATTTATTCTTCCAAGATATATTTTTTTTTACACCATGTTATTCCTAGAAAGAACTAGGAACCAATTGTGTCCCTGAATAGCGTACTTCATAGTTTAAAAATGCAGATTATACCCAAATTAGCCCCCATTAACTCAACATAGTGTAATTAGAACTTCATTATAATTCATAAATCATAACATATGGCATGGGTGTCAAGATGATTTTTCAGGTGGTACGTAACAGGTAGTTTTCTTTTCATTGATATCAACAGGTCCTTGTTTTGGTGGGTGTAATAATGTGGTACTTGGTATATTTCTGTTTAATTTAAATTTTATTGGAAAGGTCCAGATCACTTGGTTGTACCCATCTAGTGACAAAAAGAATGCACTGTTGAATTGTAAGATGGGTCTTCCTTTATTGGGGCAAATTTCCCCATCAATGGGGTTCACAATTTCACATAAAACAGTGGTGTGGTTCGCTCTCAGTTCAAGTATCTTTTTGAATGTTAACAGACCAATTAAATAAAAAAGGAGAAAAGAAACTATGCAATTTTGGATCTTTCTATCAGGTTTGAAAGACTCAATTTTGAATTTGAACGCTTCAGTCAAATTCGTTTGTAGAGTATTTTCATCTTTACTATAGTAAAAGATTATTCTTTTTGTCATAATAATGTTTTAATAATCATTAATCAGTCATCTATTAATTTCATATCAGTTAATTTCTTGTAATTTTAATTGTGGGATCCACTAATATGAAAAAAGAGAAATATTCTGCAATTTAGAAATGATGTTCTTCCACTTACAAAGTAATTAAAACAAAATTGTGGCACAACCTTGCTAAATTACCAAGTATTCTACATCTCTACAATTAATATTATAACTGTCATATTAATAATTTAATATATTATCATTTGCAATTTATTTGAAAGTGAGATGATCTGATGAAGATACTCTAAACTTCTATTTCAGTGATATGATTTAATGCCTTCTCATTATTCACAGGAAATCACCTACTATGGTTTCTACTTTCTACTATATTCCTTGGATTATAATTCATGAGAGAGAATAGAGCGTTTACACATTTTTTTTGTACTACAAAAATGAAGATATAACTGTAAATTTTACCACATATTGAAAGATTTCCAATGAGACACAAAATGCCCCTGCAATTACAGCAATTATATTGACATCATTTTCCAATCATTTCTCATATCATTTGTTTCTTTTTCTAGATAGAGTAATTTAATATGACGACATAAGGTGACACCAGAAAGGCAAGCTGAGACATGCCTATGTTGAGAAGGCGATTGATGTACCTACATGCTATTTTGCTGTCAAAAATGCAAGCAGCAGAACATGCTAATATAAAGTGCTCCTGATTGCTTAATTATATGATAATCAATTGGTGCCTTTCATGGACCTCTTCATAAATGCCTTGATGGGTACATTCTTCTAATATCAACAAAACTGATTCTGACCTTGCCATGAAAAATTATTAATTGGACAATTAATGTAAAAATTCTGCCTCAATCTCAAACGGTCAAACTTAAATTGATGCCTGAGTTTTTTTTTTTTTTTTTTAATATATTTTAATTTCCAGTGTGTTTCCTTTGCTGTACCATACAAAGCATATATTCAGCATTTGTTGCAGCACAACATTTTTTTTTTTAAAAATCTTCACAGAAGCTGTGAAGTTGTGAGGGGGAATCGAACTCTCGACCTTTAGATACAACAACTCTATAACTTTTTCCTAGTCAATTGTACTACCCAGTACAACATTTTTAGTCACAGATTCAAACAATTAATTGCCAGAATGAATAACTTGTTTTTTTTAATTTCTTTGAGATATAAAAATGGAGATCAAGTTTACTAACTTTAAATATCTATAAGCAATCTTTTATTTGAATTTCGAATGTATGGATCAAATATATACAAGGAATCTTTTATTTGAATTTAAGATTGTCAACGTACAAGAAAATGGAGGAGCCTGCCCTACCATTTACATAAGACGCAACAAGCATTTTTACCATGCATCACTGATCAGGTGGATTTAAATTTTTGTCTCATGCAGAGAACATTTACATAAGATGTGTGTATTGGACAAGTGAATTCATGATAATTTAAATGATTATGACATTACAAGGCATTACTGATACAATGTCCTATGTTTTGTCCCTCTCTCTCGCTGTATATTCTATCGCATGTCATGAATTCACACACAAGCAGCATCAAATATATTTTATATTGATAGTAGATTTGATCATTTACATTCAGAATAATAAACGTCAATTTTTAAAAGGTAAAAAAGTAATTTGCAACAATATTAAAACAAATTAAGTATTTTTTATGAAAAAAAAAAAGTTTTGCATCACAATATTTGATCATTAGATCTATACATTGAATGCAAATTTCCATCTATTATTAAAGTAAAATGACGAAATACTCTTTTCATTAAATAAAAAATAAGTTCTTATAATTTTTAAGTTTAAATTTTAATCAAAAAATATATGTTAAAACTTATGTTGGTCTCAAAGACACTTAGAGGAGGTGAATAAGACATTTTTAAAATTTTAATCTAAGTTATTTTTATCTAACATGTCTACAAATTATTCTTGGTAGAAATTAAAATAATTTTAATCTAAACAAATATATATATATATATATATAGAGAGAGAGAGAGAGATGAGCTATTGTGCATTGCAATGCATGAACACCCTTTTGCATTGGACTATAAATCACAAATTCAAAGTCCAAATAACCGATATCCAGACCGTTCCCTAAACCCTTCCAATATTTAAGTTCTTGAAGTCAGACGGTCCTCTATATGAACGATTAAATATTAAAGCAATCATGAGCCTCTAATAGACACTTACCTATTAATTGCTATTGAAGAGGAGAATAAATTGAGAGTTTAAACCAAAAATATAGATTGAGGAAGCTGAAATGTCAGAAAAAAAAAAAAAAAAAACTAAAACATCATGATTTTGGAAGAATTCCACATTTACCCGAGCCACTAAGTTAATCTGCAATTTCATTTTGGAGGGCTGCAAATTGGCTTGGCGGCTCCTAAAAGCTTAAAAATGCATTGTAATATTAAATATATTTAGGTTTTGAGAGATCTTCAAATCAATCTACAGCCTTTCAAGAATAGAGTCTCAAATTGACCTGGTGGTCTGGTAGACGTGGAATTCTCCATAATTTGGGGCTTTTTTTTGTGAAGGGTATAAATAAAAATTTAGGATTTATTAACAGATGAAGGCAGATGATGACGTGTACCATGGGCCACAGGCTGGATGGCGCGCATTGCTTCATATTTTGTCACATCATGTAGACGTGTCTATGGTGCGAATCTTTTTGTTGGTTCTTTCTTATTTCGGGGCTTCCATTTGTCTATACAACTTGGAAGTTGAGGCCGCTTAGTTGTCCTCATCAGATTGATTAAATAAGTCAACAATGTTTGGTTTGGTTGCTGTAATACGGTACCAATGCGCCATTAACGCATTGTTTTGCCAAGAAGGGAAACTGGATTTTGAGTTGAAGATTAATTTCTTATTAAGGTTTGTATTGGTGTATGCATGTTTTGGCATTGATTAATTGGGGGTTTGCATAAGGTTTCCTCATGCATCAGTATTTGGCGAGCAAACATGTGAAAAAAGGTCTCTCATATATATATCTACAAGAATGAGACAGAATACGTGAGGCGAGAGTAAAAGTATTTTTTGCCAATGGTATTGTCGTGGATATTCTTATTGGTTATACCGATATGCTCAAAACTAGCATGTTTTTGCCTGTGTATAGTGTACCCTTAGCAATAGTATTTTTTTACCCTTATGAATATTGTCTCATTCTTATATATGTATATAACTACAAAAATCTATTATTATTCGGGAGGTTAAATGTATTTTTTTTTATTGTTGGTATCAGATACTTCCGTTAGTAATAACAATTTTTTGAAAATAACAATTTATGTTAGCTTACTCTCAATAATAATCATTTTTTACTCTATAGATAGTAACAATTCTTGTATATCTCATCTTAATAAATAATAGATTAAAAAGGATATATTATTTGAAAATGCTAATTGTAAATATAGTGATAAATGCATTATTTGGGCTCGGTTCAGCAAGGTCAAAAATTTTGTGATTTTAGAATAATTCGAGTATAATTCGGAATTATTAAGGTCAGAGATTTCAGTTCTGTAAGAGAGCAAAAAAAAAAAATTCTAAGAAAGCTTCGGAAAAAAATTCATAAAATTCGTGAATTATTCAGGTTTAATTCGGTTAAAGTTTGGTCAACTAAATAATTTGATGTTTGGTTCGACTTCACCAAAAAAACAAATTATTCGGATACAATTCGGATATAATACGTAAATTTTGTCACTATGATTGTAAATGAGACAACCTTATGGTTGTTGAGAAGATCCCATCGAATAGCATACAAATTTTTGTATATCTAAGATCTTAATTATGAACAAAAAAAAAATAGATATATTATTTGAAAATGTTAATTGTAAATGAGACAACCTTATGGTTGTTGAGAAGATCCCATCGAATAGCATAGTTATCTATTTTTTATAGAAAAAAATGTGGAAGTCTAGCTTCTAGATTCTAATAAAAGACATCAGTGGTGTCAGAATAGCATAGTCATCTAAATGGGAAATTTTTTATTCATAGAAATTGAAAAAAAAAGGTAGAGAGAGAAACAGTAAGAGTAGAGTATTTGTTATATTGATAGAAAGATCGGTACAGATTCTACCGATCTAAAATATCAGAATACTTAGGATAGGCAGAATTCCTACCCATCCTAACTCTTCTTGGATTTTCTGTGACACCGTCTTCAAAACAAGAATAGCAACAGATCAATTCTTGATCTTCTCAAGCACCGTCTTCACAGAAGATCCGAGATAAGTTAGGATGGGTAGGAATTCTGCCTATCCTAAGTGTTATGATTTTTTAGATCGGTAGAATATGTACCGATCTTTCTATCAATATAACAAATACTGTACTCTTTCTGTTTCTCTCTCTATCTTTTTCTTAATTTCTATGAATAAAAAATTTCCATCTAAATGTATTTGTTAAGTTTTGATCGTTTAAAAATCAGTGCTAATATTGTGATATCGATCCGTTGGTTCCAACGCTATATAGTTTAATCAATTTTTACCAAAAAAAAAATCACATTTAATTAACACTGGTTATTAATTTCATTACTTATTATATATGATAAGTTCAAAAGTTCAAAATTGTATTTCTAGATTAAATATAATTTGATAAGTTTAATATTATCTCATGATAAAAAAAAATACAAGTTCATTTTGTGATAGGATATAGGAAAATTGAGAATATGCTATCTTGTTGGATAGCAAAGTGAATGGTTTTAAAAATCAATGAATAAAAAATAAAAATAAAGGTTCTAAATAGTGAGTATCATTCTATCACGGCGACATATGAAAAAAGGTATCACCGGAATTATCATATATAAGCTACAATTATCATGAAATTAAAAAAATAAAAACATACTTAAACAAATTGATTTTCTCTCCAACTTGTCTCTTTTCAAAAGACATGACTCGGAAAGAAATTGATAACAAATTCCACTATATGGATACATTTGGATGCACTCTAATTCAAAGCTACTATTTATTATTGAGAATAGTAAATTAAGAATAGCTATTATTTGATAATAGCGCTAACTCAAAAAGTTGTTTGGATTCGCTCTTTGCAATAGTTGTTATTTTGACTTTTTGTTGGAACAGTAGAATAATGTTGTTCTACATATTCAAAATAGCAAGTGTGGTTGTTTAAATGAACTTGATTTAAAATAACACTGCTATTCTGAAAATAGCACTATTCTCGTACCATCCAAACATACCCTAAAAGGCATCATTTAGAAGAGAAATTGACAACTAATTAATTTTCTAATAATTAAAATCAAAAGTTCTTACTACACAAAAGTGATTTGAGCCTTTTATAGTGGAATATATAGCTATAAGCGCCTAGGAATATATATCTATTGGTAACGACTAAGAGGAATATATAGCTATGAGCCTAGGAATAATTGAAACTTGGAATTATATCTGATATCGAGTAGTTATATTGAGATATATTAGAAGAGGAGTTATTAGTTAATAACTATACAAAAGTGATTTGACAGCATAATGACTCTATATATATATATATATATAAGTGAATCATGAAGAGGAGGTTTTGCGGTCATATCTGGTCATCATGACGCTAATCCCTTTTCCTCTGCTTCTTTAAGAGTATATCTGATTGTGGATAAGAGGTGCAGTAAATTTTTACTCTACATTTAAGGATAAACAAGAAATAAAATAGAAAGAGTAAGATAGAGTAAGAGCAGAGTTAATCTGAAGTAACTTTACTTCACCTTTTTAGAAAATTTGTTATACATTTGTTTCTTTGCATAACTCATTGTCATAAAAAAGACTCATTTTCGAACTTCTTACTTCTCCAAATAGATTAATTTAACTAATAACTTAAATCATCAAACAAAATATAAAATATAAAGAGCAACACAAAGTAAACAATTTAATCCTCATTAATTTTACTCCACAATGACTTTAATCCTTGAACCATTGAGTTTTCAAACACAGTTTTAGTATTAAGCGTAGCTGATACATGTACAATCAACTTGACAAACAAATAAACCACGTCATGTGCTTAGTTTAAGTAGAGCACAAAAGTTTGGTCAGCACAATTCTAAAAATTTATCGGATTGACTTCAAATGTCGAATCCAAACCGTTAAAATTTATCGGATCGATTTCATGCATCATGCATGTGCATGCAAAATTTTGAAAGTTTTGAATTTATTTGCTACACGGTCAATCAGTCAAAAAAATTAACATTTTATAATTTAATTTTTAAGTTGTTTTATATATTCAATTTTTATTATTTCTTTGACCGCTTAACCTTGTAGCAAATAAACTCCAAAACTTAGAAAATTTTGCATGTATATGCATCACTCATGAAGTATATGGATTTCAATAATTTGGATTTGACATTTAACATCGATCCGATATACTTTTGATGAGCACATCACACCTTAGCTTTGCTATATATATATATATGTATAGTGGATAGTTTAGGGGCAACTAACATGTAAAGATCTCCGGATCCAGCAAACTTACCGCATGATTGCTCCCAGTTTTTCATTCATTTGATTGGGCCTCATGATTTACCATGCCAAATTAACTATGTAGGTAATTTGTTTATTTTATGTGGGAATGAGGTTCATCTCCATTCCTAAGGGGAATTCCGATCGAGTCTTTGATTATCTGTTTAAGAGACCAAAACGACATATTTTTTAATCATGCTCTCCTCAGATCTCGTTGAAATTTGATCGCATACTGCCAAATTTGGAAACTACTTTAATTTTTTTAAACATTAAAACACACACACAGACACATTCTGGCAGCATGCGATAAAATTTCAACGAAAAAACACAGAGTATTGAAATTCTTTAGCTGTCAATCACGATTTTTATCTACAAACAGAGAAGAGATGGACAAAAGAGGTCCATTTTGATGCAGCCATCTGAACCATTACCATTACTAAGAGATGGAACAAATTAAAGAGAGAAAAATATCCAACATATATATGATTTCCAAATGTGTCTGTTATTACATTTAATTAATTAAACTTCATTTATAATCTTAATATTATCAAAACTGCCGAATAATTTTCAATATATATTTTTTGCTTGTTTGTATATTTATTTACAAAAATTAGTCAGCTGATAGGTCAAATATTAGGTATAAAGTTTATATATTAAATTCAAAATTTTCAAGAAATCAACAATAAATGGATTGGAAGCAATCCAAACATTGTATTTATTTACATAGTGTGATGCAAACACAACATAACATGTGTAATTCATAAACTCTGAATGTAAAATTACTATTCATTATAACCGAAATCAATACAATCTGACATATCATTTAATCCGTCTTCAAATCGATTCAAAACCTGACAAAATCCCCAAAACCAAGAATTTATAAGTATATGCAACCTGAATTAAATTGATTCAATAATATCTATAATCTGGGTTTTACTTAATCCAACATAAATATTTAATCCGATTCCATTTTATTCCGAAATTTTTATTTATACCCTTTATATATAAAAAAAAGATAAATCAAAACACTTCACATTTTGAGAATTCCATATTTACTCGGGCCGCTAAGCCAATATGCGACTCATTTATAGGGACTACAGATTGGCTTAGAGTTTCCTCAAAACTTAAATATATTTAATATTACAGTGCATTGTTTAGACTTTTGAGGGACCTCTAAGCTAATCTACGCCTCCATAAATAGGCTGCGTATTGATTTAGCGGCCCGAATAAATATAGAATTTTCTATATTGTGAAGTGTTTTAGTTTATTTAACTTGGACATTTTTTTTCCCTATAAATAAAAATTTCGGCATTTTATTTGACTTCTGGATATATAGGTACCGGAAGGAACCCAAAAAATATATATAAAGTTCGCCATTTTTATTTGAAAAATTATATTTTTATAGGATGAACAGCTAATAGATACACAAAAGTAAAGTACGTAGCATGTAACTGCGCAGCTAATATATAGAGTTCTTCAAATAGATATAACTGCGCAGCTAATATATAGGACTCCGAATCCTCTGTTTCTTAAGTGTAGGAATTTTCTATCCTCTCAGTCACTGTGTGTGGGGCTGGTCACTTTTAATTTTTAACTAGGGGCCACCTCAGACCCACGCACAGTAACTCTGAAGGTAGGAAATTCCTATTCTCAGGAGGGCAGAGGATTCAGTTCCAATATACATAGTACTTCAAATAGGTGCATCATGTGCAAGATGGCATCAGAATCGGTCCAACACTTGTTCAACGGATGCCAGTTCACAACTCATATTAGACAGTTTTAAAAACTAACAAGAAGCATAGTAACAAGATTCACGTATTATACTCAAATAATTTGTTTTTTTAGTGATGCTGAACCGAACACCGAATTATTTAGTTGACCGAACTTTGACCGAATTAAATCAGAATAATTTGTGAATTTTACAATTTTTTCCGAATTATTTGCGAATTTTTCCCAGGTGATTCTTTTTTGTTTTGCTTTTTTGTTTTTGCCCTTTTGCAGAACTGAGATCTCTGATCCGGATAATTCCGAATCATTCCTAAATTATACCCAAATTATACTCGAATTACAAATTTTTGACCTCGCCGAACTGAACCTGAATAATTCATTTGTCACTATAACAAGAAGAAGGCCATAGTTGCAAACATGTCAGCAATTCCAAGATGGCAATTTTACACAGACAATCTTAGCATCATAACAAAAGGATGTAAGGAGGATTCAGCTAACAATAAACTTTATAATATGAAGAGAAAGATGCACGCGCATATTCAAAGAGGAATAAAAACCAATAAACACAATTGTAGCAAAGATAGTGAAGGAACTAAAAAGCTAGTTTAGCATTGGTTATAAAGAATTTTCAATAAATTTGTTTAGCATTAACTTTTATTTATTTTTATTTTATTTTATGGGTTTTTATTCGATTTATCTTTAGAATTTTAATATTTTTGTAGAATTAACACTTCTTGTGTTTTGATTAATAGAATATAGAGACTAATTTCTATTTTTCTTTTTCAAATAATAAAAACTGCGACAGTTAGTAGTTGCGTATCCCTCTTTTATTTTTCTTTTCCAATTTAAGAACAAATGAGAACATTTCCACAATTCCATTAATTAACTGCGCACATGTTGTAGTGAAACCCACATGAATTTTCATCAACTGCGTTCCAACCAATTCCCTATATTACGGGGTGTTGTATATTACGGGTTGTTGTAGTGAGACCCACGGTAGTTGATACGGAACAAGTTTCGGAGGACGAGATTGTATGGTTTTGGATAGTTTCGGATGGTCGACTCACTTCGGTCTAAGAACTTGATTCGAGTCTAGCTAGGGTGAACTTCGGGACTTAAGTTAATTGTTGAGATACTCGAACTCTAACATCTAACCTCTTTGTACTTTCTATTGTCCAAAAATTCATTCCCCAATACCTGAGACTTTATAACTTATATGGGCAATTCCCTAACTGTTATTCCGTATTGTTAGAGCAGTTATAGGAGTTCGCATAGAGGGTAGTGACCCTCGCACAGTCGCCCATGTGTTTTTGTCCATACAGACACGAGGAGGTAACCGTAAGTATAGGCTGAGACGGGTTTCTCGAGCATGGTCTAACTTGAGTCGTCTTGACAGCCCGAGATGATATGTTTTGCGGGATCTTGGGCCTTGATAGGCCTGTTCCGAGTCATTGGAGTCATGGGTTTTATTCTTAGTCTCGGTTCGACTCTCCAACGAGGTTCCAAGATTGGTTTATTCTTAACCCAAACCTAATTTTTTGAGGGCCTTGTTAACATGGCTCTATCAAACTAACATTTGGATTATATGTGTATGTGGGACCCACATGAATCAAATGAGTCAAAGTTTATCAACGTAAACAAAATTGTCAAAGAAGTTAGGGGTCTCAATGGCACCCTCTTACTTGTTTATCTGATCCGTATTGTATCCGAAAATATAAGTAAAGGTAAAAAAAATTTCGTTAATTTATCAAATACAGATAAGAGTAAAAAAAAAATTCCAGTATCTTACCCGTTTTTATATAAGATAATTTCTAAAAATAAAATCATTGTTTTTGGACTGTTCAAAAAACAGTGATTTTCTACCTATCTTAAAAAAAAGTAAAAAATTTTCAAAAATTATAAAATTTCATCCCTAACCATATTTTAGTATGGATATCATGTTAAACAGTTCGGATTGACAATTTAGACTTTGAAAACGAAGATATAAAACATGAGGTATGATGAGATATGAAAGGCATGAGGGATTGGAACCCTCATTATATATATAGATATATATTTATATGAAGATGATACATAATACAAGAAAGTTTTGTATTTTATTAAATTTTCATAATACAGATTAATTGTATTCATTATTTTATTTTTTTGAAAAATATTTTATCGAAAACACAAATCGAAATATCAATAATTTTTTTTTATATGTTCATCTGATCCATATCATATTAAAAAAAATAGATAAAAGAAAAAGTTTTTCTTACTATTATAACGAATACGGATATGAAAATGCTTCCACCTAACTTGTATCGTACCCATTGACACTCTTATAAAGAAAAGATGCGCAGCTATTGACTTTGCACACCATGATAAAAATGCAAATTTTTAAAAAATATATAGTAAATCTGTTAGTTTGTAATAATATAGAAGTCAATAATACAATAATTTATCATAAAGCTTTGTTCATGAATTGGATGATTAATATTATTTTGTTGCCTTGAGTATTATTGCATTTATGGATCATTTCGAGTTCATGACTGAAATTGTGAAACTCCATAATATAGATAATATATACTCTTAATCTTAAAATGTCACTGACCAAGGTAATTAGCAGGAACACTAATTACCGCTATAAGGTTAGTATGTGGATTAAAAGATGGTTAAGTTTTACAAACCACCTGACACGAGATGTCATTTTAATCACATAGATACATGTTCTAGGAACATGGTATTTGACAGACCTCGAATGAAATATTAAATAGAATTGTGTTCGTGTCATTTATGTTTTCATTCAGTGTCATGTTCTACAGTATGAGGTATTTATCGTTCCCACTGAGAAATATGTATGTGTGATTGTTATCCATCGCTGTCCGTAAAAAGCAGTCATAACGGTAGCTTTTCCATATGTATAGCTTAGCTAAGGAAGTGATAGTTTACCAATAATACTATTTGTCCCTCGTATTTTATACGAGCTATAGCATCACTGGGTCCCTTGGTAGAGTAAGATTATCAGCGAGCGGTATGATTACAAGAGTAATCATATTTGATAATCTGCTCAAGATCAAGAAAAGATTAAGTTTACAAGGATGACACACATCTACCTTGAAACTAAGATGATAGCTATGAGACAGAAGAACAGACACAAGTAAATTGTTTACTGGATCATGATATTGTACAGTACAGCATCATCTGTGTAATTGGATGGTCATGATGTGTTGCCAGATGCCGCTCATGATTATAGAAGTTAAAATAGTTTTGACTCTATTTACCAACATAACACAGATCCTATTGGGTCACACCATATAGGAGTTAATCGGAGAATCTTATTGTGATTGATTATAAATTGGTTATGATCAATAGTAAGATGGTTATAATTAATTATACGTGTTATAATTAAATTATAAATGTTATGTAAAAATAACAAGCAAAAACATTGGTTAATTTATAAATGTGTGTGACACGTTGTATAAAAGTTAACCGGTTAATTTATAAATGTGCAGGACACGTTGTATAAATTACTGAAACAACAAATCGCAAGAAAAATATATATATAATTGTTCAGAATAATTATACGAATGTTATTTGTGTTCGGGCCGAGGGCATTCGGGTCTTTTCAGATTCGTCCTTATCCGCATGACATGTCATCGATCCTATCCAGATGGCATGTCATCAATCCTATCCACAAGGGCAAAATGGTCATTTCACACCTATGCCACCTTGCATGATGTAGAAGCATGGAGAAGAATGTGGAAGGGTGTGGAAGGGATATTTTGGTCATTTCACATATAAAAGGATGAGGTGTCAATAGCATACCTTGTAAATAGGCTGAACTTGGAGGGCATTTCGGTCTTTTGCGAACCTCCTCAAAAGCCTATAAATAGAGGGGTGCATGTAGAGAGAAAAACCACTAATTCACTTGTATCGTTTCGTGCAGAATCGAATCGGTATTTTCTCTTTTTCTCGGTTTCTTTTCCAAATAGAGTTTCGGTTGAGAAAAGAAAGTTATATGTAGTTGACATATAATCTTGCGGGTTGTTATGGAGTATATTTACGGGACCGATGTATAGTGTTTTACCGAATTTCGCGGTATGTCAGTTTTGCTCATTTGATGAAACTGAGTAACCGAAAATTCGTGTTTACGGGTTTTCGTCTTTTCCCTGTGAATAGTGTTTTTGCATAATTCCGCGGTTTACAGTATTTCTGACAGAAGAAATAAACCGCTCTCTGATTAGTCCTGGTGGATAACCGATAGAGGCATCAGACGTCTGATGCTCCGAGACGAGTCGATTCCTTCCGTGATGTAGCTCTACACGCTCGGTCTGCATTCCAACTGTGATTTGGAAACAAGGTATAAATATGTTATATTAATCTATTTAATTGGTAAGTAGACTAAAATTTTAGAAATCAATCATGGAGTAGATCTGTAAAAGGATTAAATTGGGTTTGGATGTCAAAGGAATACTGAACGTGGACCGCCTTGGAAAGTTTCCTGACATACCCTGTTTAATCCTGAGCTTAAGTTGGCCGTAGACTAAGGGCTCGGCCGGTCTATGGTAGACCGTAGACTAAGGGCCCATTCGGCTACATACTATTCACCGTGGGAAAAAATTTTTGCTCAGAGCTAAGTTTTTATTCCCATGGTGAACAGTAAAATTCAGTTCAAAATTTTTGATTCCCACGCCCATTCCTATTCCCTACTGGTTTGCCAAACGGGCCCTAATACTACTTGTGTCCCCTACTTCCGGACGAGGTGCTAGTGCTTCTCACTATACTGAATTACTGATCCTAGCCTAGCCACCTTTTTTATCTCAGCAATCAGCATAACGTACTTGTGGTGTCCATCATCGTCGAGTCCGCATTGTCTGTATTAACTCAAAAGATTATCTATGCATCTGGCCCATTTAATTTTAAATGGAGCTAATTCGGCCATAGTCTATAATTCAGGTGTCCTTAAATATTAGTGTGGATCTAGTTCGCATGAATTTTGAAATAAATCGGACGGTCCAAATAAATTAACTAAAAAAAAGAGGATACAAATTCCTCATTGTTTGGTTCATATACAAATAGAGAATTAAAATACCATTAGCAGCAATCTCAGATCTCTTATAGATTTACCAACTAAAATTAAAAGAAAAAAATATAAAATCTACATTTATGACTGGATATTAATGGTATTTTTTAAAGATATTTACTCGTTAGGAAAAAACTAAAAAATATTTTACAGAATAAAACATATATTTTGAGAACTAGTTATATGTATAGCAATTTGTTACTGGAGCAAAATTCAAAGTTAGAGTGTATTGTGCTCACTAAGAGTAATTATTTTTAAAAAATTTATTAGATTTCAAACGACGAATCTAAATTATTGGAACCCATCTGATTCACAAGTGATGCGTGTAAATGCAAAATTTTAAAAGTTTTTAATTTATATAGTACAGAGTAAAATGAAAAAATAATTTTTTTTATAAGTTATTTTATGTATTCATTTTTCATAATTTTTAACTGCTTGATTTTATACAAAATAAATTCAAAATTTTTTAAATGTCACATATAAACATATCGATAGGTTTCAACATTTGAAACCAATTTGATAAATTTTAGAGTTGTGATCACCAAACTCTCTTAATGAGCACAACACACTCTAACTTTACTCTTGCTACTATACAATAATATACATAAACATGTTTCCTAAACAACTATGTAGATTAAACAATGCAGGGAAATAAATTTCAATGCGCAATTAGTATCAATTGTATAATTTTTAGTGTCATATGATGAAATATTGAAACTTAAACAGCATATATAATTATTTTTAATTAAATTTGACACGATTATCAAAATGGTCGAAGAAAACGTATCTAATTTATATTAAACTCATTTTTTTCGTAAAATTGAGGCGAGTAATCTGAAAAAAAAAATTAAAACCGACATAAGCATAAATGATATATATGTTTAAATTTTAAAATGAAGAAATACTGATCCATTATTAAATCCTGCAATTTATATAATTTCAGGGGCCTGGATTAAAATGTACTGAACCTTTTTCGCATTTACGGAAGTTGCCTCTGTGAGAGACAACTGAGCTACTTTTTGTGTTGCGGATTCAATAGTAGCTAATTATAGAGTTAGACTAATATGACATTAGTATTATTTGAAACTAAATAACATCACATCTTCAATCTTTAGATCTGCTTTAAGATTCGTAATATCCGCTTTTACTATTCAAGCGCTTTATTTTGTACAAATGTTAAAGCAGGTCTAAGGGTTTAAGATGTGGTGTTATTTAGTTTCAAATAACACCAATATCATATTAGCCTAACTCCTAATTATAAGCTCTAATACTAATGTCTACACAAACTATTTCACATTTAACCTTCACATAAGCAGCGAAAATTGCTTTCACATGTGGCGTGGATAGAAAAGAATATTCCTCAGTCACGTCACAAAATGTATATGACGTGACTCGCGTGTTGCATGATGTGATTGCATTCGAACAACACATTACCTGATCATGTCACCATATGAAATTAGAGTATTCAATTTAATTTTTTAGTACACAAAGAATATTTAAGTTTCTTTTTTAGTGTAGGTTTAGTAATGCTAGTTTTTATTCTAATGAATATTTGTAATTTGAATTTTGAAGGTAATATTAGATATCCAAAAGTTTTTTTTTTAAATTGTAATATTATTTACTTATTTTAGAATTTTTCATATTTCTTTAATTTTTCAACAATTTAAATTAAAATATAAAAACAAATTGATGTGACTAATTTACTTTATATCACGTCACATCATGTGTGGTCATGTCACGTATGGTCACAGTGTAACTTGACCATTCACGTGATCGTCTGTCACCATTTTGATCACATCACGTGGAAAAAAAAAAAAGTTGATCACGTCATGTGATCAAATCAAGGCATATTTGTCACGTCATGTCACGGTGTGTCATGTGTTTTCTTCTCTTCGCGGGTACTAGTTTACATATACGGGATGTGTGTCTCTCCTCTCATTTGATAATCTGTGGCAGTGAATTACTCAATTTACAAAGCAATATATTGATTTCATCCATTAGCTCATTTTAATAGCCCATTGCATGTTTTGTTTTGTTGTTTCTGTTACAAATAATCCTGAAGACCAAATTTAATGAAAATTACATAAATATTGGAAAGAAGATAGAAAAGTCCACTGACTTTTAAGTGAATAGATAGCAGTGTAATTACACTTTTTTTACGCCTACGGGCTTCCCCTCGGAAAAAAAAAAATACACTTTTTTGTCTCTGTATTTTGCTGTTCATGCCCCCGAGGAATGTCTATTTTCATATATAGCCTTTATGCTTCATTTTGAAAGTTTTGATACTCTCATTTAGGGGTGGAACGAGCTGGCTCGATTTAGATTCTAGTTCAGCTTGAAACTTTGGACCGAGCTACAGTCGAGTGAGCTGGACTTAGAGCATCCGAGCTAAAATCTAAGCATGAAATTGTGACAAGCCAGTCCGAACTAATACTGGTGCAGAGAAGAAATGACAAACTCAGATTGCAGATCTGGTTGAATCTTGTTTAAAGAAGAAAATGAATTCTACAGACTTTTTGGATAGAGCTGAACAGAGCTAGATAGTATAAAATGCACATAAATTCATATAAATTCACAAATTAATGCATAACCGAGTTAGCTCGCGAGCAAACTAGGCTGCAGCTTGAACTCGTTAATTATGGACCAAGCTAGTGGCAAGCTGGCTTGTTAATAGCTCGGTCCAGTAATGAACAAGCTATTAGTGAACGAGTCATGTACGAATCACGATCGAATCACAAGCAACGAGCTTTTTTGCCACCCTACTCTCATTTAGCTTGTGAAATAGTACTTATACATTTAATTACACGTGTAGTAGAGAAAATTTATTGTTATATTTTTTTTAAAGTAAAAGTTGAAAATTAAGTCAATTATTTAATATCCACAAGAAATTCTTTCATTAAATTTCAAACTGGCGATCTGAAGTATTATTATATTCAAGACAACGAATTTCTAGAATCATTTTATAACTAATTACATTAACAAAAAAATATTTCAACCTGTGTAAGAAAAACAATATTTGGTGAAAAATTTATACATGTTTGGAACTTAATTGGAGAAATTTTTGACACCACAAATTTTTCGTGCCACAATTTTTCATAATTTTTTTAATATTTTAAATTAAAAAAATCAAATGACAAACTCAGATCGTAGATCTTGATTCTTGGTCACAAAATATATTCTATGTTAAATTAAGTAGAAATATAAATATATGAGACTATAAAATGAATGCACAAAAAAAAACAATCCGTGACATTAAGTTGATATATTTTTATTTGGTCATTTCTTGATCTAGTGGTAAATAAACTTGAAAATTATATAATTCTATGAAAAAAATGTCATGTAAAAAAAAAAATAGAAAAATTATAACTAATTATATAACCAAAATTTCATGACACTGAAAATTCAAGTCAAAACCTGCAAGAAAGTTAAATTCAATAAAATAAAATAAAATGTAAGTAACATGCCCTCGCAATATTTGAGAATTTATTTGAAGCCTACTGGTAGAGGTGTTCATTGGGTCCGGTTTAGTCAATTTTGAACCGAATCGAATTAGTTTGGACTAAATGGTTTGATTTTCTCAGTTAAATGGTTCGGTTCAGTTTGCTTTTTAAAACCAAATGATAACTTTGGTTCTGTTCGATTTGAAATTTTTCAAAATTAAAATAACCGAACTGACTGAATTTTTATATATTATGAATTTAGTGCGGACAGCTTCAGTTTATTTCTTAATCAATTGCTTCAAATACTTCGTTTATTTCTTAATATCACATTTCATTTTTAATATACTTTGATTTATTATAAATCAATTATTTTAAATAAAAAATAAATATATTTCGGATTGAACAGAACAAATTGAAATAAAACTTTGATTCAGTTTAGTTCAATTACAATGCTAAATCAGTTCGGTTCTATTTTTAAAATCAAATTATAACTTTAATTTACCTAAACCGAACCGAACCGAACCGATCCGATCATCACCAGACACCAGGCCATTCCAACAACAAAAACAAAAAAAAATTGTTTTAGAATCCGTCCAAAAGTGTGAACACTGAACAGTTCTCTTATTATTAATTATAGTTTTAAGGTCGGGGTCCTTTGAGAGGACCGTTATGTAAATTTCATCGTAAAGAGACACTCGATTTTTCTTTCGTTTGTTGTTGTCCTTTTCTCCTGCGAATACCCTTTCATTACTACTGTACTCCCCACGTTCCTGTCCTTTTCTGCCCAGCAAACTCATCCCACTAATCCTTGTTTCTCTACAGTACTCATTAAACCAATACTTTCTAGCGGGTCAACTTATCGATAGTCTTTACTCGCTACACACTTTTTCACATGATAAATGACGGTCCTTTTCTGCCCAGCAAACTCCTCCCGCGAATCCCTGTTTCTCTACAGTGTTATTCATCCCACCGATACATTATAGCGGGTCAACTTATCGATAGTCTTTACTCGCTACATACTTCATCACTTGAGAAATGATACGATAATCGAAACACATCCAGAGATCTTGAAACAGATATATGCTCCTCTTTTACGCCCCGTGCGATTTCTCTTCTGCCTCCTTTCCTGTCACTTTCTTTTCTTCTCCGGAGTGTTGTACAGCGCCTCCGCGTAACCACCGGAGTTGCGCTGTGGGTCCCACACGTAAAGAGGCCGTCAGTGGTCCCACTCGCCGCCGATTGAAGCTATGTTTAGCTAATTTATTGGGTAATTAGTGCGTCTTTCAAGATCGCTAGCCTTTTCTGATCGTTTCCTGTTTCGTGCCAAGTTTTCCGAGCTTCATCGCTGCCTTTATTTACTCCATTACTACTTTTGCTTGCTTTGTCCTACTCTTTTGTTCTCTCTGCCATTCGTTTCAGCTCTTTTTCAAAACCCGATATATTCCATTTCATTTGATTCAGATGATTTCTATTTATTTTACGATGCAATTTATTTTTCTATTTTAGGAGTCCAGCTTTTTTTCTCTCTAGTCCTTATCTACTTGAAAGATTCCTTAGTTACGTGGCTTGATCCGTTTACTTAGCAATATACTGTACAAAAATGCGACTGTTCATATCTTTTCTTCTCTTTTGTGGTGAATTTTCTCAGAGAAATGCAGCTTTCTTCTGAAAGATTCCCTTTTGTAAGAGAACAGTACGATTACCTACCGTAATTCCACTATAATTGATTCAACTTTTTGACTGAAAAGTTGGGTTTTCTGATACTGAAATTTTTTTGTCTTTTCATCTCTGTTTTTTATTTATTTATTTTATGTCTTAATTTTATTCTGAAGCAAGTGGGACAAAAATTCTCTAATTTGCTGTCAAGAGTACATGTTCGAATCTTTTTTATAATCTCCTCTTTTCCAACTATCATCCCATATTTAATTTATAGTGTAATATATTGCCTGAAACAGTTTTATTTTCTAAGGAAAAGTGGAAAGCATATGGCTTCTGGTACAATTTTGT
The DNA here is from genome assembly GCA_033356055.1 of Carex pumila. Classification (NCBI taxonomy): domain Eukaryota; kingdom Viridiplantae; phylum Streptophyta; class Magnoliopsida; order Poales; family Cyperaceae; genus Carex; species Carex pumila. The sequence continues at coordinate 22,483 of JARJHM010000041.1, forward strand.
ACTACCAAGTTTAATTATTGATGCTTAATGTGTTTGTTTGTAGATTGATGCTCGTCACATCACAATAAATGCTCATGCACCTCTTGCTACATCTAATAGGTAATCTTACTTAAAATATTGAACAGAATTAAATTTAAAATCAAGAAAAGAGAATATGAAATTCTGTTCATCCCAGCTCTTTTCTCTTGAGTAGTCTCTGCTGTTAATTATGAGTCAACTCTCTCTTTCTCTCACACACACAGGTCGAAATGCACATAATTTGTTGAGAGAATGATAAATGTGTTTGATCTGAGTGCTGGAATGGCAGGAACTAAGCTTCTTACCGAAAAAGTTCACAGAGATGGTACTGAATCTGTTCCTTTTCTTTGATTTATTTTTCTAGCTGAAAGAAATCTCCTTGTTAGTAATTTTTTTTTTTTTACAACATGTTATTTTCTTTATATAATTGTTTTTGGAAGATGAAATTTCTGGCATTTTATTTATCATCCATCTATTATTGGTCATAATGAAAATTCATTTCTTGATTTTTATGTTACTCTGTTTTGAGTCCCTCTCTAGTTAGTTGCCTTGTGCAACTTTTATTTAAAAAATATAGAATATTGACCCAACTAATCATGACAAAATTTGGGCTCTTCAGCTGTACTTTTGTTGTGTTCCTCCCCCGTGGTCCAGTTCCTTGTTGGAATGGTACTCCAATTATTGCTTCCTGTCAATTTCTCATTTCTTTATGATTAAAAAGTGTATCAAACTATGAAAAGCACTCTTATTATTAGTTTTGTAATTTGAGTAAAGCTTTGAAATATTTTTGTATTTTTTTGTCTTATTTTATTTTCCCTTTTTAATTACAGAACTGTCTCCCTGATGCAATTTCTTTTTTTTTTTTTTTTTACTGAGTTAAATAATGAATTCTTTTTTTCCAGATTCTCCTGTTAGAAAAATCCGTGCAGATGTGAAGAAATCTCCTGCAATAACCCCAAATCTTCCAGAAGACTGTTTAGTAAGTGTTCTTCACTGTTATCAATTTGTATGATACCAAGATTGAAACCACAACTCCAGTTATAGTTTTGAAATCTAACATGAAAGTTTTCCTAATTTTCGCTTCAGGTATTGAGTGATCTAATTAGAAATTCGCCAAAAAGGCACAAGGGCACTCCAATGAAAGCATTGTTAGACAAGGAAATGTCAAAAGAAATTGAACCAAAACGGAAACAAACTAGTGTAGTTGCCAAGTTAATGGGTCTGGAGGACCCAAATCCATCAATCCAGTGCACTGCTAACCCTTCCCCTCCTAGACGAAACTCAACTGACAATTGCACAAATACCCACAAGACCCAGGGACCAAACCGTAAAAGCCCATTGGCAAGACACGCTCGCCACTCATTTGATGAAATTCTCGAGTACAAGGATGTGTACGAGGTGCAATGCCAGGGAGTTCCTAATGGTAAAATTCTGGATAGTGGGAGAGACATTCGTATGGACTTGGTCCGCAGGAAGTTCACAGAGGCAAAACGGCTCGCAACTGACGAGCGGCTCCTACACTCTCATGAATTTCACAATGTTCTAGATGTGTTAAATTCTAACAGAGATTTATTTCTGAAATGTCTAGAAGAACCCAAGTCTCTCTTTTCCATTCCTCCACCACCTCAGACTAAACGAATCACGGTTTTAAAACCTGTCAAGTCTTTTGAAAATAGCATGACTGTGTCGAAGCAAATTAAAAAGCAGGAGCTGGTAGATCACAATCCTAACAGGAGGTTAGATAATTTCTCTCAACCAACCCGTATTGTGGTGCTCAAACCTAGTCCTAACCCTATAAGGACTGACGAGGTGGGGTCTGCAAGGAATAGTTGGCATAGGCGTGATGAGTCGTTGATCTCTTCCATATGCTCTAATGGGTATAGAGGTGATGATAGTTCTCTGTATGACCAATCTGATAATGGTTATTTAGAGGAAGATGCCACCGGAACCGGTGGTTTTAGTGAATCAGAGGCTGCAAGTCCACTTTCACACAAGTCATGGGGTTATGCTACTGGGATAAAGCTCGGTAGCCCCTTTTCAGTTTCATCTTTTAGTCAGGATATGTACTCTCCAGAATCTTCTGTGATTAAAGAAGCAAAAAAACGGCTGTCAGAGAGGTGGGCCATGGTCACGTCAGATGATGTTAATACTGTACCAGTAACAGTTCCGAGAAGCTCGAGTACTCTAGGAGAGATGCTTGCCACTCAAGGGTTGAATAAAGAGAAAGAAATAATTTCACAAGAGAGGTCTTTGTCTATTGATAGAGAGAGAGATGATGTATCATCCATGGGTCTGTCAAGGTCCAAATCATTACCAGTTTCTTCTTCATTGTTTAAAAATTTGAATTTGAATTCGAGTTCAAAACCTATTGAGGTTGACAAAGGGAATAACAATAAGGGGAAGTCATTCTTTAAAGGAAAGGTTTCAAACTTTTTCTTTAATAGGAGTAAGAAGCCTGGGAAAATAAAGGTGGGTACTGGTTCCGAAGTGCTGGATCATACAGATCCATTGTCGATTACAAGTACTCATACTTCTAGTGCATCAAATGTTGAGATCGAGGAAGAATGTGGTACATCAATTGGTGCTCTATTTAAGGTGATTTCTGAATTTTCTGTAATGCATTTGGACCGGTACTGCCCCTGTAATATTTGTACTGTTACCAACCAGTATCAACTTGTAGAGGATTGACACCAACTACTAATGGAGATTACTCTTCATAATATTAATTGGCAGTAATCCTATACTGGTACCACTATATGCTTGTCGGCTGATGCAATTCCTAAATACTGATTTTATAACGTAAATCCCATTTTTTTTCTTTTTATTTTGTCAGCATGGTCTCTCAATCGAAAATCCTCAAACAAATGAAAGCCTTGAGAAATTGTTGAGGCCAACACGAGACCAGCCAAGCCCCACATCAGTACTTGATGTAACATTTGATGAGACCAGTGGTACGGAGCCTGACTCATTTCATCCCTCAAGTACTAGCTATCAGCGTAAGTATCTAAAAAGAAACGAAAAATATCAGGCTTATACCATCCTATTATTATTGCAATTCTTATGCTTGTTAGGAAGAATTTTGTGTAATTTTTCAGAAACTTGAAGAAACATTATGTTATTTGTTGAACATTTTGTTTTATTTCGCAGAACCACCGTTATCAAGATCTTCAGCAATTGAATCAGTAGCTCGTACATTATCATGGGACGAGAAATGCTCGACAACTCCAAATAAAGCACCGGATTTTCTCAGAACCATTTCCATAGTCAATAAGGAAGAGCAAGAACTCTATTCTTTTGTAGAGAAGCTGCTAGCAAGCTCTGGATTTGACACACCAAGAACCTACACTATTCTCTCCAGATGGCATTCCCTCGATTCGCCTCTAAATCCTACCTTGTTAGATAAGGTTTTAGACCCAAAAGAAGAAGCTGCTAAGTGTAGAGAGCGGAGGTCAAATCAGAGGCTACTATTTGATTGTGTAAACATGGCATTATTACAAATAGGCAACTATGTTTTAAAGAATTCATATCCATGGTCAAACCATCACAAAGTTTTACAGGATGGTCTTTTGATCAGTGAAGTTTGGAGGCTTGTAAGGGATTTCTTTTGGAATGAGGGAAAGTTTGTGCTAGAGGAGAGAGAAAACCCAAACCTAATAGTGGAGAGGGTAGTGAAGAAAGAAATTGGAGAAAGGAATTGGACCGAGTCTATGCAAATTGAGGTAGATGAGATCAGTAAAGAAATTGGTGGGTTTGTGTTGGATGACTTGGTTGGAGAGACATTAGCTGAATTTGCTATTTTGTAATTTTTTTTGGTGTTACTTGTTGAGAAAAATAGGTCCTTACTGCAAGGATTTGATCTATTTATCGTGTGGAATTTGGGTGAATTTATCATTTTCTGTGATTGTATAGGGAATTGTCTTTAACAACATCAATTTACAAAGCCTAATATGTTGAAATAAATGTCAACAGATTGCTGTTTTTTTTTTTTTTTTTTTTTTTTTTTTTCATTTTGCTTTCAAGCCTTTAGGGAAAATAAAACAAATGGAAGGCCATGTGCTTCTCTCTCTCTCTCTCTCTAGAAGGGTACAATAATACAGTCCACCTTTCTAGTTTCCAGGTGACCATCTTTCAATAAATATTCTTCCTTTCAGTTGAATATTTGTAGTAAACTATACTATTTGCATGTGGAATGCTTAGAAACATTCTTTGGATTTAAGCATCCTCTGTTATTATTAAAATACATTTGTGTGGCTAATGTGCATTAGGTGACTTTTTAATTAAGGAATGGTTGTACCTTTCTCAGTTAATAAATTCTGGTTAGGTAAATCTAGTCAGAACTTGTATTTTACCAAGTTGCAACTATGGGTGCAAACGGATTGGATATTATTCAACCATATCCGAATCCGTATTCAAAAATTAGATACGGATATCTGATATCTGAATATTTGTACGAATATAAATATAATTTTAAATTTTAATTATATATATCTGAATAGTAGATATATACTATTTGTATTTGTTTTTTGTATTGGTATCCATTTAATATTTTGTCCATAAAATAAAAACAGATACGAATATAGTTTTACCACTATCCGATCCGTTTGCACCACGTAGTTGCAACTATCATAAGGGAACAATATATTGTGAGCTGTATAGACATCTGTATGTCGGTATGATAATGCTACAGAGATCTACGCTCCATAAATATAGCTTGGTCCATAATGGTTTTGTTTTAGAATGGACCCATTTAAAATTGGACCACAGATAAAATTTGTCACGTTGCTACTTGCTTGGTAATTTGCCAACCAAGATATAGTACCAATTTAGTACATTTTTGCCATGGAATCTTCGTCAACTAGGAAATTGAATAGGACGATCGATTTTAAGGAATACTGACAAGAAATTTTAAAACCCCAATTTAAAAAAAAAAAATTAAATTAATGGTTTGGTACATTTCATAGCATCACTCTAGATCTGTTTTAATGATTTGAAAATTAGTGAGAATTTCATATATACCACTCAAAAATGGTGAAATTGCGTATTTACCATTTAAAAATCTAATAAGTCACATATTTACCCAATATAATTTTAGTATATATCAAATACACCTAAAACTCAAATTAATTATATTTAATATTCTTAAAATAATAATTAATTAAGAATTAACTTAGCTCCATCTCTTTTTCTCCTTACACCCTTTGAATTTCCATAATCTAAAAGACTCACACTATTTTTAACTTAGCTAGTAACAAAACACATATTCTCAAACCACTTTTATAACGAGTTGCAGTATCAGCGTCGATTTCAGTACAAGTTGTTCTGTTGAAAAAAGTAGAGTAGTTTCCTTCTTTTTAGATGATCAAGTTAGAGGTGGAATACTACTCTCCGAGCCTGCTATCCTTCTCTCTAAGTTTTAGCGGGAGAGATGAGATGAGGAGAGAGTTTCAGCATAAATGAGAAAGTTACGTCAAAAAATGCAAAAGGGAAATATGTGCGCAGAAGAGGAACAGGTAAAGAAGGAGAAGAGACTAAATAACTTATCAATCATATTTTATATAATATTAAACTTAATTAATCTCATTTTTTTTACTAATTGAATAAATATGTGAGTTATTAATTTTTTAGATGGTAAATACATAATTATAGAAATTTTTATGGTAAATACGTAATTTCACAGTTTTTGAATGATATATATGATATTATCCCTTAAAATTAAACTCATCAATTTGTACATTTAAATATTGAAAGAAAATTCAAAATAGAAAAAAATTTCGAATTTTTTAAATCACACAACTTATTTTTTTATTCTTTCAAAAGTAGACTACAAAATGGTCATTATCATGCAAGTGATGTGCGCAAAAGCGTATGCACAAAGTTTCAGTACAATAAGATGTACATTTTAAACCTTTAACACGCGTTTGAGTTAAATTGCAAGTGCACAATTCTATCAAAGTAGTATTTTAGGTATCGATCCACAGTGAGTACGATAAAAACTTAGTTCAAACTTTAGTAATAAATTTCAGAAAATAAAATAAAGTAAAGTGCAACAAAAGTAAATTGGGGGGTTTGTTCTAACAATTCCTAAGGTTGGGTTCAATACCCAAAAGAAAGGAGTTTGAAACAATAATTGTAAATAAAAGTAAAAGAAGAGAATTGGTTTGCTTTCAAGATTTAGAGGTCTAGGGGTCTTTGGTCTACAATTCCTTGCTAACTCTATTAATTCGGTATTTGTTTGAATTCATGTATAATTTGATGATATTTCTAACCTAATATGTTATTAAGGGTTACTTTCGTAAATTAATAACGTGCCTAGGTAACTCGAACTTCTCAATGAAGTTCCCCACCCTAGCTACCTAGACCTATAAGCTCTTATTAGTCTCTCCTCTCCTCAAATATTGGTACTTCGCAATTAAGTTCATCATACCAATACCCGATTTGAATTGAGATGTCCTAATTAGGGTTTGATTTCACGATTAGGTTCTTCACCAAATTCCTAACCTTAATTTCTATAGTTCCGGCTTAGATTAAATTGGTTACAATCTTAACCTAAACCTAAGGTATTTGCATTCATAGTTTGGTACTATCCTATTGATCACAGTCAATTTTGGTTCTTTCGAATCCAAAACGGAATACTACAATTCAAGTACTAACTATATAATTAATACAAATGATTAAATCACAGAAATTAACAATCAAATCCCATAAAACAATCATAATATAAACAAATAACTGAAAAAATAGAATTAAACAAGTTCATGCATTGACCTAAACCCCTAGAGAGAGAACTACTCCCTCATGGAGAGATCCATTACAAAAATTGGCAAAAGTAAGAAGAAATGAAATAAAGAAATGATTACACCCTTTATTTGATCAAAGTCCTCAATCTTGCCGACTTCTTGCTCAGGAAACCCTTCTTCTCCTTGCTTGAAAGCTTTATTTTTGGCTGACTGCTACAGTGCGTCCGCACTGCAATCCGCATTGCTACAGTACCATCCGCACTGGGATCCGCACTACTTCCTCACAATCCGCACTGCTACAGTACCATCAGCACTGCGGATGCATCGAGATCCGCACTAGGCTCGGACTTTTCCTGTGCGACCAGAGTGCTGCTGCATCGAGATCCGTGCATCCGCACGGATTTTGATATATAGCTTATTATATCTTTTTAAAATTGGTGCGCGTCCAAAAATCCATCTAAGTACTTATTTTGGCCATATTTCAAACCATGTGTTCGCAGTGGGCATTTTTCTTCGGTTTTTCTTCATTTTTCTTCATTTCCTGTAAGTTAAAACCAAGCAAACGCAGTAACTTGATCCTAGGTGTAATCTATTCACTTTATATTCAAAATACAAGATATTTGGTGTTATTTCGTGATAAAAATCAGATCGAATATATATATAATTTAGGCCTATCAGCAAGCAACGCATGTCAGGCGCATTTTCTAAATTCTCAACACGCAGTGAGGAGCTCATCATTATTGTCACTTCCACTTGCCTATGCACAAATTTTCTACGACCTTTTATCGTGGGTTTGTGGTAAATATTGAATTGCCAAACGGTGAACTTTCAGGATCTGTTTGGCTGTCACTGTATCTGTCGGAAAAAAAATATAATAATTCACTTATATTGAATTTTTTTTCCCTCACTCGTAGTATTTTGGCTATTCAAATTGAACCCGAATTCAAGTTCATTCTCGTTTCCGCATGGCAGTCTAACAGGTCGTGTTTATGCAGGCTCAGATATGTTGTATTTCTTATGTTTTATGGTCCAGATTCACTCTCAGTCAGATCAAACGTAATCTGGTATCTATTTGAACGGTTGGTGATCTGAATTCAAGAAAACGGTATGTACCCACTAATTCTAATGAACAGTAAATTTACAGTACCGTTGGTGATCTGAATTCAAGAAGAACACAGTGCGAGCCGTACACTGGCTACAAGCCCAAAACTGCAGCACTTTTATATATGAAGGATTAAAGCTCTCACGAGTCTGTCTCCCAGGTACCTCAGGTGCAATTGAAAAAAATGAACGACCCAGATTAATCTGAGTTAGACCAAATTCAATCCTGTGCCCTAGACTGTAGAATTTGATTTGAAATTCATGCCATGTGAAATGAACGGTACGGATTTACCACTTGCATCTCAGTGATACGGATTCAGTTCTCATAAGTTCCTACAAAAAAAAGAATGCAGCAATATTTTCTTTCAATAACAGAACTTGTACAGTTGTGTGTATTGGGTTGTTTGGGCCCGTAAAATCCTTTTCGGCCCAGTAAGATCCAAACTTGGTTTGTGTTCGCTATTAGTATTGGGTTGTTTCGGCCTGTTTAGCTTTGTATCGCTTGTAATATTTTCTTTCAATAACTTCTCATTCCCCTTCATAATGTTTTTTTGGGTAGCGAGGCCTGTAGGCAGATACTTCAGTGATAGTAAATATTTAATTCTTACAAAAAATTTCCTGTAAAAATTGATCAATATAATCAGCAATATTTTTTTACTATACGATGAAAAACGTATTGTATAACCAATTGTTTGAATTGTTCACCCATTTTTTTTTTTTTTACAATCCTATCGTTCTTAGTTATATTTTGAAAATTAGATAGCTTAAATTAAGCATTGTATTAGATCTTATCTGATCATATCAAGTGCCTATTTGTACATATTTAAAATGAAACCTTGATTTTGCATTGAGCTATTGGTTTTGCTCTAATATGAACGGTACATGTTAATTTGAGATTTGAACCTAAGTAGTTTGCAAACCAATTTCGAACGAACTATACTCAGTTTGAGTTTGAGTTTTAATAATATTCAAACTAGACTGGTTTGGTTTGTTTCAAAACAAATTTCAATTAAACGAGTTAATTATGAATTTTTTTTCGAATCGAATCACAAACTACGAGCTTTTTTGACAGCCCTACCCTCCACCAATTTCAACCAAAAATCTTGCACATGTAATTATCTACAAATTTGTTTTAATCGAATGACGTCAACAACAATAATCTTAAATTTCAACGGTTTTAAATTAATGATTCTCGAACATCAACAAACAATACTTAAATTGCAGGAAATTTTATGGTTAGGCTATCTACATGTACAATAAGATAACTATGAATTTAATTTTTAGGTTTCAATAACTAATAACCCTAGAAACCAGAACATTCTTATTTTTAGTGAGTAAAATAAATTTGAACAAAGACAGCCTCTGGAGAGGATCTTGTTCCTTACGCAATTAGGGGTTTCAATGGCGATCCATATAGTGTTTATCTAAAAAACATGAATAATAGTAAGATTTTTTTTTATGGATAAGGATAATAATTTTTTTGTTATTTTTTTTTTGTTTTGTATAAGATGATTTTTTAAAATAAAATTATATATTTAGATAACTCATCTATATGAGTATGGCTAAATTGTTACTGGTAGCACTTTGACCTAAGTGCCTATGAGGTCATATCTTAGTATTTGATATTCAAACAACAAATTCAAATCATTAGAAATTCAATCTATATTAAAATGTGCTTATGATAAGCCAAAATTGTATCTATTTAAACCTAGAGTTAGGTATGTAAATTAAGCCAAGTTTTAGTTAAATTAGTTTAAATTAGGTTTAATTAGGTTAGAAATGTCCAAAAGTTCAAGTTATTGCTCTAGTTATGTTTGTTTTGCAGGTAATCAAGTGTTTGGATCTTAACGAAGCAAAACGGGTGAGTTAGCACGAAGAAATGAGCTTCTGCCAACATTTATTGCGGCCCGAAATGGAGTTATTGCGGCCCGCAACGCACTGTAGCAGTCAGCCAAAAATAAAGTCTGAATTTAAAACGGCCATAACTTTTGACTCGTAACTCCGATTTAGGCTTGTGACCACCTTTTGGAAAGCTAACGAGAAGATCTACAACCTAAAAATATAAAAGGAATGTATTGCAACCCGCAAGGACTTTTATTGCGGCCCGCAAGGACCTCTTCAGAATTTTTCTGCGCAGTCTGTTAACTGCTACAGTACATTGCGGCCAGCAATGAATGTATTGCGGCTCGCAATTAGGTCGGTTCAGAGTCCGAATTTGCTATTTTTGGTTGGTTATTTCTAGGTTTTAGAGGGGGCTATAAATAGGGATCTGTAGAACAGATTGAGGACGTTTTTTAGGCAGAATTTCTAGGGTTTCAAGAAGGAAAAGCTAGAAGAGAGAAGAAGGAAGAAGAGATCATTGATCAATCGATTTTATTATTTTTTTTCCTTTGGAACTCTTTTATTCTTTTGATTTGATTTGTATCTTAGTCATGGCTGGCTAAGGGCTTTTCTAGGGTTGATTAGGGTTGTACTTGAAACTTTTGTTATGATTTAGTTGGTTTTATTTTATATGTTCTTGTTCTTCGTTATGATCTATTCTTTATTTTAATTGATTGTGAAGACTTAATCGAAATCACATGAAACCCTAGGATTTGGTATTTGCAATTGAGAAATTGAATATTAGGTCCAAACCATAAGGAATAGGGTATTTGATAGGCTAAGTACCGAGAGGTGACGCTTGTCTTATACGGGCTTTACCTATTAATTTAGACAAATTGTACCAAGTACCGAGAGGTGAAAGATGGTTTTCTAGATTAATTGGGACAGTAACAACTTAATGACTTTAGATTACGGTAGCTAAGTATCGAGAGGTGACGTTTATCCTAATTTAAAGATGGTATTAATATAGAGATATCCCTTTGTACCTACAACATCCAACTGTGCCTTCATAATTAAAAGAACAAATTTATAAACCAATTAGTCGTGACATTAGTGGATAGGAACCCTAAGAAACCGTAATTTCTCATTCTTATTAAAAACCTAATTTTGCTTTAAGACTTTAGTTTAATTCAGTTTAATCAAAACCAAACCAACCTTTGAACAAACAAATTTCTTTCTACTTGCTTTTACTAAATTAAATTGTTAGGTTAGATTTCGATATTCCGACTTGTCCCTGTGGAGACGATCCTTAAGTACTACTTGACTAGGTTGTACACTTGCAACCGAATTGAGTATCAACTTGGATTTATTACTTATGTTGTAATAATTCACATCAAGTTTTTGGCGTCGTTGCTGGGGACAACGGTGAATATTATTTCAAACCTAAGTAATTTAGTTAGTAATTGTTTAATTCCCTTTTGCTTTCTTTCTCTCTTATTTTATTTATTTTTTTAGTTTTTTTTAGTTTAGTTCTAGCAGAGGAACCTCCAACCCCGAACGTCACAGATTTGGTTAAGTGGTTTTCTAGACGAGGATCAACCCATCTCTTCTACCAGAGACAGAACAAACACCCAACAAGGGGACCTTTCTTGCACTTAAATCCACGCCAATTAGACATGTTGACCGGAAATAAAAATGTTCGTTTGGAGAACCTCCAAAGAGAACGGGATCAGATGGCCCATGAACTTTGACTCTTGCGCGCAGCCGCCGTTGATAGAGAAAACAATGAAGCGGCCGATGCCAACCGCCCTTTGAGAGACTTCACGGCACCTAAGGCTGAGGAAATCCACCTTGGTTACACGGCACCTACCATTAATGCTGAAGAATACCAAATTCCGCCAGCATGGGTTAGCATGGTACAGCGTAATCTATTTCATGGTCTACCTCACGAGGAAGCAACTCAACATTTAGCCAATTTTGAAAAAATCTGCAGTACAATTAAGGTACAAACTGTTTCTCCTGAAGATCTCAAAGTTATGGCTTTCACTTTTTCTCTTGCAAATAAGGCTAAGGGTTAGATAAGGGGACAACGGCCCAAGAACATAAATACTTGGCCTAAGGTGGCGAATGCTTTCCTCAATAAGTTCTTTCCGCCATCCAAAACAAATTCCTTGCGCCATCAAATCCACAATTTTCGACAAACAGGAGATGAAACCATGAGCAAGGCATGGGCGAGGTTTCAAGAACTGCAGAGGTGCTGTCCCCATCATGGTATCGAAGGGTGGAATTTATTGCAAATCTTCTACAACAGCCTCATGCCACATGACAAAGGTATGTTAGATGCAGCTGCTGGGGGTAGTCTCATGAATAAAGGGGCTGTGGTCGGATACAAATTGTTAGATGACATGGCACTCAACCAAGGCCAATGGCACAACCCTAGGGAGACACCAATGATCCTGCAGCGGGGAATGAAGGAGGTAAATCCGAACTCAAACTTGGCTGCAAAAATTGACGCCTTGAATTGCAAAATTGATCAAATAAGCATAAATTCGGTAAATAATTATTCTCCTCTTCCTTGTTCAATTTGTGGTGGTACCGACCATCTAGCAATTAATTGTGGTATAGGTAATGAGGTTAGTTATGAGGAAGTTAATGCAATTAACCAAGGCAATTTCAAACCAAATAACAATCCTTACTCCAACACTTACAACCCTGGTTGGAGAAATCACCCAAACTTTTCGTGGAGACAAAATGACCAAAATACCCAAGGTAACTCAAACTTTAATAGACCAAATCAAGGTTATGGTAACCAAGGGTATAGTTCTAATGCACAACCAAAATCCAATCTTAAATTGATGATGGAGGCATTCATGACAAGTCAAAACCAAAAGTTTGATGAATTGACCAAAAAGGTAGACATGTTGGCAACCCAAAATAAAATGCTTGAAAACCAAGTTGCACAATAAGCTACACAATTCTCCCGCCAACTGGGCATCCTTCCACCAAAACCTAAGAACAATCCTAGGGAAGTCAAGGCAGTTAGGCACGTGCTTCGCAGAGACATACAATATGAGGATCCACCTATGCCAAAGGATGACTATGCACAGCCGCAGGGTGAAGAGACACGAAGCAGTGGTGGGCACATCTCCACACATGAGGATTCCGCTTCAAAGGAAGCTACACCAATTGTACCAAGCGACCCTACCAAACAAGCAAAACCATCTCAAGATGAGCCGCCAAAGGTAAGTGCACAGGTACCTCTCTACATCCCTCCTCATAAATACGCACCTTTTCCTGGTAGGCTAAAGAATGAGAAGACTGACAAACAATTTACTAAATTCCTTGAATTGTTGAAACAATTGCATGTGAATCTACCATTGACTGAGGTAATGACCCAAATGCCGGTTTACACCAAATTTTTCAAGGACATTCTTTCAAATAGACGTAAGCTTGAGGAAGTACAAATGGTATCCTTAGACTCAAACGGTAGTGCCATGGTAATGAATGAATTGCCTAAAAAGTTGGATGATCCGGAAAAATTTTTGATACCTTGTTCCATAGGAAATGTCCAATTTAAACGTGCACTCTGTGATCTAGGGGCAAGTGTAAGCTTAGTGCCAAAATCGGTGTATGATAGGTTAGGTGTTGGAGAATTTAAGCCAACTAGAATATCACTTCAATTGGCAGACCAATCGGTTAAGTTACCTCTAGGAGTGGTAGAGGACTTGCCAATTCAAATTGGTAAATTCTTTGTCCCAATAGATTTTGTTGTTGTTGACATGGATGAGGACACTCACACACCACTCTTGTTAGGAAGACCATTTCTCAATACGGCAAAAGCTGTGATTTATGTTCATGATAGAATTATAACAATGAACATTGGTGAAGAAAAATTAACATTTGACATCAAAAGATCCATGAGATATCCATCTAACAATCAAAGTGTTTTTAGTGTTGATATTCTTGACAGATTAATAGATGAAGAGCTCATAAACAACTGGGAGAAGGGTTCCTTTGAGTATTGGATGGATCATGAGTGTGAAAAAGCCACCAAAACAAGTTCTGCAGAACTCATTGTGGCCCGCAATAACATTTATTGCGGTTCGTAGCATAACCAGTCAGAGGAGCGGCAAAAACCAGAATTTATTGCGGCCCGCAATAACCCTTCCCAGATCGACAAAAAACATATTCTGAGCCCAATTTTTCAGGTTTCAACCGCTGAGATCCTTCCTAACTTTGCCGAAACCTCGGAGGATGCACCCAAGAAGCCAGTGGAAACATCTGATACCAACAAATCTCGAGGAAATCGACATGAAATGGAGCAATGGGGAGACCGCCCTCCCGATCCTCCACCCAAGCATTAAGGCGCACCACCACCACCTTCCGCCAATAGAGTAGTCCATGTTTCTTCATATTTACTTTTGTTTATTTTTACATATTGGGGACAATGCTTAATTTAAGCTTGGGGGATGGGAAGAAATTGTATCTTTGCATGCATGTTTTCAAAACTTTTAGGATTTATAACCTTGATTTTTGCTTGACCATGAATAGGATTTGTGATTTTGAACTTAATTGCTTGAAATTGCGAATTTGTCAAGATGTTTTACGAGGTTATGAAAAATAGAGTCTTGCATAATTTGACTTAATTGTTTGAAAATGCATAAAGTATAAAATTATGTTTAATTTTTTGTTTTAAAAAGTTGGCAAAAAATAAAACCCTTGAAATTTTAACGAGTTTTTAGGAATACCCTTGGAATAATTTGAAATAATCACATAATTTGGCGAAAAACTTTGTGGAAATAAAGGTTTAAGAAATTGGAAATTTAGGGATTAAAATTTTTTTTTTTGAAAATGCAACTTGTTTGAGAAAAAAAAATATTAATTTAGAAAGATCGGGATATCCATAGGTATGAATTAATGCCTAAGGATGTGTGTATTCATGATATTTTTGCAAAAATATTGAAAAATAGTCAAGTTGAAAATTTTTAAGAAAGACTCCGCTTGCTTATGTTACGGCGATATGACGTACTTATAGCAATGAGTCATAGACACTTTGCTCCGCTAGTTTGCCCGATAAAGTGACTGGGTTTGCACTAACCATGTAGATTCGTGTCATGGAAGGGTTGAACCAAGAGCATGCGAATGCACTTTTGAATTAAAACGGTTGGGTATGGATTAGCTACCTCTAACTAGCCAGTTTTGTTCTAAGGATAAAGATTTATAGTGTCAACAAAAGAAAAATAAAATTTTGCATATATCAACACACGAAGTCCGCAATTTTCTAACCTAAATTTGATTCAAGCTTGGGGGATTTTTAAAAGAATTTTTGCAAATAAGAATGCATTTTTTGTAACAAATTTAGATATCCGAAGTTTACAAATTCTAAATCTTTAGAAAAATAAAAGTTAGAGTAATTGAATTGTGGGGTGAAGCATGATTAGCTAAGGGTTGCACTTTAAATTTGTACAAAATTTACGTTGAGATTTTTAAATTTTGGCAAGATCATACAAATTTTTCGATTGAAAAACATATTTGATATAGGGTTAAATTAGAGTTCCAAGTTTAGATGTTGCTTGAGGGCAAGCAATGTTCAAGCTTGGGGGAATTTGATTAGCCAAAATTGTATCTATTTAAACCTAGGGTTAGGTATGTAAATTAAGCCAAGTTTTGGTTAAATTAGTTTAAATTAGGTTTAATTAGGTTAGAAGTGTCCAAAAGTTCAAGTTACTGCCCTAGTTATGTTTGTTTTACAGGTAATCAAGTGTTTGGACCTTAACGAAGCAAAACGGGTGAGTTAGCACGAAGAAATGAGCTTCTTCCAACATTTATTGCGGCCCGAAATGGAGTTATTGCGGCCCGCAACGCACTGTAGCAGTCAGCCAAAAATAAAGTCTGAACTTAAAACGGCCATAACTTTTGACTCGTAACTCCGATTTAGGCTTGTGACCACTTTTTGGAAAGCTAACGAGAAGATCTACAACCTGAGAATATAAAAGGAATGTATTGCGACCCACAAGGACTTTTATTGCGGCCCGCAATTAGGTCGGTTCAGAGTCCGAATTTGCTATTTTTAGTTGGTTATTTCTAGGTTTTAGAGGGGGCTATAAATAGGGACCTGTAGAACAGATTGAGGACGTTTTTTAGGCAGAATTTCTAAGGTTTCAAGAAGGAAAAGCAAGGAAAAGCTAGAAGAGAGAAGAATGAAGAAGAGATCATTGATCAATCGGTTTTATTATTTTCTTTCCTTTGAATTCTTTTATTCTTTTGATTTGATTTGTATCTTAGCCATGGCTGGCTAAGGGCTTTTCTAGGGTTGATTAGGGTTGTACTTGAAACTTTTGTTATGATTTAGTTGGTTTTATTTTATATGTTCTTGTTCTTTGTTATAATCTATTCTTTATTTTAATTGATTGTGAAGACTTAATCGAAATCACATGAAACCCTAGGATTTGGTATTTGCAATTGAGAAATTGAATATTAGGTCCAGACCATAAGGAATAGGGTATTTGATAGGCTAAGTACCGAGAGGTGACGCTTGTCTTATACGGGCTTTACCTAATAATTTAGACAAATTGTGCCAAGTACCGAGAGGTGAAAGATGGTTTTTTAGATTAATTGGGACAGTAAGAACTTAATGACTTTAGATTAGGGTAGCTATGTATCGAGAGGTGACGTTTATCCTAATTTAAAGATGGTATTAATATAGAGATATCACTTTGTACCTACAACATCCAACTGTGCCTTCATAATTAAAAGAACAAATTTATAAACCAATTAGTCATGACATTAGTGGATAGGAGCCCTAAGAAACCGTAATTTCTCATTCTTATTAAAAACCTAATTTTACTTTAAGACTTTAGTTTAATTTAGTTTAATCGAAACCAAACTAACCTTTGAACAAACAAATTTCTTTCTACTTGCTTTTACTAAATTAAATTGTTAGGTTAGATTTCGATATTCTGACTTGTCCCTGTGGAGACGATCCTTAAGTACTACTTGACTAGGTTGTACACTTGCAACCGAATTGAGTATTAACTAGGATTTATTATTTGTGTTGTAATAATTCACATCAGCTTAGAGACCAAATTTTACATTTTTTAATTTGTTTTTTTATTATTTATTAAGATGGTTTGAAAATTGTTGTTTTTATTAAAATTTTGCACCATTAAAAAAACAGCGATTTCAAACCATCTTAATAAATAGTAAAAAGGTTCCCAAAAATGTAAAATTTGGTTTCCAAGAACATTTTAATATTGATTGAACATCTAACGGTTTGGATTTGTTATTTGAACATCAAATACAAAGATATGACCCCGTAAGCACTTAGGTCGAAGTGTTACCAGTAGCAATTTATCCATACTCTCTTTCTATTTATAAATACATATAGAGAGAGAGAGAGAGTGACTAATGTGCATTCGTATGCATATGGCCAATATGCATACAGTCCAAATTTGAAATTTTAAAATCCAAAACGTCGATCCGAACCGTTCATCTTGTTCTCCATATTAATATGTACTTGGAGACCAAATTTTACATTTTTCTGAATTTATTTACTATTTATTAAGCCACTTTGAAAATTGTTGATCCAACCGTGGCTATTGATTTTACTGTTTTGTTAAGCCACCGTTGGATCAATGATTTTCAATGTGACTTAATAAATAGTAAAAAAATTTCCAAAAATGTAAAATTTGGTCTCCAAGCACATATTAATATGGAGAACAAGATGAACGGTTCGGATCGACGTTTTGGATTTTGAAATTTTAAAATTGGACCGTATGCATATCAGGCCATATGCATACGAATGCATATTAGTCACTGTGTGTGTGTAGATATATATTTGTATGAAAATGATACATTATATAATAAAGTTTTATATTTTATTAAATTTTCATAATACAAATTAGTTGTATTTATTATTTTTCTTTATTTTGAAAAATGTTTTATTGAAAGCACAAATTAAAATGTCAATGGTACTTTTTTATCCGTTTACCCAACCTATACTGTATTCGAAAGTACAAACAAGGGTACATATTTTTTTCTGTTATCATAAGTTCATAACGGATATGATATAAAAATATCTCCATCCAACCTGTATTGTACGATACTCTTATTTGCAATTGTAATTAGTTAACTAACTCTTTTTTTTTATAATTTATAGTGTGACTAGGCCACCTTGGACTGGGTTACATGTCACCGTATATACTGATTTGTTGATATGTTAGGTTATTTGTTGACATCAAATACGAAGATATGACCCCGTAAGCACTTAAGTCGAAGTGTTACCAGTAGCAATTTAGCCATACTCTCTCTCTATATATATACATATAGAGAGAGAGAGAGATTGACTAATGTGCATTCGTATGCATATGGCCAATATGCATACGGTCCAAATTTGAAATTTCAAAATCCAAAACATCGATCCGAACCGTTCATCTTGTTCTCCATATTAATATGTACTTGGAGACCAAATTTTACATTTTTCTGAATTTATTTACTATTTATTAAGCCACTTTGAAAATTGCTGATCCAACAGTGGCTGCTGATTTTACTGTTTTGTTAAGCCACCGTTGGATCAGTGATTTTCAATGTGACTTAATAAATAGTAAAAAAATTTCCAAAAATGTAAAATTTGGTCTCCAAGCATATATTAATATGGAGAACAAGATGAACGGTTCGGATCGATGTTTTGAATTTTGAAATTTTAAAATTGGACCATATGCATATCAGGCCATATGCATATGAGTGCATATTAGTCACTCTGTGTGTGTGTGTATAGATATATATTTGTATGAAAATGATAAATTATATAATAAAGTTTTGTATTTTATTAAATTTTCATAATACAAATTAGTTGTATTTATTATTTTTTTTCTTATTTTGGAAAATGTTTTATTGAAAGCACAAATTAAAATGTCAATGGTACTTTTTTATCCGTTTATCCAACCTATATTGTATTCAAAAATATGAACAAGAGTACAGATTTTTTTCCATTATCATAAGTTCATAACGGATATGGGTATAAAAATATCTCCATTCGACCCGTATTGTACGATACTCTTATTTGCAATTGTAATTAGTTAACTAACTATTTTTTTTTTATAATTTATAGTGTGACTAGGCCACCTTGGACTGGGTTACATGTCACCGTATATACTGATTTGTTGACATGTTAGGTTATTTTAGTGCGTTTTTCTTTCTTTTATCATCTTTATACTTTGTGATTTTTTTTTTTTGCTTGAAAGAAATGGAGACACGTCATGTATGGATATCATTGTTTTCAGCGAGCACACAGGAAAAAAAATGTTACGTATGATAATTGGATAACAGCAGGAAATCCATCTCCTTTTTCAAATCCAAGTCAATTTTTATTTCGTTTTTCAAAGTAAAAATTGGAGATCAAATTATCATCATTTAACATTCACAGATAATTTTCTATTTAGATATTAAATATGTTACCTCTCATATTAAAAATTAGTTTCCAATAATTTGTTTTCGGTCTAGTTGCAAAGACACATAGTTTTCATATGAAAAAGTATGAGTTCAAAAAATTATAAATTAGAGAAATTATCTGTATTAATTTATATTTGAAATATATTGGGTAGTTTGACTCTCAACTCATATATTAAAATAAAAAAAATAGTTTTCATTTATCTTTTCATTTTTCTGGAAAAATAAAAAGAAATAATTTTCCTGCTTTTCCATCAAATATAAGTTTTCTTGAATTCCATTTAGGTTATCTTGCGTTATTAGCTAATAATAAAATAAAGGCGGCTTCTTGCTTCCAAAATGAATAGTGTCCAGAACTAAAAGAAAGATTATCATATATTTTTTTTAAACCTGGCAGTGGCAAGAATTTTTGAGACAGGCCTTAACTAGGGGTTAATTAACTGGACCACCCATGAATGGATCAGAACTGGATCACATGCGTCCTCTGTGCACAGAAAATTTATATCTCTAAAATCACTAACGTGTGAATCTGAAATGAATTTTAATATATAAATATTGAATATAATTTTGTTTCAAAATTCACTCCGAATCTACATATCAGTGACTTTAGAGATATAAATTTTCTACCTATGAAGGACAGGAAATTCAGTTCCGGATGAATGCATTACGATATATAATCAACAAATAATGACCTTCTAGAAATTTTCTATTTTACAGAGAACAGGAGATTCGGTTCCAGATTGATGCATTACGATATATAATCAACAAATAATGACTTTCTTTAATCCCAAAAAAAACACTTATCCTAGGAAGGTTTCTACAGGGGAATCCCAGCCCTCAAATTTGACAAAACAAAGAAATTCCCTGATGAGACATGGTGATTTAATTTTATCACCAACATCTAATAAGTAATAAAATTATGCCATTTTCATTTTTTTGTACGGTTTTCTGTGACGTCTAATATTGTAACTTTTCTAAAACAGTCCTACAAAAGCATATTTAAAGCAGTTTGGAAAGTTGCTACACATAGAGAAACATAGATACGACCACACTAGATGAGATATAGGTTTCTTTTTCAAGGTTCTACACCTAGTTTACTAATCGCGTTGTAGTCGCCACTGGGATGCCACTCAACTGGTGGAGGGAGATCCAAATATTCAATTT
This sequence comes from Carex pumila, assembly GCA_033356055.1. Lineage (NCBI taxonomy): Eukaryota > Viridiplantae > Streptophyta > Magnoliopsida > Poales > Cyperaceae > Carex > Carex pumila. The sequence goes on from JARJHM010000041.1 coordinate 42,771, forward strand.
GACGCAGCCTTTATTATCCAAGAGCAATTTCTGAACCAAATGAAATTTTATTTTATTTTCAAATTAAGCAGCCTCATCATGAAACCCTTGCTAAGGCCTTCTCTCATTGTTCTCCTTTTCTTTGTCTTGTGTGTTTTGTTATCATACTCCAGCCTCCGTACCAAATGTGCGACGACATGCGTTCGTCGGGCTTTGGCTAACAATGATGACTTCAATTCAACACTCATGCAACTAGCGGCGGTTGATATCGGAGCTGCCAATGTAAGACGAGATGCAGAGCAACTAATCCAGAACCAATTCTCAAGCGGACCGGTGAAATACCAACCGATGGCGCTCCAGTTTCTCCGTGACTGGCATGATAACAATTGTTTTGAACCTAGTATTATATCACAGCTTGTTAATCAAGTCAAGAAACCAATTGATCGGCATAACGGTAACACCAATTCCGAAGAACTCTACTCCAGCTGTGCTGTCGTAGGAAATAGCGGAATCCTCTTGAACTCGAATAACGGAAAGTTAATCGACAGTCACGAGTTTGTGATACGTATCAACTATGCACCAACTGATCGCTATGCTCAACATGTCGGATCGAAGACCAGTCTTTCCTTCATAAATAGCAACGTGTTCGATCAATGCATAGTCTTTGATCAATGCTATTGCCACAAAACCGGTGGTCATGTGCCGGTCGTAATGTACATATGCCAGCCAAAACATTTCGCTGACTATGCAGTATGTAAGAACTCATCAGGAACAGTACCATTGATGATCACAGACCCTCGATTCGACATGCTTTGTGCGAGGCTTGTGAAATACTATTCCCTGAAGCAGTTTGTCGATGAAACAAGAAGAAACCCCGAGGAGTGGGGTGATTTTCATGATCGGGAGATGTTTCACTACTCGTCGGGGATGCAAGCCGTGGTGCTTGCATTGGGAATTTGCCGACGGGTGAGCTTGTTTGGATTTGGAAAGCAAGAGGGAGCTCACCACCATTACCATACAAGACAGAGGGCAGAGCTTGATCTGCATGACTATGCGGCCGAGTATGCATTCTACGATGATTTGGTCAAGCAGCCGGAGATGGTGCCTTTTGTGAATGCGGTCCCCGGGTTCCGGCTACGGAAGGTTGTAGTCTACCACTAGGGGAAGCAGGAAATTAAATTCTTTTCCATTTTTGTGTGTTATATACATAGAGCTAGAGGAATTGTTTTTTGGTCTAGTTAGTAAATGGCATAGGGAAAAAGTTCCTTTTGATCTTTGGTTAATTAGCTACTTGGCTAGGATTATCTTTAATATTGAATTAGTTATTTTTAATATATGATCATACGAAATATGGTCATATGACAATCAAATTGTTTTTATAAATACGTAACTAGTTTATTTATACTCTTATATAGTTGTGATATATTCTCAAAGTATGTCTAATGATTTTATAAAAGCTGCATAAACGGCCAACATATATCTTGAGAATATATGAATGAAATATAATTGTTAAATGAAACTATATAAATGTTAAAAAATTCGGTAAACAATTACAAAAATATATATATTTAAAAATAATTAGTTTGATAATATATATATATAAAAACACAATCACACAATTTCAATGAATATATATTTAAAAAAACAGTTAGTTTATTGTTAAAGGTCACTAATAAAGTGTGAACGCAAAATTGACACTTCAAGAAATAGACTAAGCAACTTGACAGTCTTTTTTTTTTGTCAAGAGTTTCCCAAAAAAAAAAAAAAAATAGACTCTAAGCATTCTGTAATCAATTCTTGATTGGAAGATTGTTATGAATCTCTATCAAAAAGAAGAAGAAAAATTATGTGTTTCGTTCACTCGACGGGAATTCAAATTATGCTGAAATTCTTATTAATATCACTGTCAAAAAATATTTATGAATTATAGAGATTTCAAAAAATACAATGGACTCCAAGTAAATCTACAGCTTCATTCTTAGAAAGCCGCGGATTGACTTAAATTCTCCTCCAAAACTAAAAAATACACTGTAATATTAAATTTTTAGGGGGTCTCAAATATCAATTTGTGTCTCTTCTAAGAATAGAGCCACGTATTGCCGAATTTTTTATTAATATCCAAATTTAATATAAAATTATAAAAAATATCCGTATGGCTGGTAAAATTCGAAATGTACCCATTCCGGAAAATTTTTTTCCGGAAATGGCTCCTAAAACCGGAAAAAAATTTTCCGGAAACAGAGAACTTCCGGAAATTTTTTTTCCGGAAACAGAGAATTTCCGGAAATTTTTTTTCCGGAAACAGAGAATTTCCGGAAATTTTTTTTCCGGAAATAGAGAATTTCCGAAATTTTTTTTTCCAAAATTCCTTAAAAATCGTTTATAAAATCCGCAGAATCGTCGCTTTCACGAAATGCGCTCTCTCACAGTAAGTTTTAATTTAATTTATTTATAATTTACATTTAATTAATTTACAATTTTAATTTTATTTATTTATATTTTAAATTTAATTAATATATAATTTTAATTTAATTTATTTATAATTTATAATTTTAATTTAATTTATTTATAATTTTAATTTTATTTATTTATAATTTATAATTTTAATTTCTTTTATTTATAATTTAAATTTCATTTGTTTGTAATTTAAATTTATTTTATTTATAATTTAAATTTAGAAGTATTTGATTTGTAATTATTTAAATATGTAATCATTTAATTTGAAATTAATCAAATTCTGAATATTGTCATATTAATTGGAAAAAAATAAGAAAATGCTGCAGAATAATTTTAAAAGTTTTATTAATTCTAAAATAATTTTATTAATTCTGAAATAAATTTGATTAATTCTGAAATGATTTAGAATTGTTTTAGGAACTTTTTGCTTTTCGGATTCCTTACAGAGCTCTAACAATCAGATCGATCGGTTTTCGATTGAGGTAAGTTTATTTTCTTTAAATTCCAAAATAGTGTATAATAATTATTGTAAATTGTGTAGAATATTTTTACTAATGGCAACACAATTTTTAATTATTTATATGTTGTTATTTTTGAAATTGCCAGACCAATCGAAATTAAAAATGACAACTATTTGTGTGAAAATGTATATTGGAGGGGAAATCAAATATAATGATGACGGGGTCTATTACAGTACCCGAGCTAAATACTCATTACCGCTAACCGTGGACCACAGTTTTGATTATCTTCTGAATGAGATTTATAAATTAGTTGGGTACAATTCTAGCAATGCAAATCTGGAAATCCAGGCCAGATTTAACATGTCCACTGATGGCCAACGTGACTACCAATTAGTACCGGTAATGAACCAACAATCATTCGAAATGATTGTAGGAATTGTGTTGTCTTTTTCACAAAGGTTACCGGTTCTGGAGTTATATGTAGAATTGAAACCGATCTATACCAGTCATATACCTGAACCTCAATCCCGACCCAGTACCAGTCGGATTCCTGTGGAACCCGACCCAATACCAGTTAGATCCCGACCTAGCACCGGTCGGTACTCTGTGGATGTAAGAATGAGACCCCGATCCAGTATCGGTAGCAACTCTGTGAATGAACCAGTTATATCCCGACCCAGTAGCAGTCAGAATCATGTCAGTCAAGACCCAATACCAGTTAGATCCGGACCTAATATTGGTCGGCACTCTGTGGATATACCAATGAGATCCCGACCCAGTTCCAGTGCGGTCCACAGACATGTACGTGATTATTCCCGTGTACCTGTGGATGCAATTGATTTTGATAGTTTGGCGAGTGGAGATGAGATGCTCTCCGGTGAGTCGTCAGGTTCCGATGATGATATCGGACAGCCCAACCAGTCACAACCACAGTCCCGTCAAATACAATCCCGTCAATTACAGTACCCGATTACTGGTCGGGAAAATATGACACATCCGGTTGACAGTTTCAATGACATATCCAGTTTTCGGCCTGCAGATGTCGATTTTTTCAGCAGCTCAAAAAAAACATTTGATAATCCATTGGCTAAAGGTGTATTTTATGAGTCGAAAACGGCTCTAAAGATAGCAATCAATGAGTTTCATCTTGAAAAAAATTGTGAGTGCAGGGTCCTTAGGAGCGAACCTAGACGTTACGAGGTGGGGTGCAGAGATGCTTTTTGTAAATTTAAGGTGTCCGCAAAACAGAACGGTCTTTCAGAATCTTGGATTATTACCAAACAAGCACTTCCCCATACGTGCACAGTATCGGCAACACGTACTGATCATTGTCAGCTTACAGCAGAGATGGTTGCCCTTGCGATTGACAAGACCATTAGAAGGGACGTGTGCTCTTCTATAAATCATATTCGAGATATCGTCATGATGAAATATGATAAGGTAACCCCCAAGTACAACAAATTATGGAGAGGCCGTGAGCTTGCTATTGCAAATCTATTTGGGAGTTGGGAGAACTCGTACAACTTGCTTATTCCACTATTGGAAGCCATCAAGAGAAACAATCCAGGAACTAAGTATTGTGTGATCTCGAAACCGATTGAGAAAGAAACTGATAGGCACTTCCACAGAGCGGCATGGGCATTTGGAGCGTGTATTGCAGCGATACCGTTCCTCAGACCAGTGATTAGTATCGATGCATGTTTCATGTCGGGGCGGTACCAAGGTAGGCTGCTAATGGCATGTATGTACGATGCTGAAAACCAATTGCTTCCAGTGGCTTTTGCAATTGTGGAGAAAGAAAGTGCTGACAACTGGGGTTTTTTTATGAGATGGTTAAGGTTGGAAGTAATTGGAGATAATCGATTCTTTTGTGTCATATCGGATAGACATTTGGGAATTAAAGCCGTGTTTCAGGATCCAAATCTCGGATGGGATGAGTCTACCGATCAATGTGTACATCGGTATTGCTCCCAACATGTTGCCGAAAATCTCTACAAGCACGTGGGCCGTAAGAGAGAGGTTAGCGACAGGTTCATAGCTGGAGTGAACAAATGCAAACCTAGGAGGTTGCAGGAAATGTTACAAGACTTTGAAATTGGTTGTCCGGAGGCTATCGACTACCTTAACAAGGTGGGTAAGAGGGACCCTAACGATGAAGACGAGCTTCCATGTCCAGAGAAGTTGCATAAAGCTTTGGACGGAGGCCACCGATGGGGGATAATGACAACAAATGGGTCAGAGTCACTGAACGCCGTGTTCAAAATTAGTCGGCGATTACCGGTTGCAGCGGTCGTGGAGGACACGTTCTATAAGTTGAATAAGTGGTTTTTTGAACGATGTAACAAAGCTCAAATGTCATGTCAGCATGGTCAGGTGTGGTCCGACAGGGTAACTAAGTTATTGCAAAAGCAAATTGAAAAAGGAAAGAAAATGGATGTGATTCCTTACCGTGGAAGACATGGTCTTTTTGAGGTTATGGTTAAGGGTGAAAAAATATCAGCAAGGCGTAATCAACCGAGACTCGAGTATACTCGTAGGGATTTCGGGTATAGGGTTGTTGTTACGGACAACAACAAGGTTGAATGTGAATGTCAGAAGCCTCAATTGACCGGCATACCTTGTTCTCATTTCATGGCCGTTGTTCGTGAAATGAGGTATAATGAAAATTTATACGTCAACCCATTGTACCGTATGTCAATAGTGGCACAGACATGGAGTGGACATTGGGAACTGAAAGGCAACCAATGTGAATGGCCTGTGTATGAGGGCCCGAAAATTAAACCTGAGTCGAGACTGATAAAAAAAGGAAGGAGACGGCACGACCGAATACCGATGGAAATGGACAGAATGCGTGGTCGAAGACTCGGACACCAGGCTCATCGTGAGACAATTGATCGAAATGCTGCAGGTATAACTGATCAACCAACTGTTGTTGTTTTTTTTAATTAAATTCATAATCTAATGCATGCTCTATACTACATGTAGAGGAGGCAGCAAGACAACAAGCAGCGGCAGAGCAAACAGCAAGAACAAGTACAACCGTTTGGCGCACCCTCGGACAACATTTCAGTCTGCATCGTAGAAATTAACTTGTGTGTTTTTTTATTTCTATGTGTTAAGAACTACTTGCTTCTCTAATTTTCTAATGTTGCTGATTATGAAATTGTAGACGATCAAGATGGACAGTAACAATCGAGAAAAGACCGAAGAAAATAAAAACAAATGCCAAATCACTCGAAGAGATAAAAATGACTGTCCGGGATGTGTGCAGACAAAAGAATATATGCGAGTTGAAATATCTGATGATGATTTTGTAGATAAAAAAACCTGGCTAGCACGTCCTTTGGGGGAGATAAAAAAGTCTGGCTAGAATTGTTAAGTACGCTATTTTGTGAAGCATTTTTATGTGTTCAGAATTATTTTTTTTTTATGTGCTGAGAACTATTTTATTTTGTATGTGTTGAAAATTATTTTATTTTTTTTAAGTTATATGATATGGTTTGGATGCAACACACATGACAAGATAAATCAAAAATAACAAAATATAACACAAATCTATAAATAAAAAAATATACGAGGAGTCCTACAAGATAATAAAAAAAAAACAAGATATAACGCAAATAACAAGATAAAATCTATAAATCCTACTGGCCACGCTGTGAATATACATGGTGGTCCGGATACTGCGAATGTGAGAAGCGAGAAGTGTCAACCCTAGCACGCTGTGAGCGTCGCGGTCCGTCAGTGGGATCCACTGCATGTGGTGTCTGAGACGGATCCTCTGCAGGAGGTGGATAAGAAGACGACGCCCCAGAATCACCTGCTGGATGAGAAGATGACGCCCCAGGATCACCGAATGCGTGGCCGGAGAATGGAGCCGGAGGTGCCTCCATACGAGCCATCATTGATTCGTGCCTTGCCTGGTCAAATTGCATTTGCTCCATCTCGTTCGCCTGCTCCTGAGACAGTCCTGGATAATAACTATAACCCGCTTCATCCTGAGACATCTGCATTTCATAAGAAATTTTTTATTACTTGTTAATTGCAAATTAACAAATAAAATTACCTCAATTAAAGTATTATATACCGGGCCGAATTCATCGCCGAATAGTTCTTGCAACCATTCGTCACCAGTCATCTCCCGCTCCTGCATCGGCACCTGCGTCTGCGCCTGCGTCTGCATCGGCTCCTGCGTCTGCATCGGCACCTTTAGTTCATACATAGTTTTTCTTAGCTACAAACTAAATTTTGAATCAGCTTGTAAGTTAAATTTATACCTGGCCAGCGTTGGCACGTGATGATAGATTATGCCCTGCGAACTCTCCCGGACGGATGTAATCCCTCCATTGTGAGCCATCATATAACCAGCCCGTCACTGGATCTGGGCCTTCAAATACGGGGCCAGCTGGCATCGGCTCCGTTCCCAAAGGATAAGAATCGTCGGATGGAATTTCCTCCCAGTTAGGTGGAACCCCCGCATCATCCAGCATGGCAATAGCACGGTCTCCATAACCATTATCTCTGCAGAGACACAAACCTAGTCTCATTTTGCCCTTGCCAATTGCACGGAGACCCTTCGTGAAAAACGCCCGTGTGCCATGTGCTAACTCTCCTATCCCACGCAAAGCCTGTACATATATTCAGAGTATAATAAATGATATATAATAAACCAATCATAAAATTCAGAGTTAGAAATATTTACAGTTCGAACAAATGTCGATCCGCTGGGAATGTATCCAAACTTGGAGTGCTCGTCTCTTGAAACCGGAACATTACGATCCATCCCCACCACGTGCTGGCCAAACAGGTAGACGGATGCCATGCAGTTCTCCTGGTACCATTTACGGTATCTTAGGAGGTCATTTATATCCCACGGACGACCTACTTCGTACACATGATCTGCATAATGTGTCGCCTCGTTTACATGCCGACGGTGCAGTTGCGCCCAGTTGGCATTTTTCTTTGAGCCCGATTTCAACCTGTTTACAAGGTTAGTAGGATAAATAAGTAAATAAGTACTTTAAAATAAGTAAACCACATATGATTTATGAATATTACTTGTGCAGCTCTTGGTGCTCGAGCGGATCCTGGGGAAGCGGTGGCTCTATCTGTTGCCATCTTCCGAACTGTCGCATGCAGCGATCAGGATTGTGATGCTCAACAATCCAATAAAAAATAAGAGGACCGCGGTACAGGTAGAACGGCTGTCAATTTTAGAGTTGCAATGTTAGGTAGAAATTATAAATGTGATGACATGAATAAAAGAAAGAGGTTTTTACTATAATGTACCTGGTCCGCCCGAGTTGTTTTCGAAAGGTCGTGGTAAACAGATGCATATGGCTGCCAATTGACCATGTTATCCGTCAGTTTCTGAATCTGGTCACGAGGGATACTTGGACCGGAGGTTGCACCATGGGACGAGTTTTCCCAATTGTGTGGGCCTTTCCATAAGTCAGCAAAGGCGGGACATGTCTCTTCTGTTTCTGCGCCCCAGTTCGGTTGAGATCCCGGTAACGGCCGGTGAATTTGAAATCGGGTCCACGACCAGTGTTGCAGAAGCATGGTGGGACCATGCATGGAGTGGCACGAAGGACTGGATGCGAGGCACAGATTTCTATATAAATAGGCGAGAACAGCTCCGCCCCAGTTGTACTTCCTCGGCTCGTCCAAGTTTTCAATCATGCCGAGATACCACAGCGGTATTCCGTCCCCGCTACTGTCAGCAAACATGGTATTCCCTAGCATGTCGAGGAGAAATCCACGGACATACCTAACCGTCAATTTTAAAATGTGAGTACATTATTCAAAATATCAAATACGAATAGAGTTGTAAATAAAAAAAATACTAACCACTTCAATTGTTGGTCGTTCGCATCTGTTGGTAATTTTTTAAAGCGCTCACGGACAGCTTTTTTAGCGATAAGCATGTCGTACGTATCATTTCCCCTCTTTTTCATGAACCCCTTCACTTCATTATCTTTCACGCCCAGTAAGTCATAAAGTCGGCCATGAAAACTCGCCGAGTTTGTAAATCCCGTTACCGGCTCCCCCGTAATAGGCAAACCCCAGAGACAACTCACATCCTCCAGAGTAACTGTAATATATTTGACTTGTCAATAAGAAATTAAAAAAATATATATTTAAATTAGTTAATACCTGTCATTTCTCCGAATGGAAGATGAAAAGTGTGCGTCTCCGGACGCCACCGCTCGACAAGTCCATGAATGAGGGCCGCATCGAGGGCGATATCAGGCAATATCGCGAGCTGATATAAGCCCATTCGAATTAAAAATGGTGCGTACCTCTCATTATACTCACATTTGTGTCGATAATGTCTCACGGTTAAAATCTCTTTACTCTAAAATAAGAAAAAAAAATTAATTACAATATTTATTTGATTACTTACAGAGTTATGAAAAACGAAATAAGTAAATGTTTACCTCCTTAGACGCTTCAGATATCCTGTGATTACCGTGAACTATCCACAACAGGGGGCTAAATCTATGCTTAAGTACTGGGTCTGCCATACTACAAAATTCGAACAATATTGTACATCACCTTAAATTTTTTCAAATTATTATAAACCATTTTGGTATTTTCTAAATTATTCTACACCACTTTGGTATTTTCTAAATTATTGTACATCATTTTGGTATTTTCTAAATTAATCAAACAATATTCTAAACCATTAAAATGAACTAATTAATTATTTTTTAAATTAAAATTAAAAAAATACAAATATAAAAACCTGAATCGCAGATCCGATCGATCAGACAATCAGAGCTCCGAAAGGAAAACAGATGCCTAAAAAAAATTAAATTAATCGAACAATTTTCTACACCATTTGGGTAATTTCTAAACAATTCTAGATTATTTCGGTATTTTCTAAATTATTCTAAACAATTTTGGTATTTTCTAAATTATTCAAGACTATTTTGGTATTTTTTAAATTGTTCTACACCATTTTTGTAATTTCTAAACAATTCTAGACTATTTCGGTATTTTCTAAATTATTCTAAACAAATTTGGTATTTTCTAAATTATTCTACACTATTTTGGTATTCTTTAAATTGTTTTACACCATTTGGGTAATTCTAAACAATTCTAGACTATTTCGGTATTTTCTAAACAATTCTAGACTATTTCGGTATTTTCTAAATTATTCTAAACCATTTTGGTATTCTCTAAATTATTGTAGACTATTCGGTATTTCCTATATTATTCTACAAGATTTTCTAAATTTCTAATTTTTTGGGACATTATTTTACACAATTTCTAAATTTCTAATTTTTTGGACATTATTCTACACAATTTTCTAAATTTCTAATTCTTTTGGACATTATTCTACACAATTTCTAAATTTCTAATTTTTTGAAATATTATTCTAAACTATCTAGATTTCAATATTTAAATAAATAAAAAAAAATTACCTTTTAACTGAAAGGGACGGCTGCCTCTGATTTGATTTCCTTCTTCCAGTGGGCCGAGTTTATACCGCATCTCCGAGTCCGGAAAAAATTTTTCCGGATGTGGGACGTTTCCGGAAAAAATTTATCCGGTTTTAGCGTGTTTCCGGAAAAATTTTTTACGGAAAGGGCGTGTTTCCGGATAAAATTTTTCCGGATGTAGAGCTTGGTTCCGGAAAATTTTTTTCCGGAATGGGTACATTTCGAATTTTACCGCCCATGCGGTTATTTTTTGAAATTTTATATTAAATGTGGATATTAATAAAAAATTCGGCACGTATTGACTTAGACGCACTGGCATTTTTTTTAATTTTCAATTTCAGTGATATTTTAGTTTTTTTTTTTTTTTTTTTTTTTTTTTTGTGAAATGGTATTAGTAAAAATTTCGGCTTATTATATGTGCCTCAAGGATACTCAAACAATGTGAATGAGTACTCAGAGTCTCAGATGGGGTTAAATCAAATAAAAGTCTTAGAAGCTTTCTGAATATGGTTACTTGTGAATACAAAAGTTAAATTTTGACAGCGAGACTAACCTTTTGTTATGAAAAGCAACATAATAATATTGATATACAATAAGACAAAATCTATGTTGTCTGAATGTTTGGTTTAGCTACTATTTTTTTTTTTTTGGGTATATTGAATATTTAAATTTGAGAAGGCAGGTATTGGAAGAATAAATTTGAAGGTGTGATTGTCTGCATAGTGTATTTAATTCTATATTAGGTGACGAGAAAAAAATTAGACCTCCTTTTTTTAAAATTTTCTCATTTTTTTTCCTACCATATTTTTTGCCAAAATTTCGAAAATAGAACAAATATGTTACATGTATTATACTTCCACAAAAACACACTTGTATAATTACTTAAATATATGACTTTAGGAATGTTTATAGAAAACATCAAAAGCAAAACTAATAGGGGTTCAAACGAAATTTAAAAAGGGTAAAAAAAAAATGGGTTCAAATGATAACTTCAAAATTTTAATATTTGTTTACTTAACGAATTTAGTGTTTAATATAAATTTTAGGGAGAATTTCATATATACCACTCAAAAACTATAAAATTATGTATTTACCATCTAAATTTTTGTAATTACATATTTACTATCTAAAAATCTAATAACTCGCATATTTACCCAATATAACTTTAGTATATATCAAATATATCCAAAACTAAAATTAATTATGCTTAATTTTCTAAAACTATAATTAATTAAGAATTAACTTAGCACCCTTTCTTTATTTCCTTAGAACCGTTCTCCTTTATACCCACTATAAAAGATTGAAAACATATATTTTAAACTGAGACAATAACAAAACACAGATTCTCAAAATCAGTTACTACTTCGATAACGGGTTGCGATATCAGCATCAAATTCAATTTGAGTTGTTTTGTTGGAGAAGTTAGAGTGGTTATCTTATTTTTAGATGTTCAAGCTGTGACTGGAATCCGAACATCCGAGTATGCTACCCCCCTTCTCTATGAGTTTCAGTAGAAGAAACAAGATGAGGGGAGAGGTTCAGCAAAAATGCGAATGTTACATCCGAAAAGGCAGGAGGGAAATTGTGCACAAAAGAGGAAGGAGCAGATAAAGAGAAGAGACTAATAAATAACTTATTAATTATATTTTATATAAGAGGAGGGATTCAATTACAGTCTTTTTTGGTGACACCGGATTACATCCTATGTTTTTAAAGTTCAAACAGTCGATCCAAACCGTTCAATACAATGGATATATGTTAAAATGTGCTTGTAGATCAAATTTTATATTTTTCTGAATTCTTTTACTATTTATTAATATGGGTACAAAAATTCAATGATCTGAATATAGCAATTTTGTTAAATACTTAATAAATAGTAAAAAAAAATTCTAAAAAATGTAAAATTTGATATGCAAGTGCATTTTAACATATTCATTATGTTGAACGGTTTGGATCAACTATTTGGAGTTTAAAAACTTTAAAATAGAAAGTGTAATTCGGTGTCACTAAAAAATGGTGTAATTGGATCGCTCCTCTTTATAAATATTATTAAACTTAATTAATCTCATTTTTTTATTAATTGAGTAAATATGTGAATTATTAGATTTTTTAGATGATAAATACGTAATTTCACGGCTTTTAAGTAGTATATATATGAACTTGTCCCTAAATTTTAAATACAATTAAAAAGTTAAAATAAATTTTAGAAAGCGAATTAAAAAAAATGTATTTGAACGGATAGTGTTCAAACATTTTTCAATAGATTGTGAATGATGCTCAAGTAAAATGCACCATTTTTTTGCTTGGATTTGTTTGTAGTTAACATATATTGAAAATCGAAATATATTTTTCCTTATATTTCACTGAGCAGCTGAGCTAGCACACATATACATGTACATGGCTCAAAAAATTGGAAATTTTTTATCTATAAAAGTCATTAAATTGAGCCGTATGAAAATAAAAAGAATGTCTCGTTTTCAACAAATAGAAAAAAACTAGACTCAATGATTCATATACAAAATTATGAATAGGACTCAATAGTTCCTATCCAAACTTTTTTTTTATGGTAGAAATTTGCAATAAGGGTGCCATATTTCTTCCGGTCAGAAGTGGGTCGGATTCAATGAGTCCATTGTTTCTACATAATTTTAAAAAATAAAAAAAAATTGAATTTTACTCAATGAATTCGATCCAAACATAGCCAAATTATATGTGGTAGCTATATCTTCATATTTTTAAACCAGCGCTAAATTAAAGATAAAAATCTTTTTATATTTGTTAAAAATAAAATATTCTTTCTATTTTCATACATCTCAATTTAATAATTTTCATAGATAATTTTTTTTTTCCAAAATATTGGTCATAGAAGATACCGATTTGTTGAATGGGAGTCGTCATTCTCTAGTCAAATAGTCATCGCCTCGTTAGGTCCAATTAATATGGTTTGGTAGATATCGTAGAGTGGACGATTGTTTTTCCATATTCTTTTCCCACAAACCATATTTTTCTTTGGCCTCCCTCCGCCATCGTTATCAACAAATTAAAAAATGGGAAAATTATTTTATCAAGATTTAAAATTTGTGATTCAAATGTAGTAAGTAAATTTTATTAATAAGATTTAAGTATAATTTTGGGTTATTTTAACATTCATCCAACTTTTATGACAAATACATTTGAAATATTATTTAAATTTAAAAAAAATAAAAAATAAGATATATTTAGAATTATTTAGATATGACATCCATCTATTTTGAGTCAATTTGAAAGAAATTTAATCTATCAAATAATTTTGCATTTTTAACAATTAATAGAGAGTGACCTTCAAAAAAAACAATTAATAGAGAGATATTTTTTTAAGAACTAGTATTTTGGTTTAGTGGCAAAAGTATATGGTCTCCATGTGTGAGGTCATAAGTTCAAAATCCATATAGGGGAAATCATTATTTGTAATAACAAGGTTATGGAATTTGGAGACTTGACTTTCATTTTTTTTCAAAAAAAAAAAAATGATAAGAGTTTAATGAATTTATGATGAATGATTAATAAAATTTCAATTGATTCAACTTAATACATTTCTTATCTAAATAACTGAGAACATATATGTAGTTTAATTTATTTTTATTTGAATAGTATTTTTTTTAAATGTATGTACCACTAAAGTTGAATTAATTATCCTCAATTATCCTATAATTTATGTTAATGGACTTAGTAATTAACTTTATATATATTTAGCATTTGAAGATAGTTGTCAATAATACCCGTTAAAATTAATCTATGCATTTTGATATTTTGGATATACCACTAGAGCATTTTTTTTTTATTTAAACTATTTCACATTAATTAATCTTTGGAAGATGAAAAATTTGTCTCTGTATATCTCCGGTTAATAAAAAAAATGGAGGGCTTCAACCATAATAGTTCCTTGTTTTCAATATACCATAGAATGAGGTTTCCATAACCTAACCTTGTCATCTAGCTGCTCTACACGAAAAACGACTAGAAAAAAAGCTTCAATTGTTTCACAACTTTATATATCTGGCAGTTAGCAAAAAGTCCCAAATGTTTAGTGTCTCAAGAAACTCTACAAGGCTCCTATTGCATGGATCTAATTTTATAAGGCAAAAGTAACAAGCAAGAATTAATTTAGGTCTTTCTTTTGAGCAGCAGTTTAATTGCTTGTCATCGAAATTTTGTGACGCGCCCGCTCGCTCTCCAACGGTCAAAAATGCAAGTTCTCTTCTTTCCCATATTTGGGAGCACCAACCATGCCTTTCAAGAAGTTTGTGGACCTGGTGTACCATTAATTATCTATGGCATGCTACTATGCTAGAGAAAAAATTGGGAAGTAAAAAAGTAAAGAGTCCGTATGATAGTAGATTTAAAATTTATTGGATAGATATTAAACGACTAATTTAAATTATTTAAACCGATTTATTTTTGAAAGATGAATGCATTAAAATTAAGTAATTAACTTAAAAACTTCCGCATTTGACTATTTGGCTTGATACTAAAATTCAAAAAATTATAATTTTGACATCTAAATGCAAAACTAATGAAGTAGATCGGTTTGAATTCATCATTTTAAATCGATTTAATAAATTTTGAAGTTGATGCTATATAAGACTAAAATGACATTGATATTATACTAAAATTTAAGAATAAAATATTTTTTTTCTTAGATGTAAGAAGAATGAAAAAAAAAAAATTATCAACTAGTCTTGCATGATTTTAAGAAAGCGTTGAGAATGAAAATTTGCAAATCAACCTATTTTTTCACCTTATATCCATAAAAATAGAATGAAAAATAATAAACAAAGCAACTGCATTCCCTCGTGCGCTGGATCCATCTAAAAGCTTTCTAAGTTTAATATCTAAGCACTCTATCTGTGGGGTCCACTGGTACCACCCATGAGGAATATTAAATTTATCAGAGCCTATGTTAACATGTTGTTAAATTAGGTACATGCAAATAGACCGGTTTATATGAAACTGAGAAAGAAGCTGCATCTTGCTCTGCTCGAGAGAGTAAGCTCTTATCACCAATTCTTCTTCTTTCATCTAAGCTGCATTGTATGAAACTTCATCATTGCACCTGTTGAATTGGGTTGGATAGCATAGCAGAACAATTTATCTCACATTTGCATGTTGCATGCAGTATGAGAATATCATCTGAGGAAATTGAAGATTGGCAATCTGGAAACAATGTCAGAAACGGAGAGATCGCTAAATTGGAAGTATTAAACACACATAAGCAATCAGATGATATGTATATACATGGAAGGAAGCAATCTTTGAGAGCACGATACGTATATGGATTTATATTCTTTGCCACAAATTTACTGGCATGGTTTTTCAGAGATTATGGTGCTAAGTTTCTCAAACTACTTCAGAGTAAGTATATATATTTCCAAGTATCTCTGCAAACACAAGATTGTACATTTATGCTTTCTACTGGCAAGTTGAAATACCAGCATGATAACAAAGCAAATTTATCTAAACAAGCCTCTGTGGTCCCAATTGTAATATTTTTTTTACATGGTTCGGGATTATATTGTGGAAAATTGTATCAGTTATGGACTTAATTTTGCCTCATGTACAATTTAGTTTCAAGTCAGTGTAAATTTTTGAATTAATTACATGCGAGCCAATCAATAAAAAAGAAAACTAAAAGAAAATATGCAGACTGGTACCTGAGCTGATGGTACCAAATTCCATTGCTGGAATCATTCTCTGTAGTAGTTCATTATATATTCTGTATTTCAACTGATTCTATTAATCTTCAGATCTGAGAACATGCAAAATTGACCAGGACGAATGTTTTCATGCGGGAGGTGTCCTTCATGTGAGCTTAGGGTGCTTCGTATCCTTTCAAATTTAAAACCCGTATAGAATTGTTCGTAATTTCTATCAAAAAAAAACTATCAAACCCCTCCAAATCAGTATCACCCCAGGTACCTGAGGTGCCAGCTGAAAATCTGGATCGTTCTTTTAGCATGGCACAAATCTTAAAGCAGCCCCCTACATTCACAACATCTACTGAGTTAAGTTTGATTTGAATAGAATTAATCTGGACCGTTCATTCTTTTAAATTGCACCTCATGTACCTGGGCGGATATGCACTCCCACCCACTCAGAACAGAAAAAAGATTAGAGTTTTATCTATTACTCATAAATAAGTGGATTGGTAACTTTAATTAAATTATTATCAGATATTTTTCTTCGTCATGTTCGTTACAACATTTGGAGCACACAAGCTTCATGGATTTCAAAATAGTTGGCATTCTAGATGGTGGATTCTGAAATTTATTTTGTATTTTGTATCACTTGTAGTTCCATTCGTTATACCCAAATCCTTCATTCTACTTTATGGTATGTAGAATTTCCCATATCTAAATTTTGATTGACAGAAGAAAATTAAGCACTTAACTAAAAGACTCTGATGAATCAGCATCTTTATAATATGATTTCTCATTGTTCCATTGTGTAGGTGAAGTTGCTCACATTGGTGCAGGGTAATTGCAATTTTCTTTGGATTTAACATATTAGTATTCAGCATATACTGACTGGTACAAGTACTGTGGTACTGGTAACAATATTCTGAAACCCAAGCTGTGAACTCTCTGCAGGATATTTCTTGTTCTTCAGTTAATAAGCATGCTAGAGTTTATAGCTTGGTGCAACTCCAATTGGATGCCACATCCACAATCAAATAAATGGTACATATAATTGCTTTTTAATATTAGTAATTTAGCATTCAATCTCTTGTAATTGTAATTGGACCTTCGAACATACTAATTAATGAGAATTTCCATTTATCGAGCAGTGATTTCTTAGGGTTAATTTTGTCAACTATCTCCTTCATAGCTTCATATGGTGGTATAATCATGATGTACTTCATGTATGCTTCAAATTCAACATGTGTGTTCAACATTTTTACAATTACATGGACCGCTATTTTGGTTATGGTGATGATGGGAGTATCGCTCCACTCGAAAGTATGTCTTTCCTAAAACTTCATGTTTGCAATAATCAATTTTTTTTTTTTTTTTTAGTTTCCAATCTTGTTTTTTCTCTTGTATAAATATTTTTCTCTGTAGGTTAACGAAGGGCTTCTTTCTTCTGGTATAATGGGCTTGTACATTGTTTTTCTTTGCTGGTCTGTTATTCAAAGGTTTGAATTGCTTTCAAATTTTCTTCGCTGGCACTTTCTTTTACATTTGTTCTTCAGAGTGAATTTTCTTCTTAATTTGTAGTGAGCCCCAGACTGGAAATTGTCGATTGCAATTAAGATCAAACAAAGACATTGATTGGAGTACAATAGTGGTAAGAAAAAAGTACTTAATTTGTTCTCCTTTTATTTTTGTTATGGAACCTATACAACATAAAAGTTATATTTTTGTGATACTTTCATTTTGTAGGGATTTCTAATAGCCATTTGTTCAATTGTCATGGCAACCTTTTCCACTGGAATTGATACAAGATCCTTTCAGGTATCAAGGTCTTAAATAAGAAAAAAATAATTAAAACAACTTGACATTCCTGTACAACAAAATCTGCTTGTGATTTTTCAGTTCAAAAAAAATCGAGTTCAACTAGAAGACGACATACCGTACAATTACAGTATCTTCCATTTTGTATTTGCCATGGGATCGATGTACTTTGCCATGCTTTTCATTAGCTGGGATCTCAACCATCCTACTAAAGAGTAAGTTTCGTACATTTACTCACTAATGTACTGATTAGATCAGGCACAGTTATTGGCATTTACCAGAACAGTAATCGAAAGTTTCTGGTATATATGGATGATTAAAATCACTCAACAGATGAAGAAAGAAAACTATATACATGTATACTCATCATTTGACTTATAAATGTGTATGATTTATGTTGCGAAGATGGAGCATAGATGTCGGGTGGGCAAGCACCTGGATAAAGATTATCAACGAATGGTTCGCTGCTAGCATCTATTGTAAGAAGGTCATCTTAATTTTAATTATATTTCTCTATAAATATTGTTTTTCATCACTGAAAAATATACCCAGTTGATCAATAAAAGTTTTTTCCTAAAAAGAAAAATGTCCCTATAATAAATCAAAATCATAGCATTTGCATGTACAGTAGTTCATTTATTAATTTTTACAGTGTGTTCATCAGCATACTGTTGAAGCCTGCTCAAATATATAAAATCACAAATACAAAGTCCATAATGAAATTTTTGTTGGGTCCAGAGCATACTGGTATAAGATGTCAAAACCTGTATGGTATTAGGCTATTAGCATGATTGTTGATGGTGCCATTAATATATCTTTTGTAGTGTGGAAATTATTGTCTCTTGTTCTGTTGAAGAAAGTTGAAAATCAGGAAGAATCTTCTGAACAAATTCAGCTGTCAGTATAGATCTCTTAATGTTCTTTTTTTTTTCTCCTTTTGTGACTATACAATTTTAAGGTATACAGGCGATCATTTTTTAGTTATTGTTTATTTGTAAACGATGATTATTCTTTCTTTTGTAAAATATTAAGGCCATGAAATCCATCATGTTAAATTGGTGGAAGTTCATTATTTGTTATTCGTTTCATCACACTTATTTTTGTTTTTTATGAACCCTGAATTTAAATTGACAAGTAAGCCCGCTAATGTAGAAACTTATCAAGGCCTACTAAATGTAAATTATAGGCCCGTTCTAGGCCTATATGGCATTTTAGGCCCATTGACATGAAATTAAAGGAAAAGAAAGTTGTATACTTGTATGTTTGCTATCTTTCTTTCTTTTCTTTTTATCACTGGCCGTAGGCTAGTATGTTTGCCATCTTGCTTCTTTGTATATTCAGCTGAAATTTGAGAACAAATCTGCACCTTCCCACAAATATACTTTCAACGCGTATTGGCAAAAAAAGTTAAAACAGAGATGGCAATGAGCTGGCTCGTTACGAATTCATTTTAGTTTGAATTCGTCACGAACTGGCTCATTTGAGTCATGAACGAGTTGACTTTAAGAGTCCGAACTAAAATTTCAATTTAAAATCGTCACGAGTTAGACCAAACTAACTCGCAAGCTGATGAACTAGCTCATAGGTTTGGCTAGATCTTGTTTAAGAAGAAAATAAATTTTACAATTTTTTGAACTAAGCTGAACCGAGTTAAACCGAGATAGACCGAGTTAGATAGTATAAAATGCACACACATTCATACAAATTCACAAATTGATGTCTAGCCTAGGTAGCGAGCAAGCTAAGCTCCAGCTTTAACTCGTTAATTCTAAGCCGAGCTAGTAATGAGCTAACTCGTTAACAGCTCGCTCCAATAACAAACAAGTTTTTAATAAGTGAATCAAATGCGAGTCACAATTAAACCACGAGCTACGAGCTTTTTTGCCACCCCTACTCTCTATGTAAATGTTAAATACTTCTTCATTATTACAGATTAGAAGCCTCTTCTACTATTTTAATTATGAGAAAATAAAATATGAATGGAGATTCTTAGTAGTCGTTGAGGTTAGGCACACTAGACAGAGACAAGACAACCAAAGAAACCCTAATTACCAGCAGCGCCGTTAGATCCAGAATATCAAATTTTAGTCAAAGAAAATAATGTTAAAATACAGCATTTTACATGTTATATATATAATCTGTATGACTGACTTCCAAGTCCTTGAGCTCTCACATGCTCATGTGCCATTGTGCTTTTAAAACTGTACCGAACCGGAAACATTTCTCTTGTTTCTTGCGTTGACCCCCTCGTTTTGTGCACCTATTTTTTTTTCGTACAAATCCGCGTTTGCACCAACAATTTCTTCTCTTTCTTTGTTTTTCTTTTTGAAGGTTTCTCTTTCTTTGTTAATTAAGCATCTTTTATTTTCTTTCCGACTTGCCCCGTTGGGACTTGAAAAACTAATTTTTCAACCCCTATTAATTAGGGGTGCAAACGGATCGGATACGGATCAGATAATGATAAAACTATGTTTGTATCCACTTTTAATTTTTAAATACAGATCAGATATCAGATATCTATAGATATATACGTATATAAATATTTTCATAATTTATAATAAACTATATAGTATAAAATCATATTCATATCCTGCACCTCTAACTATTATTTTTTGATAAATTCTTGGTAGAGACTACCAAGTTGCACCCCTACCTATTATCCTTCTTTATTCTCTCTCTCTTCCATTTTTATCGTTGACAGATGGCGATGTGGGACCCACCATTGAGTTCAGATCCAACCAGGTTAGCTAACCACGAGGCACAAAATGTAACCATTGATCTTTCATGGTGCTCTCGTTGGTATAAAATTGAAATTCGTGCTTCATTTGGAGGTCTGTTGATTATTTATATATATAGTTCAGAGAAAAATAAGCATAGGCAATTAGACTGTTAGTTATTCGGTTATTTATATACTTCATATCAGATGTCTATTGATTTTTAATTCTATAGGTATGAATTTATGATGTAGCACTAAGATTAATTTCTTAATATTTTTAATTCTGTTAGGTGCTTCTGTTTTACTAGGATTATTTTGATGATTATTTTGGGACAATTTCTAGTGTATTCATCTAAACTTTCAAAATAGCCAATTTTTCCATCAAAACATCTTAATATCCAATATATCCATACAAATTTAACATTATTTCTTCTATTCCCTTTTAGTCATTAAATATGCTATTTAGTTACTTTAAAACTTAAATTGACAAATATATACCTTCCTTTCAAATGGAGATGTTCCTAAAAATTGAGACATGATTGAATTGAATTAAAGAGAAAACTGAAAAAACTCTTAGAGATTAAGTTAGGCTCTCTCAGTCTCAATCCGCTGATGGAAACTGAAGCACCTTTAAAAATTTACAGATCTTATTCGATCTCAATCCGCAAGAAGTCTAGAGCTGGAAGCATATCTTTTCATGCGGAGCTTTTAATCTAGTCCGTTCGTTTCGGATCGGACGAATCAGATCAAATCTTACCCAAATTGAAAAAAAAAATTGTCAAAATTTACAGAACTTTTAATCTAATCTGTCCGATCAAAAACGAACGGACCAAATTAAAAGCTCCGGATGAAAAAACTCCACAGAAAATACGCTTCCATCTAGAGCTATTCCATCTCTCTTTTCTTCTCTTTTTTCGACCTTTTTTTCTAAAAAAAAAAAAATAGGACCATACCAGTACTTACCAGTACGCCAACCAAGAAACAAAAATAATCAAATGTTGAAAGTGACAACCAATTAACAAATATATACTCTTTTCTCCGTAATACCTACCATAAAAAGTGAGAAAAAAAATACAAATGTCGGATATTTGTGGTCAACCAATTGCAATGAAGTGTATGGCAAGTGAAAAAATAAGTGGATTAAAAAGCAAATTAAGAAGCATCTCTTTACAAGAGAAGCGATGCAAAAAGAAGTCTCAGAGAAAGGGAAGTATGGATCGATTCTCTGCTGCTGTCCCATACATTCCGTTTGTCTGGCGGGTGAAAACAAGGAATTCAGTATTTCAGTGAACTCATTATGTGAAAAATACGAAGCAACTTCGTACATACAGAAGAGAAGCAAAGGATTCAAGAGATAAGAGTGTCATTGTTGGATCTTTTGTTCCACTTCTCCTATAAGTTATACCAACGAATTTGGCTGGAAAACTACTTAACAGCCTGTCACAACTTAAATCAGCAAAGTGAGATTGATAGCAGCTAACTTAATCGTCAAGAGCTTTAATTTCTGTTAGCAAAGGAGTTCAAGTGCCAAGAAGATGTAGTGCTCTTTCACTTAATTTCTCTCTAATTTAATTCAATCTCTTAACTTTCAAGGGACATCTCCATTTGAAAGGAAGGGATATATTTGTCAATTTCAGTTTTAAAGTAACTAAAATACATATTTAATAAATAAAAGGGGATAGAAGAAATAATGTTAAATTTGTATGGGTATATTGGATATTAAGATGTTTTGATGGAAAAATTGGCTATTTTGAAAGTTTAGATGGATACACTAGAAATTTTTCCTATTATTTTTATTATAACTGTAACAATTATATATATTCTCTTGCTCTTGAAAAATGTAATTTTAAATATGTGCATGCAAGGATGATACGCAAGGCATATGCAGCGGCCATTTTGATTAATATCCCTGAAACAATTGAAAATTTTACAAATGCCCCTGCTCCCAACTTTTTTTTAATTATGCCCTGACCGCTTGGGCCTCGGGCGGCCCAAAAAATCCTATGGAGCGCCGGCCCAAATGGCGGCCCACAACACAAGTGAGGCGCCCCCCCATATGGCACCCCATAAGCCAAGTGAGGCGCCCCCCCATCTGGCGCCCCACTGCCCATCTCTTTTCCACCCGCGAGCCACCCCTCCTCTGCCTCTTCTCCCCCATTTTTTGTGCCGAAAAAGAGAGGAAAAAAAGAGAAAAAAGAAGAAGAAAGAAGCCGTTCCGAGCCGACCCCTCTCTGCCTCGCACCTCGATTCGCTTCTCTCTCAATCGAACAAGTGAGTTCTCTTTTTTTTGTTCCATTAGGATTTAGGGTTTGGGTTAATGTGATTAAATGGTGTAATGTGATTCAGTTTGGTTCGATTCGATGTTTAGGGTTAAACGTGAGTAATTAGTTGAATTGATTGAATTGGTCGAATTGGTTCGATTTGATGCTTTAATTGTGGCAATGACATGAATTGGTTCGGTTGGTTGAATTGGTTCGATTGGATGCTTGAATTGGTCGAATTGGTTCGGTTTGGTTTGATTAGATGCTTGAATTAGATATTTGAATTGCTTAATTGGTTGAATTGGTTCAATTGCTTGAATTTAGGATTATGATTTATGGTAAAATTGCTTGAATGTCATATGGTTCAATTTAGGGTTTATAGTTATGAATTGTGAATTTTTTTAAAATTTAGGGTTTATGTTTGTGAATTGTGAATTACTTAAAAATTTAGGGTTTACGGTTCAACTTAGGGTTAGAATTTATGGTTCAAATGATTGAACTGTTTAAGAATTTAGTTGTTGGGTTTATGATTTAAAAATATGCATATTTATTTTTTGAAAATTATTTTTGTGATAGTTCATAAAAAATATGTATATATGAATACAAAAGATTTGAAGTAAACTAATTATTTTGAAGTATATCAATATTTGTTTAAAAATGATATATATATTTTTTTATTGTAAGTAATTTGTATGTATAACTCATTTTTTTAATTTTAAAATTTAGGTTTGTAAATATTTTTAAATTAATTTTTTTTTTGTAAAAGTTCATTTGTTTACAAAAAAAAATGCATATACATGCAAAAATAATTTTGTAAACAAATTGCATATACACCTAAAAAATAAATCCAGAATTGTATATCCATTTTTTTTGTAAAGTTTATTTAATTTCAACAAAATTAATTTTTGTAAAAAAAAATGCATATGCATGCAATTTACTTACATGCAAAGTGTAAATTAATTGTATATACATGAACATCATGTACACGCAATTTATTTACATGCAATTATTTTGTGATTAGATACATGCAATTCTTATTAAAAAAAATTTATACATGCATTTTTTTTTGTAAAGTTTATTTAATTTCAACAAAATTAATTTTGTAAGAAAAAAATGCATATGCATGTAATTTACTTACATGCAAAGTGTAAATTAATTGTATATACATGCAAATGCATATGCATGCAACAAAATTAATTGTATATGCATGAACATCATGTACACGCAATTTATTTACATGCAATTATTTTGTGATTAGATACATGCAATTCTTATTAAAAAAAATTTATACATGCATTTTTTTTTGTAAAGTTTATTTAATTTCAACAAAATTAATTTTTGTAAGAAAAAAATGCATATGCATGCAATTTACTTACATGCAAAGTGTAAATTAATTGTATATACATGCAAATGCATATGCATGCAACAAAATTAATTGTATATGCATGAACATCATGTACACGCAATTTGTTTACATGCAATTATTTTGTGATTAGATACATGCAATTCTTATTAAAAAAAAATTATATAAATTGTATGTTTTGATTAATATTTTTTTGTAAATGTAGTATGTCTAGAGTTAGACGGTGGGGAGTACGAGCTGAGCCTGCAGCGAGTGCAGATGCTGTGGATCCGACTGGAGAGGGCACGTCCTCGATGGATCCGACTGGAGAGGGCTCGTCGTCTCAGGCCGATATTTGCCCACCTTCATTAGGTAGAGATTTTCCTTTGGCATGTACTACACAAAAAATAAGAAAATAGAATAATGTAAGTAAACAATTGTACTGAAAAAATTGTTCTCTTAAAATATAAAAATATATGTAAACAATTGAAATACATGTACCTTTGCAAAACTGCTAGTCATCTCTACCACCCTTCTCGACTTTTTCTTTCTGCAATTCCATCTAAATGTATCAGTAACCCACTTGTCACCCCCGGTTGCCTTGGAAAGGTTCTCCGCAACGTGTTGCATACACAGCATGTGCACACACTGGCCAGTACGGGTTGACCAACCGTAATCTTCACGATCAAAAACATATTTTATTCCTTTGTGCTGGTCTGATATCACACAGAAAAACTTCCCTTCCCCAATCACCCGTCTTCTTAAAAACTGCATAAAAAATCCCCAGTTCTCGCCGTCTTCTTTATGAACAATTGCAAACGCCAAAGGCAACAGCTGGTTCTCAGCATCATATGCGCATGCTATGAGTAGCCTCCCTTCGTAACGGCCAGACATGAAGCATGCATCAATGCTGATAACGGGTCTGATGTATGGCATAGCTTGGATACAAGCACCAAAAGCCCATGCTATGCCCTTGAATTATTTAGCTCCCTCTATTAGTACTCCGTCTTTATCAAAAAAAGAGCCATGCCATCGCTCATATACGGTGCCGACATTTGTACTTGCCATGGCCTGGAGCAATGGTGCTAGATAGCCATATGAATCCTTCCAACTACCGAATATCCTGCAGATGGCAAGTTCACGACCTCTCCATAGCCTGTTGTATTTTGGGATTACATATTTGTATTTGTGTCTGACGGTCATAGCCACCGCCTTGATGCTCATCGTTGGATCCAACTTAATGTCCTCCTCAATTGCATCGACAATTAATGATGCAGTCAGCTGCGCATGGTCTCTCCTTGTGGACGCAGACTTGCATGTATGAGGTGGTTCACACTTCTTAATCATCCATGCTTCCCCTGAACGCGCAGGGGTTGCAAAAAGGCGGAACTCGCAGCGCGGGTGAGTTTTACACAGCACAACTAACCTTGTTCGGTCCCTTTTGTGTATTATACATTCCCAGTTGCCGTGAACATGAGTCTCATTTATTTTCTTTACAAGTTCATCTATGTTTGTATAAACTTGGCCTGCGGCAAGTTCTTTATTGTATTCAACACGAGGACCAAAGAAACTAATGTCTGCCTCTTCGAAAGCTGTGGTGTCGTTGAATGTGGCGACTGGATGCTTACTTCCCCGACCTGTAATCGGGAATTTTTCTGCCCTGGATAAACCTGGCACATTTGCATCACCATCTGATAAGTCATCAGCTTCCCAAACCCCTTGGTATTCGTCCCCCGTTTCCATTTCCCTTTCTGGTATGGCATCAATAGCATCAACATCAATATCAATATCATTTTGATTAATGGGTACCGGTCCTGACTCTGGCATAGTTGGAAATCTATGGATTATGGGTGTCTGTCTGGGTGGTGGTGGTAACTCTTCAGTATTTTCTGGGGAGTTGTGGTACCCCTGGTTGTCATAACCGGGGCTGTGGTACCTTTGGCTGTCATAGGGGGACTGCTGGTGGTACTCCTGGTGGTCATAAGGGGAGTGCTGGTGGTACCCTTGGTTGTCATAAGGGGAGTGCTGTCGGTACCCCTGGTTGTCATAAGGGGAGTGCTGCTGGTACCCCTGGTTGTCATAACCCGAATTGTCATAACCTGAAGGTCCAGCCCTAGCCGAACTTGAAGGTCCAGCCCTCGTTCGGGGAACCTTCTTCGAATATATGTCCATTACCGGGACCCCATAAGCTGCAAATTGAGTATACACAACTCTCCACAAATTGGCATCTGTTATTGGAAACTTAACAAAGTAAGGTCTACCCCTCCCACGTGAGTTGTCAATCCGTGTAGCCAATTCTATTTCATACCTGTTGGGGTTTACAGATGTCTTTTCGTATATTAGCTGCTTCAGTTCCTCAAATGTGGTATTTGTTAGTTTGTAATAATCTAGAAGTCAATAATACGATTTGTTCATGAATTGGATGATTAATATCATTTTGTTGCCTTAAGTATTATTGCATTTATGGATCATTTCGAGTTCATGACTGAAATTGTTAAACTCCATAATATAGATGATATATACTCTTAAAAGGTCACTAACCAAGGTAATTAGCAGGAACACTAATTACCGCGAAAAGGTTAGTATGTGGATTAAAAGATGGTTAAGTTTTACAAACCACCTGACACGAGATGTCATTTTAATCACATAGATACATGTTCTAGGAACATGGAATTTGACAGACCCCGAATGAGACATTAAATAGAATTGTGTTCGTGTCATTAATGTTTCTCATTCAGTGTCACGTTCTAAAGTATGAGGTATTTATCGTTCCCACTAAGAAATATGTATGTGTGATTGCTATCTACCGCTGTCCGCAAAAAGCAGTCATAACGGTAGCATTCCCATATGTATAGCTTAGCTGAGGAAGTGATAGTCTACCAAAAGTACTATTTGTCCCTCGTATCTCTATACGAGCTATAGCATCACTGGGCCCCTTGATAGAGTTAGATTATCTGCTAGCGGTATAATTACAAGAGTAATTATATTTGATAATCTGCTCAAGATCAAGAAAAGATTCAGTTAGCAAGGATGACACACATCTACCTTGAAATTGATCTGATAGCTATGAGACAGAAGAACAGACACAAGTAAATTGTTTACTGGATCGTGATATTGTACAGTACAGCATCATCTGTGTAATTGGATGGTCATGATGTGTTGCCAGACGCCACCCATGATTATAGAAGTTAAAACAGTTTTAACTCTATTTACCAACATAACACAGATCCTATTGGGTCACACCATATAGGAGCTAATTGGAGAATCTTATTTTGATTGATTATAAATTGGTTATGATCAATGATAAGATGGTTATAATTAATTATACATGTTATAATTAAATTATAAATGTTATGTAAAAATAACAAGCAAAAAACATTGGTTAATTTATAAACGTGTGTGTGACACGTTGTATAAAAGGTAACCGGTTAATTTATAAATGTGCATGACACATTGTATAAATTACCGAAACAACAACCGCAAGAAAAATATATATAATTATTCAGAATAATTATACGAATATTATTTGTGTTCGGGCCGAGGGCATTCGGATCTTTTCAGATTCGTCCTTATTTGCATGACATGTCATCGATCCTATCCAGATGACACGTCATCGATACCGAAACAAATAACCGCAAGAAAAATATATATATAATTGTTCATAATAATTATACGAATATTATTTGTCTTCGGACCGAGGGCATTCGGGTCTTTTTAGATTCGTGCTTATCCGCATGACGTGTCATTGATCCTATCCAAATGACATGTCATCAATCCTATCCACAAGGGCAAAATGGTCATTTCACACCTATGCCACCTTGCATGTGTAGAAACATGGAGAAGAGTGTGGAAGGGTGTGGAAGGGGTATTTTGGTCATTTCACATATAAAAGGATGAGGTGTCAATGGCATACCTTGTAAATAGGCATATGTTGAGGGGTATTTCGGTCTTTTGCAAACCTCCTCAAAAGCCTATAAATAGAGGGGTGCATGTAGAGAGAAAAATCACTAATTCACTTGTATCGTTTCGTGCAGAATCGAATCGGTATTTTCTTTCTTTCTCGGTTTCTCTTCCAAATAGTGTTTCGGTTGAGAAAAGAAAGTTATACGTAGTTGACGTATAATCTTGCGGGTTGTTGTGGAGTATATTTACGGGATCGATGAATAGTGTTTTACCGAATTTAGCGGTATGTCAGTTTTGCTCATTTGATGAAACTGAGTAACCGAAAATTCGTGTTTACGGGTTTTCGTCTTTTCCCCGTGAATAGTGTTTTTGCAGAATTCCGCGGTTTACGGTATTTCTGGCAGAAGAAATTAACCGCTCTCTGGTTAGTCTTGGTGGATAACCGATAGAGGCATCAGACGTCTGATGCTCCGAGACGAGTCGATTCCTTCCGTGATGTAGCTCTACACGCTCGGTCTGCATTCCAACTGTGATTTGGAAACAAGGTATAAATATGTTATATTAATCTATTTAATTGGTAAGTAGATTAAAGTTTTAGAAATCAATCATGGAGTAGATCTGTAAAAGGATTAAATTGAGTTTTGATGCCAAAGGAATACTAAAGGTGGACCGCCTTGGAAAGTTTCCTGACATACCCCGTTTAATCCTGAGCTTAAGTTGGCCGTAGAAATTTTTGTTCTACGGTCATTCCGCACCTTAAGCCTAAACGAGTTTTGGTTACCACGAAACCCCAAAAGTGGTATCCGAAACCCAACAGTATTTTCATTAATCTCGAAGCCAAATGCGACTTCTTTCGTGTAATGCACGCCATCTTCATCCCTTTCGAGCTTGCCGCCGACATACAGTACAACTAACATCTCTTCTTTAACAAACTACATTTTAAAAAAAAAAATTACAAGTATTACATGACATAATAATGGGTACAATAATAAATGACTAATTGAAAAATAATTAAAAAAAAGTTTAAAAAAATTACAATTTTGCTACAGTACGTGTACAGCAATCGCTACAGTAAATGAACAGTACACTACACTAAATATACGGTACAGTAAATGAACAGTACGCTACAGTAAATGTACGATACGCTACAGTAAAATGTACGGTACGCAACAGTAAATGAAACGGTCAAAGATAACTACAGTAATTACTAATTATCAACAATAATGACTAATTATCAACAGTAATGACTAATTATTATAATTAAAAAACATACCTATTCACTCAGTTTCTCGCCTCAAGCGAAATTCTCAGAACGGAACAGCAGTAAATGCACAGTCTCGGAACGGCTTCTTTCTTCTTCTTTGTTCTCTTTTTTTCTCTTTTTTTCTCTTTTTTTCCTCTCTTTTTCGGCAGAAATGATGGGGGAGAAGAGGCAGAGAGGAGGGGCGGCTCATGGGTGAGTATACAGATGGGCGGTGGGGCGCCAGATGGGGGGGCGCCTCACTTGGCTTATGGGGCGCCATATGGGGGGGTGCCTCACTGGTGTTGTGGGCCGCCATTTGGGCCGGCGCTCCATAGGATTTTTTGGGCCACCCGAGGCCCAGGCGGTCAGGACATAATTAAAAAAAAGTTGGGGACAGGGGCATTTGTAAAATTTTTAATTGTTTCAGGGATATTAATCAAAATGACCGCATATGCAGTATGCAGTTGTGTATGCAAATTTATGCGTGTATTCATATCAAGGATTATTTTTATTTTTTGTTAATTTTACTATTGTATTAATAAAATAATACAAAGACCATTATTTTTTAAACTAAAAAAGCCCATCATAATAGTAGTCTAAAGTAATTAAATTTACAGTTCACAATATAAAAAAATTAAAATATTATATGCAAATTCTAAAAATCAAATATTTATGTGTGAATAGTCTAGAATTTCAAGATATCATTTTATTCAAAGAAAAATAATTATACGTTGAAAATGAACAAAAAGCAATCTCTACACAAGATCTGTATCATATTGAAAATATATGTATGCAAATATTACTAGAATTTGGTTTCGTTTGTTGAGCAGGAAACAATAAGTACAAATTCATTAGAGTGAGGCTATGTTACTTTGCAATGCGCGCATGGATCGCTTCGTATATTGGATTCATATTTCTGCCTTCAAAGTATAAATAGTCGATTTAAACCGCTCAACATTATTATCATATGAAAATATACTTGAAGACTAAATTTTATATTTTCTTGAACTTTTTTTTACTATTTTTTAGACAATTAGAGAATCACTTGATCTAAAAATTATGGATCATCCGAAAGTAATAATTTTCTACCATTAAAAAAAAACAGTAAAAAATTTCAAAATGTATAAATTTTGGCCTTCAAGTATGATTACAGCAATAATGTTGAACGGTTCGGATCAACTATAAACTTTAAAAATGAAAATATAAATCCAATATACATAAGATCCACACAATACTAAAGTACCATAGCCTCGCTCAATTCATTAATAGTTCATGTGTTGTATCATGGAAATCTTTGTATGGTTTAATATAAAATATGAACACGTTCATCATCTTTTCTTTAATCAGATTCTTAGTAGGGGGCGGTTAATTTGCATCCAGCTTTGTTTCTTTATTTTTTTAACTTCGAGGAAGTGGATACATAGCTGGCATGTGACAAGCGGATAGCATAATGTTGTTTCTTGTTATGATTTTTTTGGTACGTTCAACTTTTCAAATGGTTTTAATTATTTAATATAAATATTATTAAATTAAAATTAAAAATAGTTGACATGTTTTTAATTATTCGGATAGAGGATGTGTATCAGATCGAGTCAATTTGAAATTTAATTAATCGTAAATTTTTATTTATACCATATTAAAAAAAACCCTCAAATTATGAAAATTTTGAAAAATACCAGGACCTTCAAATTTTGAAAAATTCTTGGAGGGACGTAAATTGGTTTGAAGGCCCCTCAAAAACCTAAATATGTTTAATATTATGCATTTTTGGATTTTTGGGGCTGGTGCAGATTTACTTGAATGCCCTGATATTTTTCAAAATCCCCCCAAACATAAATAAAAATTTTAGCATCTACTCTTAAAAAACTTAAATTGTTTGATAGAACCTAATATTTTTCAAATTCGCTCAAAATTATTTTACAAATAATAAACACATTTACACTTTTATTTTCTAATTTTAAGTAATAATTAATTTTATAAATATTAAATCAGTGTTTAAAAAACATCTATTTAATTAGGCCGATCAATCGGCCGATTAGTCGTTGGCAGTGACCAAACCGTTATAGATTTTCTCGACTGATCAACCGATTATCATCGATTATTCCTGATTATTTCCGAGTAATCGCTTGGCGATATCTTGTCCGTCCAACGAGCGCATACCGATATTAACAACACTATTAAATACATGCATGTACTTCATTTTCCCTATTTGCTTTTGATATCCCCACGTCGCCAACCAATTATGCATCCATCAAAGTGTTAAGACACATCACATCTTCACACTGTTAGTGGGCAAAAGCACACAACTAAGCAATAATGCTGTAATTGAATGGATAATTCTAACACGTAACAGAAATGATAATGAAACTAACCACTTAAACCATATTCCCATTTCTTTCAAGATAAGAGTTCAGATCAGGCCAAAGATTGCTTTCATGTATAGATGTACACTTCCTAAACTTTAGGTATGGATGCTTGGAAATACCAACCAAGCATTATAAATATCATGAGTTGTTATATTATATATGATTCAGGATCTAAGTTAGATTTTAATTTAATAACCAATTGGTACTCAAGGATTTTTTTTTTAAGTGGTTAGGCAACCTAATAACGAGTAGTTTCAATCAAACAATATTTGTTCACAAAAAGATAACACAAGATAGTAAATTATGATTTTTTTTTTTTTTTGTTCAATCATGTCTATAGATGAAAGAGATTGATACACTGAAATAATTTTCTTTCTTCTATTTAATTTGATTATTTTGTTCAACTATACATTAATTATATATTTATTATTTGCTCCATTCTTTATTCTTCACCAGATAATAAAAGCCTACATTAATCAAACAAAATACATTATTTTAGAGGCATTAATTTGTATCACTCTTTATGGAACTGTTTTTTTATTCACTCTTTTGAATGTATCAAAAATAGAGGTTATTTTAGAATATGAGTTATTTGAAATAGCAATTTGTATTTAAATAATATATTATTTTGCTATTTGGAATAGCTAAAATAACTGTTATCATTTATTCCATATGTTAGAATAACTACTATTCGGAAGTATGAAGGGAGAAAAAATACTTTTTTTTCGGATTTTCGCCAACATTATCGAAATGACAAAAGTAACATCACTTATGCTATCTCACTTACTTATCTTTCCTTTTAATAAGCATCTTGTTAATATTATTATTTCTCAGTTACAGCTATTCACTATTTCAAATGTACAATTCAAACAACATTTTTACTAATCTAAATAGTACCATTTTCATACTAATATGAAAACCACTATTTTTCTCTTTATTTTATATATTATTCTTAAATTTCGATATTCTATCTATTCTAGCTCTCATCTAGACATACCCTTAAAAACTTCTTAAATTTTTAGATTTTAGATCGGGACCGTCCAATTCAAATCTGCAACAATTGATTCTGATGTGGAGCGCACACATCTCGAGCAACATATTCGAATTTCGAGAAAATTTCCATTGACGGATTCAAATTGAACGGTCCCGATCCAAAACTCAAAATTTGTATTACTTTAGAGGATCCGGACCCACATTTTGCGTGGTTAGAGTCAAATATAGACTACAAATACTCCGGATCCACAAAAAATAAACGGTCAAAAGAATGATTTTTCTTGGTGTTATAAAAGAAGAATTACATTTTTTTTTTTTAGTAAAGAAAAATTACATTAGGTTTGTAAAGAAAAAGTAAATAATGAAAATGAAATGTGGAGAAAAAGAGGTCTCAGTTGCCAGTTGTCACACTACCTAGCCGGCCCCTAGTTCCGCATGGAAGCCTAATCTAATAACCTACTCTCACGTGCTGGTTTAATACCACTTTCATGCTCCATAATTATATATCAATATCTAATCTAACGGTGGAAACAATTAAACAAAAACAATGAAAAGTTGTTATCTGCTGGTGGCCGTTAAGGATCTCCCAATTCCTCTCTTCTTACGAGTGCGTATCCTATGAGATATGTCATATTTTGCGTGACGACGTGTCTGGTGTCTATTCGGGGATACCGTAAGGGCCAGTTTTATTTGAGCTTTGAGATCCGTGCATAACATATTTGAACGGTTGAGATTTTCCAAAAAGCTCAGAGGATGTGAATTATGTTCTTACTGGGTTGAGATCTTATGTTTTTATCTAGTTATTAATTATCATTTTTTTAGAGAAAAAATAGAGATCAAGAATTTCCAATTCCAATATTCATAAAAAGAGTATCCATTCGGATATTGAACACGCAACTTTTATTAAGAGAGCGTTATTTTTGGCTACTAAATCAACCGAAATTTTTATTTATACCATATTAAAAAAAAAAAACCATGATTTGTACAGAGATTTCTAAAAACACCGAGGCCGCAGAATGGTTTGATTGACTCATTCTTGGAGGGCCGCAAATTGGTTTGAAAGCCCCTCAAAAATCTAAAAATACATTGTGCTATTAAATATATTTAGATTTTTGAGGAGCTTTCAAATAAATCTACGGGACCTCAAAATTAAAATGTGGTCATCAAACTATTTTGCAGTCTGGGTATTTTTGAAAATCCCCATAATTTAAGGTGTTTTGATTTTTTTTTTTTTTATTATGATAGAAATACAAATTTCGACTAGAAAAAAAAATGATTCTTATGATTACATATTATTCTGGCAAGATACTGAGATGTAACTAAAATAACATGTGTGTAAATATAAATAATAATATTATTTTATCTTATATTGTAAATGACAATTAATTTTATATGTGTTAGAGCATCTAAATCCAGCAACTAAAATAAATTTTTAAATAACTATTAATTACTTTTTAGAAATAAAAATTTCTAAAATATCTAACTTTTACATTTTTAAAATTAATTTTAAAGTTTCTATTAAGTCACATCAGCAACAAATTAAAAATGATAAATAATTGAACCAATCAATTGATTAGTATGGAGTTTATAAATAGTATTTTAATAAGAAACTTTATGCATAATTTCTAAATAAGAAATTCTCTCGTATCTCTAAAACTGAATTAGAAACTGCCACATCATATTCAAAATTTTAATAATATCAGAGATATAAATGCTCTATATTTAATTTAGATAAGTCATGCAGAATATATCACGCGCGCAAATATGTCCACACAATATCTTCATGAGATATCCATATCCAATTGATGTTGAATATGATGAGAAAAGAAAGAAACCAAAAAAGTAAAGTTTGAAGAAAAGGAACGTTGAAAGCAAAATAATTCTACATGGTAATATTTACTCAAAAAGTTAATACAAATAGCCATACAAAATCTGCTTTTGAATGAGAATAGTTACTAAAAATGTATAAACTATTTCACTTTAAATGACTTACCATCACAAACTTTCTAAGAATTTTTATTGTCTTTTCAAGATAAAATGTCCAAAATATGAAGACCTATCATAAACACAAGACACCTTATTAAATAGCTTTCCTTGTAAGAATAATTAAGTTTAGAACATAGAAAAAAAAATTAAAGAAATCATTAATTAGGAACAAAGGTGGTATGAATTCATATTTCTAGTTCTACAGTTCAAACAGTCAATTCAACTCATTCAATCTGATCTCCATATAAAATATACTTAAAGACCACATTTTACAAAAAAAAAATTTACTATTTCTTTAATAGATAGAAAATTAGTAGATCTAAAGATTTTGGACCATTCAAAAATAATAATTTTCTACGTATCTAAAAATTTAGTAGATAATTAAAAAAAAATGGAATATTTGATAGATATTTGTATGAAGATAAAAAATGGAATATTTATTTAAATTAAATTTTATAAATAAATATAAATTCTCAGCACATAAAATATCATGACCTCACTCGACCAACAAAATATATATATATTATTTTTTTCTTAAATACGGATTGTGGATCAAGCCACCCAATATATTTCAAACACCTGTGTATTAATAAAGATAATTTCTCTACTTTGTAAATTTCAAACCCATAATCTCGCACATAAAAGCTATGGATCGTTGTCACTACACCAATAACATGTTCATATATTATTTTAATCTTATTAGTAGATATCTCTAAAACATCAATAAGTGGGGGTGTTGCGTTCTCTGCCCGGACGTACAAATTAACTTTAAATAAAATAGAATTGAGCAAAAGGTGAAGAAGGGTAAAAAGTAGAGAGAGAGATAGAGATAGAGATGGCCTAGAAAGGGTGCTTAGTAGTAGTGGACAACTTGATTTGCTAATGGAAAGTGGGAAGTGGTAGCAACCTTTTCAAACTCCTAATCACCTCCTCACTCCTCACTGCCTCACTCCGAGTTTGGCGCGTGCCCGTGATGTTGTTATCACACCAACGCATCATATCTATAGATTCCGATTTCTTCCGTTTCTTGCAAGGATTGTCATCACCTTACCTTACCATTATATATATGTATATATATATGGATGTTTATCTTCTACCTTTGTTGTTATATATGATATATATATATATATATTCCTTTAACAAACTTATTTATTTTTAATAAAATTAAATTATTAAAAACAAGATGGATTATGTTTTTTTTTTTTATTTCATCGCGTATTTTCAGAGACCGAATCAATGATTTGATATCAGCAATTACTGAAAGGTGCGATATATCTTGACCACAGAAAATCGCAGAACTACTGAAACTAGTATAAGGTGTGAAATCTATCAGATTGAATTCAAACATTTGAACCAATTTACTTTACGAGTGATGTGTGTATATGCAAAAATTTTAAAGTTTTAAATTTATTTAGTACAAAGTCAAGCGGTAAAAAATGAAGATTGATGAGTTATTTTGATGCACTCATTTTTAATTATTTTTTGACCGCTTGACTTTGTACTAAATGAATTTGAAAATTTGAATATTTTGCATGTAAACGCATCACTCTAAAATATATCAGCTTCAACAGTTTGGTTTCATCGTTTGAAATCAATTCGATAGATTTTGGAACTATGCTCACCAAGACTTCTTAATGAGTACAGTGCACGTTAACTTCACTAAAAAATAATCATTGATCTTGTTTAATATAAAATAATTAAAATTTTCAATATATAAATATGATCTTTACCATTGATCTTGTTTAATATCACATGGAAGCTTTGTTTAAACAAATTACAAAATTTAGAGATCATTTGATAAAATCAAACCAGCGGCTCATTTTCAACATCTTGATCTTAAAAAATTTTAAATACTATTTTTTTTGTGCGTGTGTTTTGTTTGTAATTAATATTAAACAATATCAACGGTTCACTTTTGTGTTTTCAAATCATAGTATTTAATTATTTATACAATAAAAAGTGCTATTATGGCCGTATGGGGTGTCCCCGGAAATATTGTAAGTGGATCCCTCTTCCCTGATTTATGAATACTAAATTAAAAATTTAGCTGTTAATCTTCTTTGAACACGTGTTATAGAGTGGAAAAAAACGTGTCGTGCCGTATTGTATCGTGATTAACACACTATGACTTTAGTTTTGTGTTGTATTGTGCCGTGCTCAAGTTAATTTTTCACGTGTTGTGTCGTACCGTGACTAAAATATCAAGGAATGGTCATGGCATGCGAATGGTTTACGCCATGTCCAAACGTGTCTCGCGTGACCATTTAATCATAATTTAAGTTAGTTAATTCAAGGTTCATCATTTGATTAATATCTAATGATTCTTATTACACGTGACTCGCGTGATCACGTGCCGTACTATGTCTTTCACGTGACGTTATGTGTTGTGCCAAAATTTTAAAAGATAATCACAGCACACGAATAATCATAGCACGAAACACACAAGTCACAACACGTAACTGACACATACCATACCATTCCGTACCATAACTGTGTTGTTTCATAACGAAAACAGCTCTGCCTTGCCATTTTTTTCTACTCTAACGTGTTACGCACTATGTAAAAGTCGGATGAAACTGACCCCAGCTGTTGGGTTCTCTCCCTGTTAAATTCCAATCTAAATTGTGCATGTAGCATGCGTCAGAATTCTTGAGGAATTTATTTTCAAATCTATTAAAATTATTTTAAACGATAAATTTAAATAGGTTTTATAGAGTTATATATTTATATTAGGGGCGAAGTCACACGTTTAAGGAATTAGGGTCAAATTTAAATGAGGGTTAATTATATAAAAAATTTGTACTGTAAATAGTTATTGTATCCATAGCATTTTACTTTAAACTTTATAAAAAATTATATATGATTTCAAAAAATAAAAAATTACAATGAATCAATTGACCTCATAGCTTCTTACTCTATCCGCCCTCTATTTGTCCATATTTACACAAAAATTATAAATTTTCGAATTAAATTAGTATAAAATCAAGTTCAAAAAATGAATGTATGGAGAATAAATTATAGTTATTTTTTTTAACAACTTTATTTTATATTAAATTAATTTATAATTTATAAAATGTTCATATAAACACATCATTCCTAAAGTAGTTATGTTTCAACGATTTAGATTTGTTGTTTGTAAGAACGAATCCACTAAAATTGATTTTCTATAAAGTTTAGAGTGAAATCATTTGAGTATTGTAAAATTGACTCCCTTGACATGAAAATTTTACGTGATTAATCATTATTGTGTGTTTGATCTCATGACTTGAAAGTCTGACTTCGTCTCTAATTGTTTGAAGAAAATAAACCTGCTGCAATTACGAAAGCAGTGTATAGTAATCAGTGTTCTAAATAGCGCGCTATAGCGTTTTTCTTCCATAAAACCTATGGCATTATTTCACGCTATAGCAACGCTATTTGGGTATAGCGTAATTTTTTTAACCCGACCGCTATGACGCGATAAACTCTATTTAAATCATTGATAGTAATCTTGAAATTCCTGCAATTCAAATCCAACCGTCGAGTTTTTTTTCGAGAACACATTTTGAAATAGTAGGACTTTCCTTGCACGCATCTCAAAATAGTTCGACAGTTGGATTTAGATTGCAGGGATTTCAGTGTTATTGTTCACTGGTCTTGGATTTTAGCAGATTTAGATCTTTGTTTGAAAACAATTCAATAAATTTTGAAATTAAACTTGCTAAAAATTTGGTTAACTTTTATACCATTGTCGTTCAATAAAATTTGAAAACAGTGTTTATTGGCTGCATTGCGAATTGTGTATTAAATTAAAAGCATAAATCTTATTGAAGGAAATCAAATCAGACATCAAATCGAATTACCGAAAGAAAGTTCCCATCTGATGGTAACCGTCAGATTACCATCAATCGCTCTTGAAGTCTGCCGACATTGCGACTATGCGAGAGAAAGAAAGAAGAAAAAGGAAAGAAAATAAAATAAAAGGTTAAATTTGCTTGCCTAAGGTGGGACCCACCATCTCAGAAAGACCTCTGTGTTTACATTACATCTACTGCCCAACTCATCACAATTTTTGTTCATCTTTCATAATTAAATAAAAATAATTATAGAAAAAAAGTTGAATTTTTTTTACAAAAAAAAATAATAATATTCGGTACTCCCTTCTCACACGAAAATATAAATCTTACCTAAAAGGATTATAAAAAAAGGTGTACCGTACGAATCGGTATCACCTCAGGTACATGAGGTGCAAGTGCTAAATCCAGACCGTTATTTTTACTTGGCACGAATTTCAAAGCAAATCTCTACAGTCTTCATGGGCACTGGAATGACTTTGATCCGGCTTGAATTAATCTGAACTGTCCATTTTTTAAAATTGTACCTCAGGTACCGTGGGGACACGGACTCGTACCGTACACCTCTTTATTTATTTATTTATTTTTACCAAGTGTAGTATATAATTATGTTTTTTTTTTTTTTTTTAAAAGGGTGTAATGAAACTATGATGCTACATTGTTTGCCAAGGTCAAATTTTGTCAAGTACCATTTATAAACAAATTAGGCAAAAATGCAAAGATGATATATGCCAACACAAAGCCAATTCAAAAATCGTAGTTTCCATCCAAAAGTGATTCAAAAGTTCCAAACTTTTAACATTTTTTCTTGTGAATAACTAAAAAAGATTAAAATGAACCCAAACTGACTTACATCATATTAAATAATTAATGAAGACCACATACATTTTTTTTTATATTCGGGGTATCTTTAAAGGCAATTACAAGAAAAATATTAAATAAGTGTTACGAAGTAGTGCTTATGCCTGTAGTACTACTTTTTAGTTTTTAGATAATTTACGCAATTTAGGAAACTTTAATGGGATAAATCAATGGTGGAGCCACATTCAACCAGATTAGGCAATTTTATATATAATTGGGTTGTTGTTTATCTCTAAAGAAAATTTGTCTATTTTTTGATAGACTACAATCTGAATTGGTTAAATCATGACAGTCTGAAACCCGCTAGTTATACCTAATCAAGCCTTATCCAAATCGGACTTAAACATTGATCATCATCAAAATTCACATTGACGGTTCAGATTTTACGAGGTTGTTTTAATTCATACAAAAAAATCTCCCACACAAATCTTATTCCAGAACAACCAATTTAGGTTTAACATTAGACAAAAAGTAGGGCTAAAATGTCTCACTGGTTTTGTGTTCTATCACACTCCAACATTTTTATCTCTATTTTTAATGTCTGAATAATCGATCTGAACTGTTCAATATGATCTTCATATTAAAATGTACTTGGATACAACATTTTATATTTTTTTTGAATTTTTTTTTTTTGCTATCTTTTAAGATAGATACAAAATTCACTATTTTTAGAAGATTTTGGACCATTCAAAAATAATATTTTTTTATCTCTCTAAACAATTAGTAAAAAAATTAAAAAAATTATTATTCAAGCACATTTTAATATGCATATCATATTGAATGGTTCGGATCAATTATTTTGATTTTAAAAATGGAGAAAATAAAATCAACAAAGCATTTTAGCCCTCATGAAGATAAAAACTGTTGAAATATCTTTAAACAAAATCCAATTCCAAATAAATTCTTGATGGTGTCATGCTTACAGAGAGTGTAGGTTTGGGACCTAGTTAAAAATCTATTGAGA
This sequence comes from Carex pumila, assembly GCA_033356055.1. Classification (NCBI taxonomy): domain Eukaryota; kingdom Viridiplantae; phylum Streptophyta; class Magnoliopsida; order Poales; family Cyperaceae; genus Carex; species Carex pumila. The sequence goes on from JARJHM010000041.1 coordinate 83,074, forward strand.
GGATTGGGAAAGCCATGCGTAGTGATTGAAGCTTTTCTTTGTGGTGGTGGGGATCATTTGCCTTCTTGTCCTGCCACTTGGGGAAAGTAATAGACTAGTAGTGCCGTGTTTCATCTTTTCTTTTCTCTTTTTGTTTTTGTGATATTTTAAACTTCTTTAAGAAATTTGAGATGTTGTAGTTACCTTGCATGAATAATCTTTTTTGGTGTATTTTTCTCCAATTTTTTCTTTGCATGATAGTCTGGGGCGGACTCAGCTTAGTCTAGGGGTTACTGTTTCTCCCTGAATATTGAAATTTTATATAAATTTATAAGATTTTACTAACTTTGCTCTCCTCTGAAATTTTATTTTCCCTCCTCTGAATTTTTCGTTTGGAATTAATGTTAAATTTATGGTCAAAATTACGATAAACTTAAATTCTAATTAGTAATTAGGAATAGAAGTCAGAGTATTGAAAATTAAAGTCAGATTATTGGAAATTAGAAATTAGAATATTATTATTATTATTTTTTATCTAGTACCTGATTAACTAATGGATTTGAATCCGATTAACTATTCAAATCCGATTCATTATTTTGTTGTCCCTCCCTGATGAAAATTCTGAATCTACTCCTGAAAATAGCAATTAGGCAATTGGGTCAATAAAAAAAACCAAGCACATTAGATGATGAAAAAATGTTGTATATTAATTGAAAGTAGCCAGGCCAGGTAAGAAAACAGTAAGAGTAGTTTTCATCATTGTTTATTTGTCAAGAAGAAAACATTACTTAAATAAATAGATATAATTTTTCAACTTTTTGTAACATCCTGAAAACACAAATCATAATTTATTGATTATTTAGGACTTTTTAGCAATGATAGCAAATTTAGATCCTAGCTTCGTTAAGAAAAGTTCTGGTTACAATGATAAAAGATAAGAGGTTGTTAGGTAAAAATGTTTAAAAGGACAAAATCATTAAGCATTACTCCTTTATTTATATATATATAGCCCCAAATCTGTTTTTATAAGATTAAAAAAAAGGAAACGGAAATGTTTTTGATATTATTCATTTTTATAAATGAAGACTGTATCATTTTATTATTAATAGAATGTCCTATATAATCAATAAATCATGACTCAATTTGTGAAAAAAGCTAGAGGCATGTTGGTTCTGGAACATGTTTTCTGGGGACCGATCACTCATAACATTCCGAATTTTTTATTAATACCATTTAAAATAATAATAATAATAATAAATCTGAAATTGGAGAATTCGAAAAATACCAAGGTTTCCAATTCAATTTACAGTCCTATTCTTGCAGGGCGCAGATTGAATTAGATGTCTCTCAAAAACTGAAATATCAGCATATTATAATGAATTTTTTATTTTTGATTTTATTTTCTTGGGAGGGGGGCCCTCTAATTCAAGTCATCTTAAGAATAAAGCCACATATTAAATTGAAAGCCCCCGTAATTTTTTAATTCTCCATAATTTGTGGATTGCTTTTTTTTTTTTTTTACAGTGGTATTAATAAAAATTTTGACATAAAATTCAATAGGATGTTACCTTGCAATTTTCAAATTAAACATGAGTACAATTCACTTGGTACCCTACAATTCTTTTAAAAAAAAAATGGTAGGGTTGCTAAGTCTTTAGATAAATTTAATTTTAAGATATATCAGATTAATTTTAAACGAGGAATTTATACTGTTGAAGCTGATCAACTTCACAAGTAATGTATTTATGTGTCAAGTTTATAAATTTTTACATAAAGTATAAAGTCAAGCAGTTAAAGAATAATGAAAAATGAATATATAGATTAATTCGAAAATGTATAAATTTAACATGTAAGTGCATTACTATTGAAATTAATTGGTTTCTATATTATAGATTTGTAGTTCGAAAGCAATCCAATAAATCTTAATGCAAATCAAACTGTTCAGATCGAACATCAGACCAATAGCATAAGACCACTCCACTCATTGTTTGAAGGACATTCAACAATACATGCATTTTATGCATTTTACAATTTGGTGTTTCAATTTTTATTTTTTTATCAACGTGTTATTTTTACTCACCGATCTACTTTATAAATGATGTGTTTACATGAAATTTTTTAATTTTCGAATTAATTTAGTATAAAATCAAGTGGTAAAAATGAAAAAAAATTATAAGTTAAATTTGATATATTTTTGTTATTATTTTTTTATTACTTGATTTTATACTAAATTTTACATATAAATACATCATTTACGAAATGGATTGATTTCAATAGTTTGAGTTTGTTGTGTGAAATAAATCCAACCAATTTTTGAGCTTAATAATATTTAATGGCGCACCTGTTTGTGTCCTATCAGTACTTCTATTTTTCTATTGCAAATAATCACATCAGTACGCTCAGAATCTTTGTAGCAATTACCAGTAATAGAAATATTAAGGCTCTCTTCAACATAAAATATTAATTAGACAAAAAGAAGATTCAATGATCCACTTATAAATAGGACATGTGGTCAGGTGATATATATATATATATATATATATATATATACACACTAACAATCCACTAAACTTAATTACAGATTATTATTATCATATTCTCTTGCTAATTTGCTATTATTTATATTTTTCCTCATTAATTGAACTTTGAAAATGAATGAAATTCTTTGTGAGGGTGTCTTTTATTTTGATATTTTAAAAAAAATAATGTGCTTGAGGTGATCGTGTTACAAAAAAAAAAAAAAACAGAGTGAGAAATGATAATAGAAGCCACACAATGTGATTATTAAAAAAAAAAAAAACACACATATGATGCCATTATAATGACCGTCTGAAGCTTTTATTGTATGTATATGATATGAAAAAAGTGAATTTAAGATGATTATAATATTTTCCTTTAAAGCAATTACGCACCAAAATTTTTATTTATACTACATTTAAAAAATAACAAAAAATCACTTTTTTTGGAGAATTTAAAAAATAACCGAGCTGTCAATTCAATTTACGGTCACATTCTTGAATTGAAGGTCCTCAAAAACTAAAAAATATACTGTACCCTGACAGGCTGCCGACAGAGTTTTACAGGGCCTTTTGGCACATCATCAAGAAGGATGTCATGGATTTCATCACCGACTTCCATCAGAAGGGGGCTAACATCCACGTGGTAAATAAGGCAGCAATTACACTGATAAAAAAGAAACAAGACCCGACCGGAATATCAGATTACCGACCGATCAGTGCACAATTGCCAAACTAATCACGAAAATTTTGGCAAATAGGCTTCAACAACATTTGCCAAAATTGGTGTCTCCAAACCAGACTGCCTTTGTTAAAGGTAGATCGCTCATAAAATCTTTCTTAACAGCACGAGAGTTCATGTCATTTTGCGCAGAGAAAAAACTTCCGACGGTATTATATAAGGTGGACTTTAAGAAAGTATTTGACACGGTGGATTGGTGCTTCCTGATCAACCTACTCATTGAGCGAGACTTCCCACTGCGCTGGACATCGGCAGTACTCAGTATTCTTCGCTCCTCATCTTCAGCAATAAAGGTAAATGGTAACCTCACTAATTATTTTACACATCAGAGTGGATTGCGTCAGGGGGACCCGCTATCGCCGATGCTATTCATTTTAGTGGCGGACACACTGAGCAGGTTCCTACAGGCAGCCCGACAGGCCATGCCTCCACACGTAAGGATTGCACCTGAGACAATACAGTATGCTGACGATACAGTTATTGTAAGTGAAGCGCACCCGGTTGCCTTGAAGATCATCACACAGGTATTGAAAGCATATGCATTATTGTCAGGCCTAAAAATTAATAAAGCAAAAAGCAGTTTCGTACTGGTCGCCATCCCGGCACAACTCATAGGTGTCATACAAAATATCCTCTCTTTGCCATCATCACATCTGCCGATAACATATTTGGGTCTGCCGCTATTTATTAAGAAGCCGAGGAATATAGACTATCAACCGATGATAGCTACGGTACAGAATAAATTGGAAGGATGGAAGGCGAAATTACTGTCATATGGGGGACGGGTCACCCTGGTCAAGGCGGTACTTACTGCAATGCCGCTACACTACATGCAAGCTTTGAAAGTGCCAAAAGGGGTTATCCGACATATCGACGGATTGAGAAGATCATTCATGTAGAAAGGAAACGAGGTATGTAAAAGGATAAATTGCGTGGTTAACTGGGATAGGGTGTGTGCTATGAAATTGAGTGGAGGTATGGGAATTATAGACCTAAGGTGCCAAAATGATGCCTTACTGATCAAGTGGTTATGGTCGATTAACAACAACCCGGAGGGGTTATGGGCCTCAACCCTTAGGAGGCTGTATGGAATCAACAGCGCTGACCAGGTAAGAACACATGCGACATCTTCCTTTCTAAAAGAACTGACCAAACTATTGTCTTTCTTTAATGTCTCGGTAGTTTTTGATCCTGTAACGGTCAAATGGAGATGGTGGTGGTCTACATTGGATATTTATACATGTGCTTTTGCATATCAGATGATGCACAACACGGGGGAAATTGCGCCAAACCACAAAATCCTGTGGAAAATGAGGGTCCCATTGAAGGTTCGGGTATTCCTGTGGCTAATGCTCGAAAATAAAATCTTGACACAAGAGATCTTACAGGTAAGAGGGTGCAATGTGGCATCAGGTTGTCACCTGTGTCACCTTAACGAAATGGAAACAACAAACCACATCATGTGGGAGTGTAACTATGCGAGACTTTTTTAGAGAGGGCTATGTGCTCACTATAACATTAGGTGGGGCAATTGAATGGATGCGAGATACCTATGGCTAATAGACATGGCAAACTTAATGCCAAGAGAGAGGATGCTGCGAAGAATTGTCTGGGCTGCAGAAAGCTGGGCAATTTGGAGAGAACGAAATAGAAGGCTTTTCTCCAATAAATAAAAACCGGTGTATTTGTTAATCGATGATACGACCAATGATATCGTCCGGTGGTTGCGCTATATTTAACGACTCAAGAGACAAAGGTGGTATTAACCAGGCAGGGGAATTTGTTTCACCGTTGACGGTCCTAGATGCTAGTTAGAGATTATTCTAAATAGAGCATGATATGTAAATAATTTACTTTTCATCTTTTTACATTTTTGTGTATAAACTTTTTTCTTGATTAAGATATGTTGGCTCTCAGCCAACCTTCAAAAAAAATATATATACTGTAATATAATGATATTTAGGTTTTAGGAGACCTCCAATTCAATACGTGGCCCCTAAAAAATTGGGCTGCAGATTGAATTGGTGGTTCAGATTTTTTTTTTTAATTCCCCAATTTCAGGGTTTTTTTTTTAAATGATATTAATAAAAATTTCGGAATTACGCAAGTAGTTTTAAGTCATTAAAATATCTAACAAATAAGGGTATCATTGTCATGAATTTTATGCTCTGGAGATACCAATTTCTTTCCTCATGACAGTCAAAATTTAGTGCTGGATTTTGAATTTTTTTTTTTTAATAAAGTAGCTGTTGCAATTCTTTAACAATCCGTTACGCACTCAAATAAATATCCGTTACGCACTAAAAAATGCGTGAGTTACAACAGAAATTTTTGTCGATTTTGATTCGGATTTGAATATTTTATTTGCTATATCATAAGATATATTTATATGTTTCTTATAAATTTATTTTATATAGTATAAACATAGATTGAAAGTTACATGTATATGCTTGTTCGTTGATATTTTTTTCATGAATTATCAATATATAATTATTTTAAACAATACGTACAACTTATGCATTACAACATGTGTGTGTTTGTATTCAAATTAGATTATTAAATGTAATACAAAATGATAAAAAAACTTTCAAAAATTATAAATTAATAATTCATTATTATAGAAGAAGTCTGGACCTTTTTTTTTTAGATTAATATCCTCTGAGGTAACATAAAATTTCTGTTTGTATCTGAATCATTTGATCCGAATTTAGGCTTATTCGACCCGACATAAAATGTACGGAATCTTTCAATATTCGTGCGAATTTTAATCAGATAGTTGAAATCTGAACATAATATAGTTAATTTTTCATTCCTATCCATATTAATAGAGTTAGTGCCTCAGTGGTGTGTGTGGTGTACTCACAGTTAGGAGTTGTCAACTTTTCAGTTTATTATTTTATTCATACTGACAAATGAATTAGTTTGTTTGATTTGGCGGAGTAAAAATTTTGTAATTTGAAAATAATTCAGGTATAATTCGACAATAATTTAAAATTATTTGGACTGAAAATCTCAATCCCAAAAATAAGTTCAGAAAAAATTCACGAATAATTCATAAAAATTTGCAAATTATTTGTAAATAATTCTGTCAAAAATCGTTCTAATATTCACCGTTCGATTCACCATTACAAAAAAAAAAAAGCAGCAGCAGCAGCAAATCTTGTAATTATGGTTGTACCAATTACCAAACGAGTGCGTATCCTCTGAGATATCTCAACATTTGCGTGACCGATGTGTCCGGTGCCTATTCGGGGGTGATGTAGGGGTCAGTATTATGTGTGCTTTGAGATTCGTGTAGAACGCATTTTAAACGGTTGTGATTTTCCATAAAGTCACGCAAAGTTTGAGATATCTCAGAGGATACGAATTCTTACCAAACACCCTCCCGCAGCGGGGTAACTATGGTTCTACAGATTTGGGAACACTGAACACTGCCGCAGAAAATCAGCTACAAAGCGAAAGATCCATCATTAATTAAAGTAAACTAATCTAGTATCCTACTAACGCTGTAGCGCATCCATAAATGTGAATGCGAGCTAGTCTAACAAAAAAAGCAAATCACAGTCATAGATATGAAACTATTACTCGCCTAAGTTAAAATTAACAACCTTTTTATAATAAATACACGAAAAACAAAAAAAAAGTGGGGGCTACGTGGGCCGTTGGATTGAGACGCAAAATAAGAGGGAAAGAATGAGATGAAAAGCCCAGACCTGAAAGCGTGCTGCCTGCCATTATAGTTCCCTTCTTTCTCCTCTCTCTCTCTGTCTCTCTCTCTCTTCTTCCGAATTGTTTCTCGTTTCTCAGTTCTCTGACTCTCTTAATTCTTTTTTCCTCTCTCCCACTTTCTACAGTCTTGATTTTGGCGAGGTTGGAAAGATCCAGTAAAACAAACAAGTCGGTGGGAAAAATCTTAAAGGTGACAGCTTTGCAAACTCTTGGGAAGTTCAGAAAAAAAGTAGGCTTCTTTTCTCTGATTCAAACTAAGAAAGGTCACTTGGGAGTCTATTTTGCTGCGAAGTCGGATCTACGGGGATTTGGGTGTGAGTTGGTTTGGAGTGTCGTGTGTTGCTTCGCTCCCTGGGTGCTTGATAAGGCTAGCTGTGGCATGATTGGATGTGAAAAGAACAAATGTTAGATAAGAGAATCTAGAGTATAATGCTACAAAGACATGAAGGTAATTCCTTGCTTCTTTGCCTTCCCTTAATTCCTAAAATATAAACTAGGATTGCAAATGTATTATTATTTTTTTCTTGAATAATTGAATGAGTTTGGAACTGGAATTTCAGGGAATTGAGTAAAGCTAGCTACTGGAGTAGGATTTCTAGTCAGACTGGAGGTTGCTATTTTTAGATTTTTGCCAATTGATGCTTTATACATGGACGCGACATGGGTTAGTCAATTATTCTGTTTTGTTGGTTTTATTGAGATTTACTTATGCTATAATTTGAAGAAAGTTTTCTGGTATAATCTCTACTAGAAATATACTCTGTAAACTCTAGTCTTTTCCTCTTCCTTGGTATTTTAGAAAATGCCAAACTGTCCCTTTCCAGAGGAGAAGAAGACAATGTAAGAAGTTATGGAGGGATAATTTGGTACTTTAAAAGGGTAAATTGGTAATGTGGTATTCTTGTCCATGGGCACAGTACCATTTATATACCAGTTATTTTGGCTTTGGTGGCCACACATGAAAATGAAATTATTTGTTAATTTAATTTCTTATGATTTCTTTCTTAATCCTGTTTCCAGCTGAAACTTATGCTAGGATTGCTACTATTGACCACATGCGAAGCAATAAATCCAGAAGGACAAAATCTATTAGAACTAAAATCTGGATTTATTGACAGTTTAAACCAGTTATCTAACTGGGAAGCAAACAATCAAACACCTTGCGCATGGAGAGGCGTAAATTGCACCACCGACCGTAATACGTTTGTTTTCTCTCTGGACCTAAACAATTTAAACCTTTCTGGTACCATCTCTCCAATCATTGGTATGCTAATTCAACTGAGTTACCTTGACCTCTCTGGCAATCAACTTTCAGGGAAAATCCCTGGGCAAATTGGTAATTTGGCCAACCTTGAAGTTTTTAACCTGAACAATAACAACTTTGAGGGAGAAATCCCACAAGAAATTGGCAAATTGGTTAATTTGGTGAGATGCAATTTATGCAACAATCGACTTTCCGGACGCATACCTGATGAATTTGGAAACTTGAGTTCCCTTTCTGAATTTGTGGCCTATTCAAATAATTTGTCGGGTGCGCTACCAAGTAGTATTGGGAAACTAAAAAATCTGACCATTTTTCGGGTTGGGCAGAATCTCATTTCTGGATCCTTGCCCGCAGAAATATATGGATGTAAAAAACTTCAAGTTCTCGGTCTTGCTCAAAATTCATTAACTGGTCAGATGCCTAAAGAAATTTTTATGCTAAGTAATTTGCGGGAATTGGTCCTTTGGTCAAATCAGCTTTCTGGAACAATACCATCTGAAATTGGTAGCTGCATGAGTCTCAGAACAATCGCACTTTATGAGAATAACTTGATTGGTACTATACCGGCAACAATCGGGAACCTGATGAATTTGGAAAATTTGTACCTTTATCGGAATGATTTGAATGGCACGATGCCCATTTCACTGGGGAACCTGAGTATGGCAAAAGAAATAGATTTTTCAGAAAATGACCTTTTCGGTACCATACCAAGGGAGTTGGGTAGCATCAAGGGTTTGAGGTTGCTGTACCTATTTCAAAACCAACTTACTGGTTCAATACCTATTGAACTATGTAATCTCCGAAACTTGACCAAGTTGGATTTGTCAATCAATAACTTAACTGGCCCTATACCAGTCGGGTTTCAATACCTCACTCAATTGACCCAACTCCAATTGTTTGACAATTTTCTTACTGGTACAATTCCTCCTAAGCTGGGAGTTTTCAGCCGTTTATGGGTCATGGATTTCTCTAACAATAATTTAGGAGGTCAGATCCCAAGGTACCTATGCAGGCACTCAAATTTGATTTTACTGAACCTTTGGTCAAATAAATTTATGGGTAACATTCCATCTGAAATTTCCTATTGCAAAACTCTAGTACAACTCAGGCTTGGATCAAATAGCCTGACCGGCAGTTTCCCTCTAGATCTCTGCGATCTTGTGAATTTGACCACGATAGAATTGGATCAAAACCGGTTTAGTGGGCCCATAACACCAGATATTAAGAATTGCAAGGGTTTACAACGGCTTAGCATATCCAATAACTTCTTCACCTCTCAATTACCTGGTGAAATTGGTGATCTATCGAGGCTTGTTGTGTTCAATATTTCATCAAACAGGTTTGTTGGTAAAATACCGATTGAAATTTTCAACTGTACAACTTTGCAACGTCTCGATTTGAGTCAAAATCAGTTTGTGGGCCCTTTACCTGACCAAATTGGGACACTAACCCAGTTGGAGCTTCTTCGAATTGCCGACAATGCCTTAACTGGCGCAATACCTCCCATTTTGGGTAAGCTTTCTCGCTTAACTGAATTGCAGGTTGGAGGAAACCATTTCTCAGGTCCGATACCGAAGGAATTGGGCATGTTGTCTAGTCTACAAATTGCCATGAATTTAAGCTTTAACAACTTCTCTGGAAATATACCAGAAGAGATAGGAAACCTTGCCCTGTTAGAGTATCTACTGCTAAACAATAATGGGTTAACAGGTGGGATACCTGCTACATTTGCAAACCTGTCAAGTCTAATGGGCCTAAATGTCTCATACAATGACTTAACGGGTCCTTTACCGCCCCTATCGTTATTTGAACACATGGAAATGAGTAGCTTTATTGGTAATAAGGGGCTTTGTGGGGGTCCCCTCGGGCAATGCAATGAGTCCCCGGATTTGTACACAGCAGGCTCCTCTCGAAGGGCGGCTACTCCCCTGGGCAAGATTATAGCCATCATTTCAGCTGTAATTGGGGGCATTTCCTTGATATTTATTGCAATAATTGTGTATTACATGAGAAAACCTCTTGAATCTGTGGCCCCATTGCAGGAAAAGCAGCTACGGCCTGCCCCCTCTGACATGTGCATGTCACCAAAAGAAGGTTTCACCTTCCAAGACCTAGTTCTTGCAACTGATAATTTTGATGAGAGATTTGTCATTGGCCGAGGTGCATGTGGGACTGTTTACCGGGCCATGATGAAATCGGGCCCGAATGTTGCAGTTAAAAAATTAGCCTCCAATCGAGAAGGAAACAACACAGACAACAGCTTTCAAGCAGAAATTCTGACGCTGGGAAAAATACGGCATCGCAACATTGTAAAACTCTATGGTTTCATCTACCACAAAGGGTCAAACTTGCTTTTATATGAATACATGGCAAAGGGGAGTTTGGGTGAGCTGCTTCATGGGTCAGATTCAGGCACCCTCGAATGGGAGACCCGTTTCAAGATTGCACTCGGTGCTGCTGAGGGGTTATCATACTTACACCATGATTGTAAGCCGAGAATTGTGCATAGGGATATTAAGTCGAACAATATATTGCTTGATGAGAATTTTGAGGCCCATGTGGGGGATTTTGGGCTTGCCAAGGTCATTGATTTGCCACATTCAAAAACAATGTCAGCTGTTGCTGGCTCTTACGGTTATATAGCCCCAGGTTAGTGTATTAGAACATCCTTCTTTTTCATTGTAGTTGTTTTGGTTTACATTTTATTAAAATTGTCAAGATTGCATGTATTATAGTTATTGAATGATAAATTGTCATATACTTAAGAATACATGTATATGTCTTTGGTATGGTAAAAAACAGTGGTTAATTTGATGGATGTCATGATTGGTATTAGACTGTGGGTCCATATAGCATGGTTTCATATTTTGTGACTTATTCTGAAATGTCATATTTGAATAAGCCCCTTAATAAACCTATTGCAGTAAGCACTGTAATACAAAACAAGATATTTGCATGGTAATCCATGAAAAAGGTTCTTGTTATCTCCATAAATGATATGTCAATCATTTTGATCTGACATTTGATTTTAATTTTTTGTGACAGAGTATGCATATACAATGAAGGTTACTGAAAAGTGTGACATATACAGTTACGGTGTGGTGCTACTCGAGTTGCTCACTGGTAAAGCACCAGTACAGCCTATAGATCAGGGGGGTGATCTAGTGACATGGGTCCGAAACTTTATTCGGAATAGCAACAATTCACTGAACCCGGAAATTCTTGACAATAAATTGGATCTGTCAGAAGGATTGGTTGTAGAGCACATGATCACCGTTTTAAAAATTGCATTGATGTGCACCAGCACGTCACCATTTGATAGGCCGCAAATGCGACAAGTTGTAGTTATGTTGGTTGAGTCTAGCGAGAGAGCTAGGAGCCATGACTCATCTCCCCCCTCTGAACATTCTTCTTACAATGAGAACAAGTCCTGATTGTATTTTTTTTTCCAACTTTTCACTTTCCTTTTTTTCTTCTTGAATTTATCAAAAGGTGTATTTACTCCCACCTTTTTTTTTATTTTTTTTAATCTTTTCTGGACCTTATAACAATTGCTATTCTTTACACTAGCTCATTTTAGGATATAGAAATTTTACAAAGTTTACCGGGTATATTTTTTAAGTACATTGTTAGCTACTAGTATGTCCTCGTACCTCTTGTCAATCATTCTTCTCAGTTTTTGCAACAAAGTGACAGCCTTCAATGCTTTCACTGTTATTTCCCTTATTTTTCTTTGACATTTGCTTAGCTATTATGAACTCAGCATTAATATTTAACTCAAAGCTCATCATTTGTGGAGTTTTAACAGATTTCAGATAGTTGTCTCAGTTCAGTATTTTAGGAATGTGTGTAACAAGTTTGCTTAACAGAGTAATTGGTCATTCTTCTGTTCAAGTAAGATTGAATTGTTCATGCTATGGGTATTGCTTCTGCTGCAAATTTTTGTCATGAAAACTAAAAACTGGAAATGCCTTCCAAAGCAGGCCCTGTCCAGAGAATAAGGCCTTAGAAAAAGGGAATACAATTAGCTTGGCCCATCACAAAGAGTTATATGGTAATGCAAGAAAGCCCTTTTGCTAAGAACCTCTGACAACAGCTCCTTTTTCCTTGGTAGCCTGTTTTCCTTACCACGAGCTTACCCTCCAAAAAAAAAAAAATGTTTTCATTACTGAAAGTAGAGTGTTTACAACCAAAGTACATACAAGTTGATTTCTACATCTTTTTATTCTAATTACTACCTGAAACACAATAGGACCCAAACCTGATAACTGATAAGAAACCTCTACCAATCAGGCCCTTCAAAATATACATATCTCAAAGTCACATACAAAAAAAGAAAAGTGATCTGTATCAACTTGGAACTTCTATTCATCTAGCTTTCAGCAATCATATGGCCTTTCCTCTTCTCCCATGCCTCGAGCCAACTTGATGCTGCCACGTTCTTCATCACCATCTCATGCAAAGAAAGGAATGAAACAGATACCTTATGCACCTGGTTGTATTGAATAGAAGTATAATTCCTTCTAAACACCAAAAAAGCAACCACTTTTTTTTTGGGGGGGAAAGAAGGCATAAAAATGACCGTTTCATTAGAATGAAACCACCTTAAGTTACATTCGGAAGTTTAGATACTAACAGCAAACCCATCAAAAGCCCTACTTGGCCAACAACAGGTCTCCGCACCCACTGCATCCTTGTCCTAGCCATTACCATCACAGACCATTCTAATCAACTATTATACTGTTGAATCATAGATGTGGAGTTCAGTCTCTCAGTATCAGCACAAATCACAGAAAATTAGCTACACACAATGGAGCTTATTTAAACAAAGAAGCAAAAAGTAATACTTTATCAAACAACCAGCAATCAGAGAAGCCAACTTATGAATCTTACTCAGTTTTTTTATTTATTTTGACAAAACCGATACTGCAATCAAGAATTGACCAGTATTGAAATTATGCCTCCTTAGATCTCCTTAAGGCTCCTTTAGCATCCTTAGTCACTTAATCCTCCTAAATATCGGTTCAATAGTGAGGATTAAGGTCACCTCCTTTAGAATCCTTTTGCCCAAAATCTTAATACCTTGCCCATATCTTAAGGCACCTTTATCCATGGATTAAGCCTCCGTAACCACTACCTACAGATTAAGCCTCCGTAGCCACTACCTACGGATTAAGCCTCCTTAAGACAACCGAACATGATCTTCTTAGCGTGAATTAAAGTTTAATCCTACTATCCTTGCCAAACAGTTTTCAAGTATAGACAAAACACATGTTACTCATCATGTAGTGTTTCTATTTTGCTAATCACCCCAAACTGACAGCTAGTAATTTACTCAGAAATGTCATTCGTCATTGTACCAGAATAAAGTCCAGAACCAAGCTTGGACAGAAAGCTTGGGCATGAAGGAGAGGCAGCTGGTATAGGGCTACTAACGGACTGGAGGAGCTGATTGAAGGATGACCAAAAATTTTGATTATTTGATTTTCTCCATGCTATAGGAGCTAAATGTAAGATTTGATTAGTGCACTGTCAGACAGATGGGGGTTTAAATCCCCAATTTTTGTTTTTGTTACAGGGGTATAGGCCTAGGGAAAGGGTAGATAAATGTACAGTTCTGTATATATGTGAAAAACTTCAGCTAATTTAACAGGCAGTTGAGGTGCTTATTTTCAGAAAACAAAAAAAATGCCAGCTGCGTGTTGTACAGTTGCAATGTGATTTCAAAAGAAAAAAGGAAGCCGGTCGAAATATTTTAATTTGAACTGTTCAACAAAATAAAAGAGTAGCTAAACAACATAACTCACAACTATTTTATCCACAACTGGAGTGGGTTGTTCATCAGAGCCCCCTACACTGGAGTTCAATTGACAGCCTTGTATTTTGTTTCATCAGCACCCATGCTGATAGCCTGATGGTGGACTTACTATTGGTTGGGAAGAGGAATGAGGAAAGTAGAAGAAAATAGAGATGTGAATAAGAAGCAAATTAGATTTAGAAGGGGCACCTGTCAAAAAAAAAAAGGAAGAACATAAAATAAGAACTAGAAACGGAGGAATAAGAACAACTTCATTTGGTATAGATCTCCTGCTCTACAATTTTTTAGTTCTGATTTCTGTCCCATTTTCTGTTCTTCATCAGTTCTTCTTCAAGTAGTACAATAAGCCAGATCAAACCACCCTTATTCAACTTCTTAGTTCTGATTTCTGTCCCATGTTCTTCTTCTCCACATAACTTCTTGTTCTATTCAACATCTTCACATGAATTTGAGTTTCTTTGTTAAAATTTAATAATCACATGATCTGGATAAAGATAAAAAAGGGTGGTATATGCCCTTTGGAAATACAGGTGCAGAACCAACCATTATGATTAAGTAATGTACATAATAATAGAAGAAATAGCACTAATTATAACAAACCTCATCTGAGGAACCAAGTTTGATGGGTACACTGGATTGGTCAATTAAGGTAGAATTCTTTGGTTTGTTCTTCAGTGTTTAGTTTGGTCAAATATTTTTCTTCTTATCTTAAACTATCCCTTGGTCCTCCCAGAAAAGCTCAATTAAATGCAAACATTACAATAAATTGCCAAAAGCAGCATTTATTTGGAATCAATTCAGTAATCAACCAGTGAGAATCTGATACAATCCTGGTACTTCCTCTCATTTAGGGGACCAATATCCAGAAATGTTATATAACTGCAAATAAACAAATATCAAGACGTGTGACTACATCGACATAAACTTAATATGCTACAAGAATGATCAGATCATGAACAATTCTTGCAACAGGGATAATAATTATTCAAATTTAACCTATAATTGGTAGCTGGAAACCTACACCAGCACTCCAGCCTTCTTCAGGAATTCATTGAGTCCATTAAATGATGAACCACCTTCCTTCAAAGCATTCTCCATCAAATGTTTAATCTCTCTTGCCTTCCTCCTAATATCCTTCCCTTTCTCACTCTCCCCCATCACCATTTCTATCACCTCTTTGACCCGCTCCCTGTCCACATGTGAATACTCGTAATTACCTCTTGCCAATTCCACACTAGCACCCCATTTCTCCAACATCATCACATTATAAAATTGCTCTGCTGAGAGAGGCCAACCGATAATTGGTACACCATGTACCAGGGACTCAAGAGTTGAGTTCCATCCGCAATGGCTCAGAAAAGTGCCCGTGGATTTATGTGCTAGTATACTAATTTGTGGAGCCCACCCATGTATGAACAATCCTTTCCCCTCCTGGCTCATCCTCTTCTCAAAACCTTCAGGTAGCCACTCAGGTTTAAATTCTCCTTTTACATCAAACCCAACAGGTGGTCTGATGACCCACAAGAAGGGTCGGCTGGCTGCCTCAAGACCCAGTGCAAGCTCCATCATTTGTTTTGCTTGTATTGTGTTTTGGGACCCAAATGACACAAACAAAACAGACCCCACCTCGTGAGAATCCAACCAGTTTATGATACTATTATCTCGTTCTACTGACATATCTGGGGCACGAAGCAATGGTCCTATGGGCCAAACTGGCATTTTAAAAGTTTTTCTAAGCATACCAAGCCCAGTGAATTCAACCTCTTCTACGGTATTGGCAAGCATTGCATCAGTTTTATAACATAGTAAAATCTGACCTTGAAAAAATTCACCCCACAATTCGGAAACATTATCATCAAACCAGTATTTGGGGAGTTGAGTTTTATGGAGCACAACTTCAGGGTACTCTGGAAGAAAAAACTCGTCTCCTTTCCGAATATTTTTCGGGAGATGAGTGCAAATTGAGAAGAATATGGCCGAACCGAAACTCCCACTTGAGATTAAAATCGAATGAAAGCAATTGTACTTGCGTCCAACATCGACTGACCAGGCGAAGAAAAAGTCAGCGACAATGGAGACAGGTTTGGAGTTAGAAACGATGGAGGCAATGAAGGAGTCGAAAGCGGGGAGGAGGGAGAGGGAAGCATGGTAAAAGGAAATGAACTGGTCAAAGCGGAGAGAGGTAAGGGTTTCAGTGTGTGGAGGGAGGTTGAAGGATTCAGGGGAGAAGGGGAGGGGGTGGAGACGGAGAGGAGAAAGGGGAGGGAGAGAGGAACGGATGGATTCGAGAGTGCGAGGGGTGGAGACGAGGGTGATGGTGAGGTCGGGGTGGTGGTGGTGGAGAACGGAGGCGAGAGAGATGAAGGGGTTGATGTGGCCTTGAGCAAGGAATGGGAAGAGAACTATGTGTGGGGCTGGGGCTGGTGGTGAGCTATTGGTGGCCATTAGAGGAGATGGTGTTTTTTAGTTTGGTCACAACTCACAAGTAAGAACAGGGGAGAGAGTGCATTCAGAAGAGAAATGCAATCTGTTATCTCCCGTATCCCGTCTCCCGTCTCCCGTCTCCGTCTCTCCACAGGTCACAACGAATTCGCTACAAGGATCCTCCCTAGGGGTGCAAACGGATCGGATACGGATCGGATCGGATAATGCTCAAATCCATATCCGAATGTTGAGTTTTGAGATGCAAATACGAGGAGACAAGGTTTTTTTGAATTTCTTTTCTGTTGTGTATTACAAGAGAGATGGTTTTTTTTCTTTTTATACATGTCTATTTCTAAGTTACTGTTGATATACAGAAATGGTACCGAATGGTATATTCATTTAATTCTACTAATTACATTTTAGTCCTTTTTTTCTTATTTTACATTTCTACCTTTCTATTTTCAATTATTCTCAACACTCCCTCTCAAGCTAGGATTATAGATGTCGAGTAATCCTAATTTACTTCTGATTTCTTCAAACGATTTTAGATCTAATCCTTTTGTGAACACATCCGCTAGTTGATCTCCACTTCGAACAAACGGAGTTTCTATTTCCTTGGCTTGGACCTTCTCTCT
The DNA here is from genome assembly GCA_033356055.1 of Carex pumila. Taxonomy (NCBI): domain Eukaryota; kingdom Viridiplantae; phylum Streptophyta; class Magnoliopsida; order Poales; family Cyperaceae; genus Carex; species Carex pumila. The sequence continues at coordinate 100,181 of JARJHM010000041.1, forward strand.
AATAAAATGACAATCAACTTCTATGTGTTTGCTTTGTTCGTGAAATACGGGATTTTGAGCAATGTGACGTGCGTAGTTGTTATCACAATACATTTTCATGGGTTGGTCAATATTGATTCCCATGTCTTCGAGCAATTGCTTGAGCCATATTAATTCACTTGCCGTTGATGCCATAGCTCGATACTCCGCTTCCACGCTTGATCGTGTCACGACATTTTGTTTCTTGCTTTTCCATGTAACCAAATTTTCGCCTACAAATGTGCAAAAGCCGGTGGTGAATTTTCTATCAAAGCTACCGGCCCAATCTGCATCGGAATAGCCACATATTGCATTAGAATTATTATTCCTCATCCATATGCCTTTTCCGGGATTTCCTTTTAAATATCTCAAAATTCTATTTACGGCCTCTAAGTGTGGTGTTCTTGGTGAATGCATAAATTTACTAATTTGGCTTACGTAAAATGAAATATCCGGACGGGTTACCATGAGATAAATTAATTTTCCTACAAGTCTTTGAAATTGGTTTATATCTTCTAAAGGTTCACCATCTTCGGTATTTAGTTTATACTTACTATCTATTGGTGTAGAGACCAGTTTACAACCTAATTTACCGGTTTCTTTTAATAAGTCTAGAGTGTATTTTCTTTGAGAAATTAATAGGCCTTTGTTGGAGAAAGCTACTTCTATTCCTAGGAAATATTTTAAATATCCTAAATCTTTAATGTCAAATTTTTCTTTTAATTGGGATTTGATTTTTCTAATTTCTTCTAAATTATTTCTGGTAATTATTAAGTCATCTACATATACCAGCACAAGTGTTGTATTATTTCCTTCATTTTTTGCAAACAATGAATAGTCGGCATTGCTAATTTTAAAATTTCAAGAAATTAAATATGAGCTAAGTTTGCCATACCATGCTCGTGGAGATTGCTTCAATCCATATATTGATTTGTTTAATCTACAAACAAGATTAACATTTTTTTCTTTTATATGACCCGGTGGTAGAGTCATATAAACCTCTTCCTCAAGTGTTCCTTGAAGAAATACATTTTTCACGTCCATTTGGTATAGGTTCCATCCATTGTTTACGGCAATGGAAAATAAAACCCTAACGGTATTCATTTTTGCAACCGGTGCAAAAGTTTCATTATAATCTATTCCATATGTTTTGTGTAAATCCTTTGGCTACTAACCTTGCCTTATACCGTTGTATGGTACCATTACAATTATATTTAATTTTGTAAACCCATTTGCACCCAACGGGTTTTTTATTTTTTGGTAATGGAACTATTCCGCATGTTTCATTTTTTTTCTAGAGCTTTTAACTCTTCTTTCATGGCCTTATTCCACGTTGATTTTTGAATGGCTTCTTGGTAATTTTTCGGTTCTACTTCTTTTTCTATGGTAGTAAGGAAAGCTTGGTATGAAGGTGAAATTTTATTGTACGAAACAAAATTTTGTATGGGATATTGCACGGTATAAGTTACATAATCTCTAAGTCTAGTAGACGGTTGTGATATTCTAGTTGTTCTTCTAGGTTCCGAATTACTTTCTACTTCGGTTTCACTTGCATTATTTTCATTTTCATCTATTTCTTCTTCATGATCACTTGTATCATTTTCATTTTGAACAAGGTCTTGGTTTTCAAGATAGGATATCAAGGGATTTATACTTTGACAAGGTACATGAATTTCTCCCCCCTTTTTTGAAATACAGTTCATTTTCAAAAAATACAACATTTCTAGAAATAAATAATTTTTTATTAATATGATCATAACATTTGTATCCTTTTTTAAAAGAAGAATATCCTAAGAAAATAGTTTTTGTTGATACAAAATCTAGTTTGTCTTTTCTTTTAATATGTACAAAACTTGTGCATCCAAATATTTTTAAGTGATCAAAAGTAATTTTTTGTTGGTACAGAATTTCTAGTGGGATTTTATTTTCTAGCCTTGAACTTGGTAATCTATTAATCAAATGTGTAGCACAAAGTATGGCATCCGACCAATATATTTTAGGGACATTACTTTGAAACATTAATGTTCGTGTCATTGCTAATAAGTGCCTATTTTTTCTTTCTGACACTCCATTTTGCTCGGGTGTATTAATACAAGTTGTTTGATGTATAATTCCTTTTTCTTTAAAGAAATTTGCAAATTTTTTGTTTATAAATTCCATCCCATTATCCGATCTAAATATTTTTACTTTAGCATTAAATTGATTTTCTATAAGATAAAAAATTCTTTGAAATTGTTGAAAACTTTATCTTTTGATTTGAGTAAATATAACTAAGTAGTTCTTGAAAAGTCATCAATAAAAGTAACAAAATATTTGAATCCATTATACGATTCAATTGGAGCCGGTCCCCATACATCCGAATGGATCAAATCAAATATATCTTTACTTTTACTAATAGAATTAAGAAAAGAAAGTTTTGTTTGTTTTGCTAACTTGCAAACTTCACAATTAGTACAATTTGAGCTTTTACAATCCAAAATAAAATTTAAAATCTTGTCGAAGGGATACCCAAATCTTCTATGCTAAAGACCAACGTCGATGGATTTAGCGGAAGCACAAAGATAATTTTTTTGGTTAAAAAAATAATGTCCATTTTCAAGAAATCCTTCACCAATCTTCGTCCCGGTTTCCCGGTCCTGAAATACAACATTTTTGCAAGAAAAAATTACATCACAAATTAATTCTTGTGTTAATTTTTGTACCAAAAGTAGGTTTATAGGAAGAGTTTCCAAATATAAAACATTAAATATTTTTTTATTACAAAACATAGTTTCGCCTATTCCGTTTATTTTAGTCTTCATACCATTGGCTACCAAGACAAATTGGTTATTTTTGCTCATGTCTAAATTTGTTAGCAATTTTTGGTTACCAAACATATAATCAGTGGCTCCACTATCTATAATTATTTTATCTAATAAATTTAAATCTTTTGATTGTGAAGAAATACCAGAAAATGAAGGGTTATGTTTTGCCAGCAACACAGACACCTGCTGGAGAAGTGATTGCAATTGATCACAAGGGGCTGCTGACCCGTTTCCACCTGAACTTGACCCACCAGCGAAAAAGCTATTGGCTCCAGATCCGTTTGTTGCTGAGGGCCGGTTAAAAGAATTTGTTACCGCTGGCCCATTTGTTACTGCTGGCCCATTAACATGATTAATTTGACCTAGTTCGGAAATAAAATTTGGTTCAGCGGAAATAAATTTTGGTTGAGCGTAATATTCACGCATGATAGCAGACCCTTCTCTGTTTCTTCCTTTCCCACTGTTCCGATCTCCTCTTCCTCCATGATTCCTCCAGTGTTTCGGTTTTAAGTGAGGATGAAGAAACCAGCAGTTTTTATGGGTGTGCCCTTCCTTCTTACAGTGTGTACATCTCTCGATTTCACTGCTATTTGAGTAATTTTGAGAACTAGGGTTTTTTCCGAAATTGGGAAAGTTTGATTTCTTGGCAGCGGCAAAGCCGTGGGTCTCGTGTCCTTCATCAGAAATGACTTGTGAACGCCCATGGCCTCTCTTCTACTCTCCTCCTGTTGAATTATGTTTTTAATTTGAGAATATGAAGGAAGAGGTATTGTATTTGTTCGCGTGAAAGCGCAACGCAAGTTTCAGTACGCTTGGGAGCGTACCTTTTAAAACCGCGGTTACACCTTCCGATTAGGGTTGCAAGTGCACAACCCTATCGAGGAGTATAATCGAGTATCGATCCACAAGGACGGTTTCCTTGTCTAGAATCTACTTATCTTGACTAAAGACTAGAAGTGAGAAAGAGAGAGTTTTGGTATTTAATCTTCCTAAAGAATCAATTCAAACAATCAAACAATTCAATAAAATAGTGACTGTGCAAAGAAAGGTATAAACTGTGTTTTGATTTAGGATAAAAGATATTTTAAGGGTTTCAGACTTCATTTCTGATTTGCCTCTAGTGGTACGGGTCTTACCAAGTTGGTACGGCTAGGCTGCACCAACCTTGTTCCACCAAGCCGTGTGGGCTTGGTATGGGTAGGCCGCACCACTCTTGTAAGACTCGTACTGATTTACCAGAACAGAGCTTACAAGTTCGAGTTGATGCATTTCTTGCTGGTACCTAGTATTAAACTCTTGAGAAAGGTTCAATTGACCATACCTAAGGTTCCTAAACCTCAACTCTCGTTTGTTGGTTTAAGATCTAGGTTTTGGAGTCAATTCTTCACCTTCTAGGGTTTCTAAACCTCAACTCTCGTGTTTTGGTCCAGATCCTCTAGTTGATTGATTGGAGATCTAAGGTATCCTCTAATATGTCAATTAGGGGAGAATTCAACTTTTCGGCTTCAATTCGAACAAGTCTACCTAAAGGAATTGGTTTGGTTGAGAGAAGGCAATGGTCACATGACCTTGTTAGGGTTGATCTACCACTATAGGCACACCATATGCAATCACAGAAAGACAAAACAATCAAGACAAGCAAATACACAATCAATACAATCAAAAGAGTTCATACAAGATCCAAATCAAGAAAAGCAACACAAATCAAGAAAATCCATCTACAAACCCTAGAAACAATGATCTACTACTCACAAGCCATAGATCTATCCAGAAATACAAGTAAAGAGATAAAGAGAGGCATGATAGAACTAGATCGAAGATCGGGAGTGGAGAAGAGGTTGATCCGTCGATTTTCGCCTCTTCCTCTTCCTTATTCTTCTCTTCTTGCTCCTTTGCTCTCTTTCTCTCTTTCTCTGAGCTCTCAATCTGGAATGAAATGTGTATCCCCGAAAATGGAGAGATCCCTTGCTTTAAATAACCTCTGCCAAGATTTGAATTCTGTCAGGCGGCATCTATGTACGGCCCGTACCAAGGTGGTACGGCCAGGCCGTACAAGATGGGAGAGAGGCTGGATTGACTAAGTCTGGTATGGCCCGTACCAAGCCTGGTAAGGGCCGTACCAGAGAGTCCAAAAACGCCGTTTCTTCGTTTATTTTGCTCCAATCCTACAGAAAACAAACAAACTCTCGGCAATACCAATTTCTAAGGATATATCAATGAAATGTACATGATTTTGACAATTTAGAACATGAATTTGGTACGAAATCAAGTCAAATATAGGCTAAATATGCGAGATATCAGTATTCATAATTTGAGCTCGCATGGCCTCATAGCTCAGGTTCAATCCTGCAAGGTACTCGAAGATATCATCTTCTTCTTCTCTTTTTTTTATTATGGCAAGGCTGGTAGTTTGCGGCCGGTATGACCAGAGCTCGTCTTTTTTTCTTTTGAAGAGCACCAAGGTACTCTACATGCTTTCTCTCACCTTGTTTTTCTTGTTGGATTTCTAGTTTAAGTTGATAGATGCGAGAATAGTTATTTTCTTGACCGTACATGGCCTTCACGGCTTCCCATAGCTCGAAGGCTGTGTCGGGGAGAAGGAATAGTTCGGCAATGGATGGCTCCATAGAATTCGTGAGCCAAGTTATAATTTTATCATTTTGAGTTCGCCATTTTCGCATTGCCTTTTTTTCCGCTTCGGTCAGCACAAGCGGGTTTACAATTCCTGGTTCTTTATTGTCTCTCGTGATATATTCTCACATCTCTCGACAGCTAAGTGCTCTCGCTACAGCCTTTGCCCAAGTGAGATAATTTCTCCCATTGAGCAGTGTATTTGCAAGCTTGGAGGCATTGTTGGTAGCTTCATGCTGCTCCTCTTGAGCCATTTGCTCTTTGCTGATTTTTTCGGTTTATGGATTTTGTTTTTGTTGAGGATACCAGTTCACTGGTACGCAATGAATTTTTTTGGTCACAGAACTTAGTGCTCTGATACCATGTTGAGTTTTGAGATGCAAATATGAGGAGACAAGGTTTTTTTGAATTTCTTTTCTGTTGTGTATTACAAGAGAGATGGTTTTTTCCCTTTTATACATGCCTATTTCTAAGTTACTGTTGGTATACAGAAATGGTACCGAATGGTACATTCATTTAATTCCACTAATTACACTTTAGCCCTTTTTTCCTTATTTTACATTTCTACCCTTCTACTTTCAATTATTCTCAACACCGTATCTGTATTTTTTTTTGGATACGGATACGGATCAGATAATAATCGGATATGGATACGGATCGGATATTAAACAGATACAGATACGGATCGGATATTTTCGGATACGAATACAGATACGGATATAATTCGGATTTCTAATTCAAAATATATATCTAATTAACTTGTTACACCATTACAAAATATATATCTGATTAACTAACTAAAATTCACCAACATAACTATAACTTTAATTAGAAATAGTAACACAAAAGATATTCTAATACAAAAGATAAATAGACACAAAAAATTTTCTCAAATCTTAACATATCTGGATGGAATATGCTAGCATGCTATGCATAGCATAGAATCCATCCATGCAATGGCTCGGATTTCGAGTTTTTAAAATCCTAATGGTCAATCCGAACCGTTCATCTTGTTCTCCATATTAATATGTGTTTAGAGACCAAATTTTACATTTTTGAAATTTTTTTACTATTTCTTTAGATTTATTGAAAATCGCTGTTTCTTTATGGTCCAGATTTGCTAAAAACAGCGATTTTCAATAAATCTAAAGGAATAGTAAAAAAATTCCAAAAAATGTAAAATTTGGTCTCCAAACACATATTAATACGGAGAACAAGATAACGATTCAGATCGACCATTAGGATTTTGAAAACTCGAAATCCAAGCCGTTGCATGGAGGGGTTCTATGCTATGTATGCATGCTAGCATATTCCTATCCGGATATCCGAAAAATTAAAATATCCGGATATGGATAATTATCCGTATCCGAATCCGCATAAAAAAATCCGTATCTGTATCCGAATCCGCAACTATCCGTATCCGAATATCCGAATCCGCAAATTTTCAGATACGTATTCGGATTCGGACGGGTAATATCTGACCCATTTGTACCCCTAATCCTCTCCATTACCATAAGAGATTCCCTTCACTTTACGGTTTGAGACTAAATCTCATACACTGTTGGGTTTCGGATACCACTTTTGGGGTTTTGCGGTAACCAAAACTCGTTTAGGCTTAAGGTGCGGAATGACCGTAGAACAAAAATTTCTACGGCCAACTTAAGCTCAGGATTAAACGGGGTATGTCAGGAAACTTTCCAAGGCGGTCCACCTTCAGTATTCCTTTGGCATCAAAACCCAATTTAATCTTTTTACAAATCTACTCCATGATTGATTTCTAAAACTTTAATCTACTTACCAATTAAATAGATTAATATAACATATTTATACCTTGTTTCCAAATTACAGTTGGAATGTAGACCGAGCGTGTAGAGCTACATCACAGAAGGAATCGACTCATCTCGGAGTATCAGACGTCTGATGCCTCTATCGATTATCCACCAGGACTAACCAGAGAGCGGTTAATTTCTTCTGCCAGAAATACCGTAAACCGCGGAATTATGCAAAAACACTATTCACGAGGAAAAGACGAAAACCTGTAAACACGAATTTTCGGTTACTCAGTTTCATCAAATGAGCAAAACTGACATACCGCTAAATTCGGTAAAACACTATTCATCGATCATGTAAATATACTCTACAACAACCCGCAAGATTATACGTCAACTATGTATAACTTTCTTTTCTCAACCGAAACACTATTTGGGAGAGAAACCGAGAAAGAGAGAAAATACCGATTCGATTCTGCACGAGACGATACAAGTGAATAAGTATTTTAATCCTCTCATGCACCCCTCTATTTATAGCCTCTAAAATGGTGTGAAAAGACCAAAATACCCCTATGACAAGGCATGCCACCTAGGGGGGTGAGGTGTCATGTGGATAAGATCGATGACGTGTCATCTGGATAGGATCGATGACATGTCATGCGGATAAGCAGGAATCTGAAAAGACCCGAATGCCCTCGGCCCGAATACAAATAATATTCGTATAATTATTTTGAACAATTATATTTCTTACGGTTGTTTGTTTCGGTATCGATGACGTGTCATCTGGATAGGATCGATGACATGTCATGCGGATAAGGACGAATCTGAAAAGACCCGAATGCCCTCGGCCCGAACACAAATAATGCTAGTATAATTATTCTGAACAATTATATATATTTTTCTTGCGGTTGTTGTTTCGGTAATTTATACAACGTGTCCAGCACATTTATAAATTAATCGGTTAACTTTTATACAACGTGTCACACACGTTTATAAATTAACCAATGTTTTTGCTTGTTATTTTTACATAACATTTATAATTTAATTATAACACGTATAATTAATTATAACCATCTTACTATTGATCATAACCAATTTATAATCAATCATAATAAGATTCTCCGATTAACTCCTATATGGTGTGACCCAATAGGATCTGTGTTATGTTGGTAAATAGAGTTAAAACTTTTTTAACTTCTATAATCATGGGTGGCATCTGACAATACATCATGACCATCCAATTACACAGATGATGCTGTACAGTACAATATCACGATCCAGTAAACAATTTACTTGTGTCTGTTCTTCTGTCTCATAGCTACCAGATTAGTTTCAAGGTAGATGTATGTCATCCTTTTAAACTTAATCTTTTCTTGATCTTAAGCAGATTATCAAATATGATTACTCTTGTAATCATACCGCGCGCTGATAATCTTACTCTACCAAGGGGCCCAGTGATGCTATAGCTCGTATAAAATACGAGGGACAAATAGTATTCTTGGTAAACTATCGCTTCCTCAGCTAAGCTATACATATGGAAAAGCTACCGTTATGACTGTTTTTTACGGACAGCGGTGGATAACAATCACACATACATATTTCTCAATGGGAACGATAAATACCTCATACTGTAGAACGTGACACTGAAAGAAAACATAAATGACACGAACACAATTCTATTTAATATTTCATTCGGGGTCTGTCAAATACCATGTTCTTAGAACATGTATCTATGTGATTAAAATGACATCTCGTGTCAGGTGGTTTGTAAAACTTAACCATCTTTTAATCCACATACTAACTTTATAGCGGTAATTAGTGTTCTTGCTAATTACCTTGGTCAGTGACCTTTTAAGATTAAGAGTATATATCATCTATATTATGGAGTTTCACAATTTCAGTCATGAACTCGAAATGATCCATAAATGCAATAATACTCAAGGCAACAAAATGATATTAATCATCCAATTCATGAACAAAGTTTTATGATATATTATCGTATTATTGATTTCTAGATTATTACAAACTAACAATACACTTTAGGATTCGGATTGTAAATTTTGAGATCCGTGCCAAGTTAAAAAGAACGCTCCAGATCCAGTAATTGTAAAAAATTTCCTATTACGGTACCCGAGAGGATCTGAGCTCAACCAATTCAATCTCTGAGTTAACTTAAATTGTCAATTAAGATCTGAACCGTCTGATTTAAATCCGCACTACTATCAAAGACGCGCGTATTACAGGCGTGGACCGGATGGGTCCGAATTAGATTCGGCAAGAACACAGCCAGTCAAATGGAGGTCTTGGTTCTCTGCGGCATTTGTGAAGGGGGATTTATGCAGCAAGTTGCTGTATTGTGGTCCTCGCCTGCTGTTGAGTGATGACAGGATTTTAGTTAAAATTCGGTCCGGCTCAATTACGGAGTGTGAACAAATCATTTTCGATCCGGCCTTGATTTGAAAAGAATAATAAGCTCGACTAGAGCCCGGTCCAATTTATGCTCAACATTCGACCCATCTGGAAAAGGAATCCGTATCATGTTATTCATTTATTCGTTGACTTTGATTGACTCTAAACATGTTGACTTTAGAAACTAGAAAGAGTGGAGAATGGTACAATTGAATATTATCAATTAATAAGTTTTAACTTTAAAAGTGGATTGTTATATAAGGATGAGAGGGTTCAAATGCCTTTAGTTTTGTAATTTTATCATGTTTCTATTTTTAAAAATATTAATAAATTTAAATTTTAATTTTAAAAATCATAATAAAACTGTTGAATATAATTAACATCATTTTATTTATGCACGTGTAAAAAGTTATGATATTTCAATTTTGTTTTGATTGTCATCAAGAGTTTGTAAAAAACATACTAATATAGACAATTTCTAAACGTTGATTTTTTAAATAATTAATTCACATAAAAACAAAATTAAAATGTGATATATTTTTGAACATTTATGATTTAAATTTTAATTTATTAATATTTTTAAAAATGAAAGCATGATAGAGCTATTTGAACCCTCTCTATGAGAATTAAGTCTTTGTTAGAAAATATTCGAATGTGTGTAAAAAGTTTGCTAAGAACCTCTGACAACAGCACCTTTTTCATTACCACGGGCTTCCCCTCAAAAAAAAAAAAAAAAAAAAAAAAAAAAAAAACCCTGTTTTCATTACTGAAAGTAAGTGTGTTTACAACCTAAGTGTATACAAGTTGATTTCTACATCTTTTTATTCTAATTACAATCATTTCTACATCTTATTCTAATTACAAACTCTCAGTTACACTCTACCTGAAACACAATAGGACCCAAACCTGATAAGAAACTTCTACCAATCAGGCCCTTGAAAATATACATATCACAGGGTCACACACAAAAAAAGAAAAGTTATCTGTATCAACTTGGAGCATCTATTCATCTAGCTTGCAGCAATCATATGGCCTTTCCTCTTCTCCCATGTCTCGAGCCAACTTGATGCTGCCACGTTCTTCATCACCATCACATGCAAAGAACAAGGCATGAAACACAGACAATTTCAAAAAAGAGGAAGAGCATACCTTATGCACCTGTTTGTATTGAATAGAAGTATAAGTCCTTAACACCAAAGAAGCAACTTTTTTTTTTGTTTGTTTGGAAAGAAGGCATATAAATGATCGTTTCATTAGAATGAAACACCTTCAGTTACATTTCGGAAGTTTAGATACTAACAACAAACAAAAAACCATCAAAAGCCCTACTTGGCCAACAACAGGTCTCTGCACCCACTGCATCCTTGACCCAGCCATTACCATCACAAACCATTCTAATCAACTATTATACTGCCGAGTCATAGATGTGGAGTAGTTGAGATTTATGTATGTTTATTGCATTAATAGAAACTATAGGATTATATTGGTAAGAAAGGAATTATAGAAAATCTTACTCAGTTTTTTATTTATTTTGACAAAACCGATACTGCAATCAAGAACTGACCAGTATCAGGATTATGCCTCCTTAGATCTCCTCATGGCTCCTTTTGTTGGAATTAATTTTAATTAATTACAACATATGTGGGCTTATATGTAATATAAATATATATTGAATAATAGACTGTCAAAATTAAACATGTTATGAAGTGATCAAATTAAGTATTATTTATCGGGTTCAATATGTGTCATGAGAAGTGGGGCCTTTAATGTGTAGAATGCGTATTAATAACTTTATGATTTAGTGATGGTCTAAATTTAGGGGTGAAAACGGAGCGAATAGTGCTGATACCATATCCGCATCCGTCGGATAATGAGCGGATACGAATACGGATACGGATAGTAAACGGATATCAAAATTCAAAACCAAATCCGCCTTAAACGGATACGGATATGGAACGGATAGTCTACGGATACGGATTCGAATACGGATATAAAATGAATAATGGTCGGATAATTAAGATATATGAACTTTTAAGATACAAATATTAATTAAAACATTAAATATAAATATTAATGAACTTATAAGAGATGGGAGATAATCTATTCATATAATATATATATATATATCAAATAAGTATATGGTAACAAAAGATGTTGTGGTGTAGTGGTTTGAAGTTTAGTCTAAAGGCATTGAGATGGGAGGACATGGGTTCAAATTCCACCTATAGCAAATATTTATTTCTCTTTTATATGGGTCCGGCCAAACTATCCGAATCCGGATAACCCGGATATCCGCTCCGTTTAGGACTCCGAATCCGTATCCGGATCTTTTATGGATTTTCAAAAATTATCCAAATTCGGAGCGGATATCCGCCGGATAGCGTATATGGAATATATGCGCCTATTCATGATTTTGATAAATATGGAATGGGCCTATTCATTAATTGATAGGTATTCAGAAAAGATACGGCTCTTGATCTGTCTCTCTCTACTCTCTCTCAACAGAAATTAAATACAGTAATAAGAGACAAAATAGAGTAATTAGAAGAGGAGTTTAAGTTCAGAACTTGAATCGGGTATCGGGTATCTTTCCTTCCAATAAGAGAACGTTGCCGTTACCGCCTCTCTCGCTCTCTCCATCGGACTTGAGAGGGATTGCTTGGAAATCTAAAGGCTTCCGGTGATCAACGATGCTTGTGTCTCTCTGGAAGACCATGGCTATGGATCAATGTAACTTTAAGTTTCAGATTAAGGTTCACTAGAGGATCATGGCAATTTAGGATTTATATATGCAATACGGTTCTACATAGAAATAAATTCCAACAAGTGGTATCAGAGCCTACTCTAGTTGAACCGGTTAATTTCCGCATTAGATTTCAGAAATAAATTTTATCTGAAATTTTCGGAAATTTTGGTTTTCTGCAAAACTGCGCTATTCTGGTTTTCTGATGGCGTGACTCTGTTTTGCCGATTTTTGTTTTATTCGTATTACCAAGATTGATTGGTAACCAAAATTAATTCGTTTGACCAAAATTGATTTATCTAACGCTTCTGTATAATTTTCTTTTATTAATCAATTATGGTCAAGTTTTATCATCAAGTATTTTATGGTGAAATGATTTAATAATGGTGCAATCCATTATTTTTATATTTTTATCAAAGTTTGGATCATTCGGTTAAACCATTGTTTTGGTATATATTCCGCTGCAATAATTTTCAACCAAAACAGAATGTGCAATAAAATTGATAATTCGGTTAAGCCATCAGATACAGTCAACAGACATCATACGATTAGGCCAAATGATACCCCCAATGATTATTTAAGCCTACTTCGGTTAAGCCAAACTTTGATAAAAAATTTCTTCGGATAATATTAAATCATTATGCAGACTTCAGATTAAGATACATTTTGGAAAATGATTAATAAAAGTATCATCTTGCCAAAGTAAGCTCTTATACTGACGTTAATCATTTGCTAATTTATACACAGTAAATATACATATGATGCTTGATTATTGGACTGGCTCAAAGGAAAGACAATAATTAAGTGTTGTATGTGTATTCATGTGGTAATGAATAGGTAATAGTCAATAAGTTTTAGATGTAATTAGTTAATCGGCCCAAAGGAAAGTTGACTAATTGACATCAAATAGACTGTTATATTCGATTACTACACCTATTTATCTTAGAATAATAACTGACTCCAAAGAGCACTTATTGTTCGAGCATACTTAGTTGATGGAATATGCCTTATTTTGATTTTTTATTACTATTCGATTATTTGATTCGTTCTTTGTGAATATTTTCAGCAAAAATTACTGATCTTACAGCCGGCATCAATAGCATTCCGATGCTGACGGGTTCTAATTACAAGGATTAGAAAGATAATCTTGAGATTATCCTTGGGTGCCTTGACCTGGACATAGTGTTGCAGGAGGCCAAACCTACCATGCCTGTTGTGACTAGTTCTGAAAAGGAACAAAATGCACATGCACGGTGGATAAGGTCAAATCGCTTGTGTCTCCGGGTCATGCAAAAGACCATTCCTGAAAGTTTTAGGGGACCAGTTTCTGATTCCACTCTTGCTAAAGACTATCTTAAGGAACTTGAGCAGAGATTTGTTAGGAATGAGAAGGTTGAAATAGGCATTCTTTTAAACAAACTCTGCACAATGAAGTACAATGGTAAAAGCAATGTCAGGGAGCACATTCTTGAAATGATGCATACCGCTTCAAAATTGAAGGGACATAAGCTAGATATATCGGATGATATGCTAGTTTATTTGGCCCTTAACTCTCTTCCTGTTTCATTTGGACAGTTCAAGGTGAGTTATAACTGTCAGAAGGACTCATGGACAGTTAATGAACTCATCTCGCACTGTGTTCAGGAGGAAGAGAGGTTGAAGTTGGACAGGAGCGAAAGCGCAAACATTGCTTCTACCTCTAAGGAAAAAGGGAAAAAGAAACATAAGGCAAATTCAGATGCTGCAACTACAAGTTCGCAGAAGAAGCCCAATAAGGATAAGAAGCCGGTTACCGGATCGGAGCCGAATAAGGAAAAGAAAAGGGGTTGTTTCTTCTGTGGATCTAAAGGGCATGTAAAGAAAGATTGTGCTAATTATTACGCATGGCGTGTTAAGAAGGGTACTATTTTTTCTTTTATTTGTACAGAAGTTAATGCAGTTTCAGTTTCCATAGACACATGGTGGATAGATTCAGGTGCAACTACTCACATTTCTGTGTCTATGCAGGGTTGCCGAAGTTACCGGAAGCCAAATGATGGTGAAAGATACATCTATGTGGGCGATGGAAACAAGGCAGAAGTTGAAGTTATAGGGCATTTTAGATTACTTCTGAAAACTGGATTTTATTTGGATTTGTTTGATACTTTTGTTGTACCGTCTTTTAGGCGGAACTTAATTTCTATTTCTGCATTGGACAAATTAGGTTTTACTTGTTCATTTGGAGATAGAAAGTTTGGTTTGTATCAAAACTCCAATTTGGTTGCTTCTGGTTTTCTATCTATTTTGGATAATCTGTATGCTTTAGATACTGTTGCTTCATATAATGAAACCCTGAACAATGAAACTCGAAACGTTAGACAGAAATTAACACATCAGGATTCAGCTGCACTTTGGCATAAGCGTTTAGGTCATATTTCTCAACAGAGAATTACACGTCTTATTCAAAGTGATATTCTGAGACCCTTAGACATGTCGGATCTCGGTCCGTGCATTGAGTGTGCGAAGGGCAAACAAACAAGCATGCGCAAATATACAACCAATCGTGTGAATGACATCCTTGAACTGATACATACGGACATATGTGGGTCATTCCCTACAGCTACTAGGAATGGGCATGTATATTTTATTAGTTTCATTGATGATTATTCTAGATATGGTTATATATTTTTAATTAAAGAAAAGGCTCAAGCTTTGGACACGTTTAAATCCTTCAAGGCTGAAGTTGAGTTACAGCTCAACAAAAGGATTAAAAGCGTCAGATCAGATCGTGGTGGTGAATACTATGGTCGGTATGACGGTTCAGGAGAACAACGTCCAGGGCCTTTTGCTAAATTTCTAGAGGAAAATGGGATTGTGCCACAGTATACAATGCCGGGTTCGCCCGCAATGAATGGAGTGGCTGAAAGGCGCAATCGAACATTAATGGAAATGGTGAGAAGTATGATTTCTCATACTTCACTTGCATTGAACCTTTGGGGAGAAGCACTTAAGGCAGCAGCATATATTCTGAATCGAGTACTGACTAAGGCAGCGAACAAAACTCCATATGAAATGTGGACCGGGCGAAAGCCTAGTCTTCAACACTTAAGAATCTGGGGTTGTCCTGCTGAAGCTCGGCCTTATAGGCCACAAGAGAAAAAGATGGACGAAATGACAGTTAGCTGTTATTTTGTCAGATATGCGGAAAGGTCCCGGGGGTATAAGTTTTATGATCCCACTAACAGAACAATTTTCGAGACAAATACAGTTAAGTTCTTTGAGGATGTTATGGTTCAAGGGGGAAATACAAATCAAATTGTCTTTGAAGAGAAACATGATTCTCTTATACAAGAGGCACCGACAATGGTACCAATTGTAATAAGAATATCTTGAGACTCATTGGTTCAGGATCGTACTGTGAATGAACCTGCAGTGTGTGAATCTTCAGAAATGGAAGAGAATCCGGTTCAAGACAATGTTGATATTGAAGAGGAACCTATACCACCTCAAGAGCTTCAAGAAATAGTGCCTTTAAGGCGGTCCACCAGAGAAAGAAGAAGTGCAATATCTAAAGATTATGTTGCGTTTCTTCAAGAATATGAATTTGACATTGGCATGATGGAGGATGACCCTCTTAGTCTCCGTTAGCCTTTGGAAAGTGTCAATTCTCATAAATGGATTGAGGCCATGAATGAGAAAATGAAGTCAATGTATTACAACAAAGTCTGGGATATCGTCCCGTTACCTAAAGGTCTAAAGCCTGTTGGTTGCAAATGGATATTTAAGACCAACAGAGATTCAGAAGGTAATGTGGAAAGATATAAAGATTGACTTGTTGCTAAGGGAAACAGAAATGTAAGGTCAATTCAGATACTGCAACTACAAGTTCGCAGAAGAAGCCCAATAAGGATAAGAAATCGGTTATCGGATCGGAGCCGAATAAGGAAAGAGTTCAGAGTGGACTTATAAGTATTGAGCATATTGGTACAAATTCCGTGCTGACAGATCCACTAGCTAAGGGACTAGTACCCAAACAGTTTCACGAGCATGTCGCTCACATGGGTATCTATGTTAAAAGAGGATTGTCATATTTAGTGGGAGTTTGTATTTTATGTATCATGTTTTATATGATATACTTTTTTCAGATATCATGCAGTTAACTTTTATATGATATTCTGTAATTTGTATGTATCATGTAGTTATTCAGACTTCAGTTATTCAGCTTTCAGTTATTAAGTTTATTATGCACTCTGAATTTATGATTGACCTCAAAGTCAAATTAAGATAAAGTGACCAAATTGGAGATAGACATGTGGATCACATTGCATGTAATTTCCAAACTACACATCCCCTTCATGATTCATGTCATTCGGTTATGTTTACACTGTGATTTATGTTGGTTTAGTTTCGATTTATGAGACGAATACTGCTTAAGTCCTTGTGAATATGATTGATGGACGGAATTGGTTGATGACACAAAAGGCTATGACAGCACAGTTTGAGTACTCAATTCGGTTTTATCAATATATATTATTCGGTTATACATATAGCCCAAGTGGGAGATTGTTGGAATTAATTTTAATTAATTACAACATATGTGGGCTTATATGTAATATAAATATATACTGAACAATAGACTGTCAAAATTAGACCTGTTATGAAGTGATCAAATTAAGTATTATTTATCGGGTTCAATATGTGTCATGAGAAGTGGGGCCTTTAATGTGTAGAATGCGTATTAATAACTTTATGATTTAGTGATGGTCTAAATTATATAAAGTTTGGTAATAATACAATTATGCTATTGGTCCCTGGGGAACACAATCAAATATGGCAATGTTCTGTAAATAAGGAAATATCCAATGAGATAAGTTCTGAATTTAGACCCGCTACAGATAAAACAAGATTAATTAATTAATTGATTAATTAATTAATTAAATAAAAAAAGGCGCCTAATTAGAAGAGGCGTATATGGAATATATGCGCCTATTCATGATTTTGATAAATATGGAATGGGCCTATTCATTAATTGATAGGTATTCAGAAAAGATACGGCTCTTGATCTGTCTCTCTCTACTCTCTCTCTCAACAGAAATTAAATACAGTAATAAGAGACAAAATAGAGTAATTAGAAGAGGAGTTTAAGTTCAGAACTTGAATCGGGTATCGGGTATCTTTCCTTGCAATAAGAGAACGTTGCCGTTGCCACCTCTCTCGCTCTCTCCATCGGACTTGAGAGGGATTGCTTGGAAATCTTAAGGCTTCCGGTGATCAACGGTGCTTGTGTCTCTCTGGAAGACCATGGCTATGGATCAATGTAACTTTAAGTTTCAGATTAGCGTTCACTAGAGGATCATGGCAATTTAGGATTTATATATGCAATACGGTTCTGCATAGAAATAAATTCCAACACCTTTAGCTTCCTTACTTAATTCTCCCAAATATCGGTTCCATAGTAAGGATTAAGATCACCTCCTTTAGAATCCTTTTGCCCGAAATCTTAATCCCTTGTCCGTATCTTAAGGCACCTTTATCCATGAATTAAGCCTCCTTAGCCACTACCTACGGATCAAGCCTCCTTAAGACAACCGAACATGATCTCCTTAGCGTGAATTAAAGTTTAATCCTACTATCCTTGCCGAACAGTTTTCAAGTATAGACAAAACATGACATGTTACTCATCAAGTAGTGTTTCTATTTTGCTAATCACCCCAAACTGACAGCTAGTAATTTACATGGAAATGTCATTCATCATTGTACCAGAATAAAGTCCAGAACCAAGCTTGGACAGAAAGCTTGGGCATGAAGGAGAGGCAGCTGGTATAGGGCTACTAATGAACTGGAGGAGCTGATTAAACGATGAAAGTTTTTTTTGGTTATTTGATTTTCTCCATGTTATAGGAGCTAAATGTAAGATTTGATTAGTGCACTGTCAGACAGATGGGGGTTTAAATCCCCAATTTTTGTTTTTTTTACAGGGGTATAGGCCTAGGGAAAGGGTAGATAAATGTACAGTTCTGTATATATGTGAAAAACTGCAGCTAATTTAACAGGCAGTTGAGGTACATATTTTCAGAAAACAAAAAAAAATGGCAGCTGCGTCTTGTATAGTTGCAACATGATTTCAAAAGACAAAAAGGAAGCCAGTCGAAATATTTTAATTTGAACTGTTCAACAAAATAAAAGAGTAGCTAAACGACAAAACTGACGCAACTATTTTATCCACAACTGGAGTGGGTTGTTCATCAGAGCCCCATACACTGGAGTTCAATCGACAGCATTGTATTTTGTTGCATCAGCGCCCATGGTGATAGCCTGATGGTGTATTTACTATTGGTCAGGAAGAGGAATGGGGAAAATAGAAGAAAGTAGAGACGTGAATAAGAAGCACATTAGATTTAGAAGGGGCACCTGTCAAAAAAAAAAAAACAAGAAGAAGATGAAATAAGAACTAGAGAGGGAGGACTAAGAACAACTTGATTTGGTATAGATCTCCTGCACTGCAATTTTTTAGTTTTGATTTCTGTCCCATTTTCTGTTCTGCAGTTCTTCTTCAAGTAGTACAATATGCCAGATCAAACCACCCTTATTCAACTTCTTAGTTCTGATTCCTGTCCCATGTTCTTCTTCTTCACATAGCTTCTAGTTCTATTCAACATCTTCACATGGTTCCACTTAATAAAGACTTAACTCAATTGCCGACAACCATAAAAAAAAAAAAAAAAATAATGACTTAACTCCCAAGTTTGAGTTTCCTTGTTAAAATTTAATAATGACATGATCTGGATAAAGAGAAAAAAAGGGTGGTATAATGCCGTTTGGAAATACAGGTGCAGAACCAACCATTATGATTAAGTAATGTACATAATAATAGAAGAAATAGCACTAATTATAACAAACCTCATCTGAGGAACCAAGTTTGGTGGGTTGAAGTAACACTGGATTGGTCAATAAAGGTACAATTCTTTGGTTTTCTTCTTCAGAGTTTAGTTTGGTCTAATATTTGTCTTCTTATCTTAAACTATCCCTTGGTCCTCTGAGAAAAGCTCAAGTAAATGCAAACAAAACAATAAATTACCAAAAGCAACATTTATTTGAAATCAATTCAGCACTCAACCAGTGAGAATCTCATACAATCCTGGTGCTTCCTCTCATTTTAGGGGACCAATATCCAGAAATGTTATAACTGCAAATAAACAAATATCAAGACGTGCAACTACATCGACATAAACTCCATATGCTACAAGAATGATCAGCTCATGAACAGTTCTTGTAACAGGGATAGACATTATTCAAATTTAACCCAATAATTGGTAGCTGGAAACCTACACCAGCACTCCAGCCTTCTTCAGGAATTCATTGAGTCCATTAAACGATGAACAACCTTCCTTCAAAGCATTCTCCATCAAATGTTTAATCTCTCTTGCCTTCCTCCTAATATCCTTCCCTTTCTCACTCTCCCCCATCACCATTTCTATCACCTCTTTGACCCGCTCCTTGTCCACATGTGAATACTCATAATTACCTCTTGCCAGTTCCACACCAGCACCCCATTTCTCCAACATCATCACATTATAAAATTGCTCTGCTGAGAGAGGCCAACCGATAATTGGTACACCATGTACCAGGGACTCAAGAGTTGAGTTCCATCCGCAATGGCTCAGAAAAGTGCCGGTGGATTTATGTGCTAGTATACTAATTTGTGGAGCCCACCCATGTATGAACAATCCTTTCCTCTCCTGTCTCATCCTCTTCTCAAAACCTTCAGGTAGCCACTCAGGTTTAAATTCTTCTTTTACATCAAACCCAACAGGTGGTCTGATGACCCACACGAAGGGTCGACTGGCTGCCTCAAGACCCAGTGCAAGCTCCATCATTTGTTTTGCTTGTATTGTGTTTTGGGACCCAAATGAGACAAACAAAACAGACCCCACCTCGTGAGAATCCAACCAATTTATGATACTATTATCTTGTTCTACTGACGTATTGGGGGCACGAACCAATGGTCCTATGGGCCAAACTGGCATTTTAAAAGTTTTTCTAAGCATACCAAGCCCAGTGAATTCGACCTCTTCTACGGTGTTGGCAAGCATTGCATCAGTTTTATAACAGAGTAAAGTCTGACCTTGAAAAAATTCACCCCACAATTCGGAGACATTATCATCAAACCAGTATTTGGGGAGTTGGGTTTTATGGAGCACAACTTCAGGGTACTCTGGAAGAAAAAACTCGTCTCCTTTCCGAATATTTTTGGGAAGATGAGTGGAAATAGAGAAGAACACAGCCGTACCGAAACTCCCACTTGAGATTAAAATCGAATGAAAGCAATTATACTTGCGTGCGACATCGACTGACCAGGCTAACAAAAAGCCTGCAACAATGGAGACAGGGTTGGAGTTAGAAACGATGGAGGCAATGAAGGAGTCGAAGGCGGGGAGGAGAGAGAGGGAAGCATGGTTTAAGGAAATGAACTGATCAAAGCGGAGAGAGGTAAGGGTTTCGGTGTGTGGGGGGAGGTTGAAGGATTCAGGGGAGAAGGGGAGGGGGTGGAAACGGAGAGGAGAAGAGGGAGGGAGAGAGGAACGGATGGATTCGAGGGTGCGAGGGGTGGAGACGAGGGTGATGGTGAGGTTGGGGTGGCGGTGGTGGAGAAAGGAGGCGAGAGAGATGAAGGGATTGATGTGGCCTTGAGCAAGGAAGGGGAAGAGAACTATGTGTGGGGCTGGGGCTGGTGGTGAGTTATTGGTAGCCATTAGAGGAGATGGTGTTTTTGATCTTGGTCAGAACTCAGAGGTAAGAACAGAGGAGAGTGGATCGAGAAGAGATATGGAATCTGCCGTATCCGTCTCTCCACAGGTCACAACGAATTCGTATCCTCTGAGTTAACTCAAATTTTCAATTAAGATCTGAACCGTCCGATTTAAATCCACACTAATATCAAAGACCCGCGGGTTACAGACGTGGACCGAATTAGATTTGAATTCGCATCCTCTGGGATATCTTGCGTGACTTTTTGGAATTTCTCAACCGTTTAAATAGTACTGGGCCCCTGCGCTATCCCCGAATAGGCACCGGACACATCGGTCGCGCAAAAATTGAGATATCTCAGAGGATACGCATTCGTTAGATTCGGCAAGAACACAGCCAGTCAAATGGAGGTCTAGGTTCTCTGCGGCATTTGTGAAGGGGGATTTATGCAGCAAGTTGCTGTATTGTGGTCCTCGCCTGCTGTTGAGTGATGAGAGGATTTTAGTTAAAATTCGGTCCGGCTCAATTACGGAGTGTGAACAAATCAGTTTCGATCCGGCCTTGATTTGAAAAGAATAACAAGCTCGACTAGAGCCCCCGTCCAATTTATGCTCAACATTCGACCCATCTGGAAAAGTGCATGTTATTCATGAGTATAGCTAATATAACATCTGTGTCATTTCAGTTTATACAATATTAATTTCAAAATCTATCAAATTGAGTTCAAATAATGAATCCAAACCGTTCAAACCAATATACTTTATTAGTTGTGAGTTTACATGTAAAATTTATAAGTTTTTGAGTTTATTTGGTATCAAGTCAAGTGGTCAAATGTGTGAGTTTTTAAATTAATTTTAATACATTTATTTTTCAATTTTTTTGCCGCTTGATTTGATACTAAAATAGCTCGCAAATATAAAAAGTTTGCATGTAAATGCATTACTCATAAAGTAAATTAGTTTGAACGGTTTGGATTCATCATTTGAACTCGATTTGATAGGTTTTGGAGTTGATGTTATATAAACTGAAATGACACTGATGTTATATTAGCCATACTTGTTATTCATTTATTCGTTGACTTTAATTGACTCTAAACATGTTGACTCTAGAAACTAGAAAGAGTAGAGAATGGTACAATTGAATATTATCAATTAATCATTTTTTTTAGGTTCCAGAGCTCGTAGTAAGTTGCATTGATTTAGAAAAAATTATAAAGCAGCTATTATATTATATTAAACAACAAATATCTTTAATAATATTCAATTATAAACAAAATAAACACACACAGAGTGTCTATATCATGTTCAAACAAATTTGATCATTTTTACTTCATTATAATTATAGAAGCCTATTAATTGTTTTCGCTGTGTACATATTTGTCTTGGTTCTTCTGACAGACTATACCATATCGAACTCTTCTTTGTACACGAGAGTAATGGCTTGTTGTCAATTAATAAGTATTAACTTCAAAAGTGAATTGTTATATAAGAATTAGGTCTTTGTTAGAAAATATTCGTTACTATAGCACAGTTTAAGTTTATAAAGAAAATGAGATAATTTAAAACTTATTTGAATTAAGAAATGATCTCTTTGATAAACTTCTTGTATTTTTCAAGAAATGATGTTTTATTGAAGCATCCGATTTTTGAAGAAGAAAGTTGCAACTCAGAAGATTATGAGTAGAGTTTAAAAACCTCATATTTTATCTTCATTTTTTAAAATTTAAATAATTAATCCGAATTTTTGAACATAATTTTCATATTAAAATGTACTTCAAAACCAAATTTTCTTTTTTTTTTGGAAACTTTTTATTGTTTTTTCTAAAAAGGTACAAATCAATATTTTTCAAAAATTCTAGACCATCCGAAAACTATGTTAGACAGTTAAAAGTTAATATATATATATATATATATATGAGGAGGGATCAAGTTACAACTTTTTTTGAGTTACAACAAGTTACAACAAATATTATTTACATTTTCAAAGTCCAAATCATCGATCCAAACCGTTAGATGTGATCTCTACAATAAAATGTGCTTGGAGACCAAATTTTATATTTTTTGAAATTTTTTTACTATTTATTAAGGTGGGTACAAAAACTAGTCAAATTTATACCATTGAATTTTGTACCCATCTTAATAAATAGTAAAAAAATTTCAAAAAATGTAAAATTTGGTCTCCAAGCACATTTTATTGTAGAGATCACATCTAACGGTTTGGATCGACGATTTGGACTTTGAAAATGTAAATAATGCTTGTTGTAACTTGTTGTAACTCAAAAAATGTTGTAACTTGATCCCTCCTCTATATATATATATATATAATTTGATCTCTAGACACATTTTAATATGGATATCACATTAAACGGTTCAGATAAACTATTTGAATTTTTAAAACGAAGATAAAAATATGAGACACAATTAAGACATGAACTACACAAGACATTTCAATCATACTCAAGAATATAACCCCTCCAAATTAGAAAAAAACTTCTTTATTCAAAAGTAGATCTCTCATATCTTAAATCAATATAAATAAAATACAAAAATGGTCCTCTTATAGATTTTTAAATATTGTGCTAAATAATAGAAACTTCACTAACAAAATTGCATTACATTTGACACAACTATGATTTTACTCTGATACTAGTTTATCTTTCTTTATGTTATATTTGCTTTATGTATTTATTTCATTTTTTTAATTTGTTTTAGATTTAATTTGATTTAAGATGAAAATTGTTATATTTTAACCCAAATTGTTATTCCATCCATTGTACTGTATATCTTTTTAGTGATTGTTTACGTTAAAACTCTTGTATGAGAGAAAAATTGGTCTAAGAAAGAGTAAGGTTTGAGTGCTATGGATTGCATTAGGCCATCTGTGTTACGGTTTAAAAAATCTATTGAATAAATTTCAAACTTTGATGTAAGTAGCTCAAAAAAATAGTTACATAAAAAATTTGTAGAATACCAATTTTTACTATTTTTTATGATTTACGAAAGATACAAAAGATGACTTAAAATAAAATAAAAATGCTAATATTTTACATCATTTTTTGCCCTTTTCATAAATAAAAAAATTAGTAATTTTTTTTAAAATAGTAAAAAAAAATTCAAATTTTTTTGCCATTTTTTGCTAATATTGGAGAGTCGATTATGAATTTGACAGAGAGCAGTGTAATTTTTTTTTCTAAATTAATGCTTAGTGGTTGGAAGCATAAATTTGGACTGGTACCAGCATTGCTGGTTTCACTGGTACGCTGGAAGACATGGATTTGGACTGGTACCAGTGCTGCCGGTTTCACTGGCACGCGGTAAGGCATGGATTTGAACTGGTACACAACACTGGTACGGGTAGAGGATGACAGTGTGGGGGCTGAAAAAAAATAATTGTGTGTTGAAAATAAAATAAGGAATGTAATTGATGAAATTAAGGTAAACTTTCTACTTCAATTTAAATTCCAGGCAGCCAAAATTAATGCATCCTTCACCTGGTATCTAGACTTGTTTATATCCAACCTTCACCCGGTACCATTAATGCAAGAACAAAATACAATACATTACATCACATTTGTTGCTGCAAAGTAATTGAAACAGAATGTAGGCAGGAAAAATGAAACTAACTGCACACTAAAAAGGAATTAATTTAGAAAAATTAATCTTTTTGGTTGTTCTCTAATCGGCTACAGTAGATTCTCCGTAAATAAAAATTATTATTATTTCGTTGTTTCTTGAAAAATTATTATTATTCTCGGCTTTCCGAGTGGAGGAGAAGAGCTTCAGCAATCAGCACAAAGATCCAATTGAAAATTTTCAAGCAGGGCCGAGTTTTGAGCTGAACTGAGTCTGAGCTGAGCCAATCTGAGTTTTTTCTTCAAAACTGAGTTGAGTCTGAGTTGGAGTTTTATTGTTCTTTAAAGGAGCCGAGCCGAAAATTTGCGGGCCTAACAACATAGAAAAGAAACAAATTCTGGTAGCACAAGTGTTATTGGCAGGGAAACAATGTAAAGTGAAATGCCTGATCAGATCATTGTTGTTAGAAATATTCTAATTTGTCTGATCAGAACTTGAAAATCAGGAAGAAGAGATTTGATTTGCATATATCTAGCTGTCCATTCTTTCAAGTACCAGTGATAAGGAAATGATCAATTGAGCATGTACTCCATTGTCAAAACCAGATAGCAGGCAGTATATACCAGTACTGAACAGGTATAGAAAATTTCATAAGAATGACCACTTCAAAAGATTGGCCTTTACATTAGTGACACATAATATATATCAAACCAAAAGAATGGTCATTTCAAAATTTCATGAGCAACTAATCCATCATCAATGAATGCACAATTCACATTGATCTAAATTGAATTTAGCAAGAACGAAATTATCACCCACATTTAGAGCTACTGATCCTAAAACAAGCACCGATTTCACAAAATACAATAGCTATTTTTCTTTTTCTTTTTTAATAAAATCACAAGACCAAACAACAATTTCATCCTCAAATTTCATCTACCACCAGACCACCATCTCAACATTTTGGCTTTACATAAATACTAATTACCATAAAAATGAAAACAAACACTGCTCCAAAGCATTTCTTCAGCATTTAGTAATAATTTGGAAGACTTTTTTTTTTTTTCAAAACAGTATCTACTTCAAAGAAGAGCCATTTTCATGTTTGCCTCCTGTTTTTTTTGCTGCAAATTCAAAGAAATCATTCAACCCTTTCCTAGATGTCCCATCTTTTCCATCTTCATTCCATGCATTGTGCATCATCTCTTTAATCTCCCCAGCTTTCATCTTCATCTCCTTTCCCTTCTCATTCTCCCCGATTACCGTCTCCACCACCTCCTGCACCCAATCTCTTTTCAAATCAGTTACAACCCCCCTCGCCAATTCCATACCAAGCCCCAATTCCTCTAACATCTTTGAATTGTAAAACTGGTCAGCTGAGAGAGGCCATGCAATAATCGGCACTCCATGTGTTATACTTTCCAGTGTAGAGTTCCATCCACAATGGCTAAGAAATGCACCAGTTGCTGCGTGTGCCAGAATCTCAACCTGTGGTGCCCATTCATGGATTAGTAGACCTTTTCTTCCTAGTTTCAATTTTCCCTCGAACCCCTCAGGTAGCCATTCTGGTTTGAATTTCTCTTCAGTTTCAAACCCTATTGGTGGCTTAATGACCCAGATAAATGGTCGGTTCATATGCTCTAAAGCACTTGCGAGCTCTATCATTGGCCTTGCATGTATCGTGTGCTGAGACCCAAATGAAATGTACAAAACCAATGCAGCGGGTTTGGTGTCGAGCCATTTTGTTAAGCCACTTTTTTCACTTGAAAGCGGTGCTGAATGGAGCAATGGGCCAACGGAGTAAACCGGCATAGGGAGCTGTTTTCTTAACATCTGCAACCCAATAACCTCAAATCCTTCCACGGTATTGACCAAAGTAGCATCCGACTGAAAGACAAACTTGATCTGACGCTGAATATATGTCGACAATTGACAGTTACCATCAGCTTCTAACAGATTCTTGCCTCATTGTGATATATGTATCTTCACATTTGGGAATTCAGGCAACTGAAATTCATCAACTACTTGCGGCATAAGACCGAGAGGAACATTTAACCTAAGAGAAAACCACACAGCGGTGCCATATGCACCAGAGCTAAGAAAAACAGAATGGAAGGTATTTAATTTGCGCGAAACTTCCACAGACCATGCAAAGAACAGATCGGATATTATGTACACCGGGCCAGTAAGAGTAGAGATAAAGTTTTCAAATGCAGGACGTAGAGACTCAGACGCTTTAAAAAATGTGGTCAGTAGTGCATATGGGATGTTGGCAGTTGATTCGGTATTTGAAGGGAGGCCATAGGATTCAGGGAAGAAAGCTATGCTGTGAAAATTCAGAGACAAGGATGAAGGGATGGTTGAACGGATGGTGGTGATGTTGCCGGGGGTTGAGATGAGGGTAATGGTGTGGTCAGGATGTTGTCTGTGTACACAATTAAACAGAGATAGGAAAGGCCTAATGTGGCCTTGAGCTAGGAAAGGGAAGAGGACTATGTGGGGCTTGGATATGTGATTTGTATTTGTCATGGCAACAACTTATAAAAGAGAAACAGAGATAAGAAAATTAATGGAGATTTGTTTTGTTGCGGAAGCGATTGACTCTAATATAAAACAGATCGATGATGGGAATTAGTTCATAATTTGTAAATGATCAAACCAAACAAATAATAGAATAAATCAATCAAATAGAGGCAAGCATGCATTAATTTTTAATTGCTAATGGGCGGCAGATCATGTCAAGTGTTTTGAGAATACAAATGATGTCCTATTTGTTTGCTAAATACCAAGCAAAAAATGGAGAAATCACACAAGATATCCAAACAACAAGCAAGCACAAGAAATTAGAGAAAATACGAGAGTTACGTGAAAAAAAATTCAGAAAAAAATCACGGAAGCACACAACACAAATCCACTAGATCAATAATCTTACAAGTACAAAAAATCATTAATTAAACTCAATAGTACTCTCTCATAAACTCTCTTATAAATTTCAAGAATGAAAAAAACAAAACCTGAAAAAACTTGGTGAAGAAGCACAAAGAGCAGCTTCTCCTTAGAAACTCAAAATAAATCAGCTCACCCAGACCAGAATACGTATCCTCTACATTAACTCAAAAGGAAATATTTTGAGTTAATACATCTCGGCCGTCTTATTTTAAACAGAACTAATCCAATCATTTGATTTTAACACAATAACTCTTAAATATTAATGCGGATCTAGTTTGCACAGATTTTAAGCAAATTGGATGATCTAGATGCATTAATTCAAAAGATGCCCTTTTGATTTAATGCAGAGGATACGAATTTGAAGAGTTACGGCTGTCCATTTTAATTAAAATCAAATAAAAGCAACACCATCGGTTATGGTTTCAGCTCTTTGCCGATGGTAAAAACCAAATACCATCGGTTTTAAACCGATAGCAAACAAATGGGCTGCGGCCCATTATTTTATTAAAAAATTTCCAATCGATTTCAAATCTGCGATTTTTTATACAAGAACATTGTTATTTGTTACTAAATTAAAGACTAAATCATTTAAAAGTAACTAGCTGTAAAGATTTAGTACATTTATATTTCTCAATCATATAGAATATATAAACTAATAATTAATGAATTTATGGAAAATATTTTTTCTTCTAGAAGCATACATGGCTTCACGTAATTCTATTACATTTATATTTCACAATTTAGAATGATCGATATATTGCCTACCGCCAATTTCCCTAAAAAAAAAAGGAAGCTGATAATTGTATCCAAACAAAGTACCCGTGTGCGTCCTCCAACTTTCTAGAATGTCGGCAACAAAAAGATCAGATTTTACTTTATACAGCGCAATAACAATATCAATCTTTCTTTATTATACATAATTTTGATGCATGAAGAGAAAAACGCTCTGTTAAAAAAATTAACAAAAGCACCACCAAATCCAGCGAAACAATTGTATAATTTAAACATATAAGGGAAAGCGTTTAAACAACTGCGTTCAAGTGTTTAACTTTCATTGTAAATGATTTAATTTTTCATTTTTTAAAACAAAAACGAATCCCCAAATTCATCCTCGATCAAAAATTTAAAGCTCTAAATTTGAACCAATCTCCAAGCACGTCCCTGAGTATGAAATTTACAAGTCTAAATTTGTACTAATCCCTGAGGGCGTCCCCAAGCACAATTTTTTTTCATTTGTGCAGAATGTGCCAGGAACAGTACATGTGAACAAGTAAAGCGTGTAAACCAATAGGTACTGGCAAACAAACAACATAAACAAAGCATTCAAAATTTGTGCATATAAACCTGTGTTTACAAACATTGAAAAATCTTTTGCTAGAGAGCTGTAACTAGATATCTTTGTAACCATTTGGTATTAATGCCCTGTAGATGTTTTACTGATATTTGAATTATTCACCGGTATCAGTGTATTATCAACACTATTAAGCTGGTATTTGGTCCACTTTTGCTGTTTCGATAAGGTGCTCACCTTTGTAAATGTTTATGTCATTTGTATTAGCCCTAATTACCCATTTTTGTAATTCTGACAAATTTAGCGATATATATCTGGAAATATTCTTGTAAATTGATATATACCTGTTCTGAATGTCATACTGGTACAGACCCAGTTTTGGTAAGGGCTGATTTGGAATTTTACTATAGGCTTTACCATCAGTTATTTATACCTCTGTACCTAAACATTAAAGAATGTGTGTGGGTTGCATTTCAATTTCCATTGCCATGCAAATACCAAAATAGTATCAACAGGTTACTGTAATGTGCCATACTATCTAAAGTACAATTTTGAAAATTTGAAAGTCAAAACAATCTAATAGATTGAGTACATTTCTTCAGGTGAAATTAGGATAGTCTTACAAAGGTTGTGCATAAGCAACACGTTTACAAGCAACTAAAGATGTTCATAATATTCAATTGGTGTAAATGAAATAAAATATAAACTTGTTGAAACACATGATTTAATAGAAAAAGGAAAGCATGTAAACCAATATGTACTGGTAAGCAAACAACATAAACAAAGTAATGGAAATTTGTGCATCTAAATCTGTGTTTACAAACATTGAAAAAATTGTTACAAACATATAAACCTGTGTTTACAAACACATTTTAAAGCTTATTCTTCAAACATATTTTAAAGCATATAAACCTGTGTGTAAAGCAAGTAAACCAATATACTGACAAGAAAACAACACAAACAAAGTTTACAAACACATTTTAAAGCTTATTCTTCAAACATATTTTAAAGCATATAAACATGTGTGTAAAGCAAGTAAACTAATATATACTGATAAGAAAACAATACAAACAAAGCAATGAAAATTTGTGCATATAAACCTGTGTTTACAAACACATTTTAAAGCATATAAAGCTGTGTTTACAAACACATTTTAAAGCTTATTCTTCAAACACATTTTAAAGCATATAAACCTATATTTACAAACATTGAAAAATATTCATTTAATGGATTACTTGTTCAAAATGGACATTGTATTTTTAGTTATTAAATATCAAAAGCTGCTAATTTGCATAATTAAAATTAGAACCAATCCCCCATCGCATCCCCGAGTCAACTGGATTTAAATTGTACTTTAAAGTACGTTCAAGCAAATAGTTAATTAATGATTAAAGAACCGTTAACAATCTGGGGGACTAATTTGGGGATTGGTGATTACAATTGTTCCTAACAGACTGTCCACGAAATTAAAGCGCAAGACAAAAGCATGCAAAGCTAACATTTAAAGTAATCAATGTAAAATTGCAATGCGTTAAAACAACAATTCGTTAATTAATGATAAATTAATAAATTACTGTTATTAGCGGACGGTTAAACCCAATTAAACCAGTTCGGAGACGAGCTCAGATTTGATGACTCGAGGTACAGGAACATTTCTCAAAAAAAAATTAGAATGATTCATATATGAAATAGAAGCTCAGCAAGTCAAACCTCTATCGCATGGAGCGGTCCTTTGGACCAATAAAATTGAGAATTGAAATTAGTTAATGGTCCGTTTTGACCAATTAAATTGAAAAGGATTTGTGTAGAGGTGTCAATGACACTTTTTTTTTTCTTTCATCTGATCCACATTGTGTCTAAGAAGACAAATAAAGGTAATTTTTTTTTTTCGTTAGTTTATTGAATACAAGTAAAAGTAACAAATTATTTTTATTGTCATAAAAGATAAGGATACAGGTAAAGACCATTTCTTATTATTTTATAAGATAATTTTTAAAAATAAAATAATATACAAATATATATTTGTATAAAGATGATACTTGATATAATAATGTTTTGTATTTTAGTAAAATATCATAATACAAATAATTGTATTCATTATTAGTTTTTTGGTTTTGAAAAATATTTTATGGAAAGCACAAATTAAGATATATAACACTCTTTTTTATGTTTCCCTGATCTGTACCGTATATGAAAAAACAAGTAAGAATAATATTGTTTTCGTTAACTTATCAGATACAAGGATAAAGTTTTTTTTTTATTATCATATAAGTATGGGTATGAAAAGATCTCTACTCTACCCGTATCGTACCCGTTGACACCCTTAAGTTTTTGCTCATTTATCGAGTCACCAAAACTTCCATGCAAGTCTTAAATTTGCTCCGTTAGTTCCCAAATCATTACACATAACTTTATTATATTTTATTACACATAACTTCCGTGCATTATTAAATTAACTTCCATGCATAATGAGTTTTGCAAATAAATTTCACACACACACACACATATATTGACAAAAGTGAGGATACCTAGCTACCAGTTTCAATACGAAACTGAATAATTAAGTTCTTAGAAAAATATTGGTCTGAGACAGAACCACTGGCTAAAGCCCTCATCATGAACAATCAGCTAATAGAATTTTGCTAGGAATTAATTAGTACAAAAAATGATAACAAACTACAAACTTCCCTTGCATATCAGTAATGGATGTTTTCATGATAATAAATGATATGAATTAAGTGGATTAAACTAGTAATATGTATATAGGTTTTAAACGTGATAGAGGGAGGAAAGAAACTGAATTTAGATTTAATCTGGTACATGATCTGACAGAATGAGATCCGGACTGTTTATTTCAATCTGGCACAACTTTGCACTGGACCTCAAGCAAAAAAAAGTTGTTCTGAAATAATTTATGCATATAAGAATAAATAAACATAGTTGATTTCATAAGATCATTATATAGAAATTTAGCATAATGTCATATATCACATTTTTAATATATCTAGAAATCTTTTTAATGTGCTATATTAGCACAGAATATTGAAAGTTAGTATTACTAAATATATATCAACTAGGAGAATGACCAAATATTCCGTTTGCAAATGAAGTATATTTATTTGCAAACTCAACAGCATATCAACTAGAGTATCCACTTATTCCAGTAGTTGGGACAGCAGATTACATATTTACATGTGCTTGTATATTGATTTTCCAACTCAAACAATAGATTAATAAAATAGCAATTCATTTCAACTAGCAGTATGGCTGAATAAAATATTCCAGTAGTTGGGAGTTGGGACATTACTACCATGACTTGAGGATACTCAAAGTTAGTAAAATCTTAAAATCAAATAAAATCAAATACAAATGCTGAAGACAAACTAGAAGCAATGTGCTGTGGGCTCGGAGGTCATGGGTTCGAAATCCCCAAAATGAGAAAATCAGAGACGGAACTAGAAAATTTTAATAGAGGTGATGAAAATTAAAATACAAATTGTGATAAGCGAGATTTGAACTCAAGACTTCTCAACCATAAAATAGACATTTAACCACTATGTTATAACTAAATATTTGTCATTTATTGAGGGTGACTAAACAATATAAAAAGTCTAAAAAAGATAAAATTCAATTAAATTCTTATATATATAATTAAAATTTTGAAATCATAGAGGTGGCTTAATTAGTCACCTTTGACTAATTAAGCCTTAAATCCGCTCATGAGAGAAATCTTCTATATTAATACATAGAAATTTGAAATGTGTTGAATGACTTGATTTCCAACCCATATTTTAGAAACAAAAAAAAAAATAGAAGCGGTGTGTTAAACTAAACATTAGGTGAAATTGAATTTTGATTTATGTTGTAAACACTTATTTCTTATTTCATGTATGGAAGGTAATAACTGAGGCCCCACAATAAGACTTTACAGAGCCCAAATTTGAAGTTTCCTAGCCTCTAGAAACCATGATACCATCACAGTTGAGAAATTTTGAGGGTCTATTTGTTTGATACTTAATGCTGATTGAAATATATAAAAAGGACAAGTTGTTGAAAATTATATTTTGTGAGTTGACTTAGGTTTGTTGGGTGCAAAAGGATAAGTTAATTTTCATTGGTGAAATATTTTTTGCATTGGGATTTATTATTCTTCTCAATGCCATTGTCGTCAATAAACTGCGCACAAGTGTTGTTGAATTGTTAATATTAAGATTTTAAACTGTTTCGTTTCATTTCATGTCTAATCTGGTTTCGGAACTTGGGATTTATATTGAAAAGATTTACCAGTTGAGTTTATAGAGATTGATATTTGATAGTTCATTTTCAAAACAAGAGAAAAGAAGAATAGGGGACAGGAAAACAGATCAGTCACAGGATAGCATTATATATACTTAAAAAAGTTTAATCACAGAAACACTGGTAAATAAAAGCTACTTGATCACACACAAATAAGCATAAGAATACTATCCTTTTCTTACATAATAAAGAAAGGACTTTTTTTTTTTTTTTGAGTAGAGATAGAGAGATAAGAATTCCAAATCCATATCAGTAATGCCCATTCATAATTTTGTATGACATAATTGATGAAATTTTGAGCTTATTTGGCACCAGTTTTGCTGACTTTTAGAAATTCCGTGAAGGATTTCATTGAAGACCCTTCTTCTTCCTTCCAAGTACCTCTTATCACATCTCTACTTTCCTTTGTTTTCTTCCTTATCTCCCTTGCTTTCTCATTCTCACTCATCACCATCTCTATAATATCCTTCACCTTCTCCTTCTCCACTTTAGATGTCTCTTTGTTCCCGATAGCCACCTTGAC
This sequence comes from Carex pumila, assembly GCA_033356055.1. Lineage (NCBI taxonomy): Eukaryota > Viridiplantae > Streptophyta > Magnoliopsida > Poales > Cyperaceae > Carex > Carex pumila. The sequence goes on from JARJHM010000041.1 coordinate 133,913, forward strand.
ACATACACCGAGCTGAACTAATAGCCTCAAATTGAATGGTTGGTCTGCTCCAAGAGGCCAACCGATGATCGGTACACCATAGTACAAACTCTCAAGCACCGAGTTCCAACCACAGTGGCTGATAAAAGCACCTGTGGATTTATGACTGAGGATCCTTACTTGTGGGGCCCAGTCATGCACAAACACCCCTCTATTCTCTTTCTTCATCCTTGCCTTGAAACCAAGAGGAAACCATTCATCTTTGAACTCATCCTTCGCAGAAAACCCTATCGGTGGCCTGATAGCCCAAATAAAAGGCCGGGCACTTTCCCCAAGAGCCAATGCTAACTGCATCATTTGTTCAGAATTGATTGATTCCTGTGAGCCGAAGGCGATGTATATAACAGATGACGGAGGGCGTACATCCAGCCATTCTATTATTTGAGAGTCATTACCAGAAGGTAAGGCTGACAGATTCGGGTCTCCGAGCAAGGGCCCCATGGGTAAAACAAGAGTTTTGAAGGTTTTTTCAAACATTACTAATCCGCTCGGATCCAACTCCTTAATAGCATTTAAAATAATTGCATCAGTCTTATAGAAACTGGAAAGTTGCCTTTGCATGAACAACGAAAACGGGTCTTTTCCATTGGCAAACAAAAGGTACACTGGGAGTTCCGATCGATTGACAATTACATCAGAATACTCCAGGAGAGAAAATTGTTCGCTTGAAGTTAAATTCTGAGGAAGATTCAGCCATAAGGATAGTATCACGGCTCCACTGAAGGCAGTCATGCCGAGGAAAATTGAATGGAGTGCCTTGTGTTTGCGTGCTACATCTACTGTCCACCCGAAGAACATATCCGAGATTATGCATACCGAATCTCGTGTTGAAATATCAGCAATGAATTCATCAAAAGCGGGATGCAAAGACTCGGTAGCGCTGAAAAAGATGGGAAATTGATGAGGCAAGAGATCGATAGTTGACTCGGATTGTGGTAGGCCGTAATCGGCTGGGGAGAAAGGGAGAGAATGGAGGTTGATAGAGGTAGAAATAGGGAGAGATGAGTGGATGAAATCGATGTTGCGAGGAGTTGAGACAACGGTGATGATCAAGTCTGGTTGGTACTGGTGCAAGCGAGTTGCCAGAGCGAGGTAAGGGGAGATGTGGCCATGGGCCGGGAAAGGAAAAAGAACAACATGTGAATTTGTCTCTTCCATGGCAAGATAAGATCAGTGGAAGGTCAACTAGCGATGATGTATATAATGTGCACCTCTCTAAGTAGTAGAAGCCCCGTATGAATCATGCCTACATTTTCTTTTTTTCTCATTTTCTTTTTTTTTGAATAGAATTATCCCTACATAATATTGACATTCTTTTTCCTTCCCTCTCTTGTCAAACGATCTCTTTTTTACTATCCTTTTTCTTCGGAAGAATGGTTATTAAACTTTGCTATATTTAGATTTCACGTAATTAACTATATATATATATTGCATACCATCATAATTACTAAATCTCACCACGTAATTAAATATTGACCTTTGATTGTTAGTGGTGTAGCTAGGATTTGAGTTAGAAGTGGGCAAAAAGTTTCGGGTTACTGAGTTATCGGGTTCAGTGGGCAAACTTAACTTATATACTTGAATCATTTTAATCAATCTCACCAAATTCTAAATCATATTTAAACAGAAATTAAGAAAACATTAACACTCGACAATTTTAATCAATTATCAATCGCAATTTGCAATTTAATTCATTCAATTAAATTGTAATGTTGAATTGTCAAAGAACAAAAATAAGCAATCTAATTTCCAGAAACAAAAAAACTAACCTATTTATACTACTTAATACTCAATTTTAAAATTCCAGTTACATGCATGGTAGCTCCGCCACTGTTGATTGTGTATTCTCATAATTATGTAACCTCATGTAATAAATAAATTTGGCATGCTCATACACAATTTACCGCATTGATGTGATATCGAAATATTTTATACTAAAAATATATGAAATTAATTACAAGAACAATAGGATAAAGTCTCAATGCGGCGCTTACATGACATCACGTGCCTTTGGCAACGAAAGTCTCTCGATTGTCTGTTTCTCTTCCTCATGTTCACCGTTGGTTTTAGGAAGTGTGGAACCGTTCAGAACAGTCCATTGGAAGTGGTACGCAAGTCAAATTCTGTTAGCGGCCGGCTAAGTGGACTGGTACGCAAGGTCAGCGGTACTGATTTTAATATACTTTTTTTTTCTGATTTTGAGTGGTTACAACTGTTATCAGATGTTATGGTACCGGGTTTTGGCCAGTGGCGAAGCCACTCTTGTACAGGGGTAGGCAGCTGGAAATTATTTTTTTATGATCTGAATCTGATTAAAGACTTGTCTATTCTTGAAAAATATTCTTGTTTATCTCTGAATTAGTTCTAATGATTTGTGGCGATTCTCTTCTGGCTGGACAGATTCAACCATTTTTTTCATGGTGGATCGATTGAATTGGGAGGAAATATAAGTGTGAAAATGGTGAGCTGGAGGAACTTGGGAAAGAAGATAGTACAACTTAGAAAAAAAAATAGGTTTAAGCATTATAAATATTAAATAGACCTGGTATGTATGGTGTAGTGTGTTGTTCTGAAAATATGAATTGATTCATAATGAACTATGTCCGGCCGAATGTATAAATATTAATGTATATCCCAACATACAAAAGAACAATTGTACAATTGTCTGACCTGGTGTATTAATTAGGAAGTAGATTTTTTGCTAGTGTATGTTGTTGTCCTTCTTGTTCCTTTCTTTAATGGAATAGTTTCATATTTGCACAATTCTCCCTCTACTTATCTTCATACTCATATAGTATTAATTTTGTACCAATAACAAGCCAAAACTTTTACTTTTTATGTAAATTGTATATGGGTAAGGCTAAGGTGCTATGGGTTGCATAGAGGACAACAGTGCTACGGTTCAATATTAGAGTTTTTAAAATTCAAACGGTCGATCTAAACCATTCATTTTGTTCTCCATATTAATATGTGTTTGGAGACCAAATTTTACATTTTTTTTTGAAACTTTTTACTATTTTTTTTAGATAGGTAGAAAATCAGTTGATCTAAAAAATTCTGCATCATTCAAATATTTGATTTTCGACCTATCTAAAAAAATAGTAAAAAATTTCTACAAATGTAAAATTTGATCTCTAAACATATATTAATATGAAAAATAAGATGAACGGTTCAGATCGACCGTTTGAATTTTGAAAACTCAAATATTGAGCCGTAGCACCGTAGGTCGCTATGCAACCCATAGCACCTTAGTCTTACCCATTGTATATTATTTGAGCCCGAATCCGTCAAATTATTCGAACCCAGATTTGATTTATGCCTACCCCTAACTCAAATTTTGGCTTCACCGCTGATTTTGGAAACATAGTCACTGCAATTTGTATATTGTAACCATGGTCTGTTGTTTTTATCAATATAAAATATGACAGCTTCTGTCAAGCTTCTAACTAAGCAGAGAAGAGGTGAAGAAAAAACAATATAGATGCAGAGAGAGAATGTCCAAAGTCCAAGCTCAATAGTAAAGGCAAACTAGATATCATTACTCGGCCCGCCCAATAACTGAAAACTTTACAGGACCGCCCTCCAAATTTCCACGGACAGTCCCTTATCGCAGACGTATTCTAACAGTCCGCAATCCACCTGCTTCGGCCCACGGAAATAGATTTGATCTGGTATTCACAATAGTGCCAACTACTAGGCGGCCTAGCTTGGATAATAAGAGACTATACTGTATACAGTTTGCCTCAATATCATTTCTACGGAAGCAGCTTGGGTCTAATGTCCATTGGATCCAAAGTGGTTCTAATGAGTTCGCTAACCGTCGGATTTACTTTAAAATTCGTGCCCACACCAGTGAAGAACCATGAAACAGGAACGGTCAAAAACCTTTAACAGGAACGGACCTACGTCCGTTCCTGACCCAAGGGACACTGATAGTACCTCTAATCAGGATTAGTTGTATAGCTGTTCTTATTTGTACAAACAGGAATGGTCGTTTATTACTTAACCGCTCTTGTTTTAACAAATAAGAACGGTCGTTTAATAAAAAACCGTTCCTATTTGTACAAACAGGAACGGTTGTTTATTAAACGACCGTTCCTGATACAATCAAGAACGGTTAAATTAAATAGCTATTCATGATTGGTTATTTTCAAGGACAATTTTTTACAAATAGCTTTTTCTAAATTAAAATTTAATTAAAAACAATAAATTTATTATTTGGCCAGCTACCACATATTTTTGCAGGCCTATAAAATAAAAATCAGAATATGTAACAATCATATTAAACAATCTGAGATAAAAGATCAACACATACTTCAAATTAAACAAGCTCAAGTTCACCAAATTTACAATAATAATACCACATTATCTAAATATCACATTTTCAAAATACAAATTACATAAACTAATTCCACAATCACTAGAACCTCCTGATGTGCTGCCACGGCTGAGCTTTGAAACAAAGTGTACCACCATTTTAAAATGCTATCATACTCAAATAAGAAAAAGAGATAAGCTTATCAGTAAGTACATATACTTCTACTTTTGACATATATTCATTTAATAAAAAACAGTATATTCAAAATATACAGTGAATACAGAAAGCATGAGCATTTTGAGTAATATAGATATTTAATTACCACCAAATTGAACCAAACATGGATTGCTACTAAGAGCTAAGTAGATGTCTATATAAAAAGAAAATAAATGTAACAGCAAAATATAAATAAATAAGAATACCTAAATACAAGCACCCTGGGGGTTTCATATTAGTCAGCCTTTTAAAATATGGGTTGCTAGTCAGCCTTTTAAAAAAATAAAATAAAATAAGAATACCTGAAATCTCTCCTCTTGGACAGCTTTTCCGAGCAAGTTATGGAGGCGCAAGACAAGTTCCTCTTCCTCAAATATTCTCAATGAATCCCTCAATCTAGCAGCATCCTTATAGTCCTTTTCTTACCAAAATAATCGAACAGAAATAAAAATCATATCATATTAGTTACGTTTTAAGTTCAAAATCAATCACGACATCGACTAAGTTAAAGAGGTGAAGTGAGAGACGACCTGAATAATGGGGCGAAGTGATTTCTCCCTCCAGTGCTAAGGGTCGTGTGACGCGCCTGGTGTCGCAAGAGGGAGGGGTCGAGGTGCGATGCGCCTGGTGTCCCTTTGCTAGATTAAGACACGCTACTTATTCTTTTCAGATCTGATCAATCACACCATAAGAGGAGAGGGGGCCTTCTGGAAGAGGAGTTAGTCATACGCGAAGGAAAGAGAGAACGGGTATGGTTTGAGAGGCGAAGGACTGAAGAAGAGAGATGGAGAGGTGCAGAGGAGGCGTGGAGATGGAGAGGTACGCGGAGGTGAGCGGCCTTGGGGTTTTAGCCCTAAAATTGTTTTCAAAATTGTTTTTTGTCTACACGCGGGAGTTGGGGGTTTAGCCAAATTACAAACAATTAATCAGGAACGGTTGTTTATAAACAAATGTTCCTGAAAGTTCAGGAACGATCATTTATAATAAGCGTTCTTAATAGTTGACAATCAGGAACGCTTGTTTATAAATGACCGTTCCTGATACCTATTTTTAAGGTCGCCCTTTAATTTTACCCGTTCCTGATAGATATCAGCAACGCGTTTTTGGTTTGCCTGACCCTAATGTGCTGTTACTAAAAGTGCATTCTCCACTAGTGCCGCAATTTCGCATTTGCTTTAAAATCCTTATACACGAATTCTAAAGCAAATCCGACGATTACCGAACCCATTAGAACCATTTTGAGTCCAATGGACATCGAAACCATTTTGGGTCCAATGAGCATCGGACCCAAGTTGATCTCCATTTCTACAACAGACAAGGCTGAAGTTGTACATTCGCTTTGGGCATTTAGTTGGTAATTTTGTGGTCATATTTATTTTTTTTATGATCAAGAAGTAATATGGTGTTATTATTTTTTGTAACAAGCAGATTTAAATCAAATATCAGTTGCATATTTTTTGTATTACCTTGCTTAAAAAGAAAGAGCAAGAAAGTACTAAGAAAATATTTAGAGTGGATGATTTAAACTGTCTAAATCTTGACAAAGGGATCCATACAAACTATATCCTAAAATTAAAAACAAAATTAAAGAAAACTTATACACACGTCATGTTTGATGAATTAGATTTAATAAAAACAAATTCAAACATAATATAAGAAAACAAGAAAATAAATTAATTTATTCCATTTCTGAGTCTACGAATTAAAATTTGTTAGCTCTAATATCTTGAAGTATTTATGATAATTGATGTGTATATATATTTTTTTAAATCATGACAGGAGTATTTCTATGCCATATAACCAATAAATCAGTATAAAATTGTTTAAGTTTACATACTACCAATATCTAAAATGCATCCGTAATGGTTGTTATGACATTCTTTGGTCCATCTTTTGTCCAATAGATAATTGTTTTTTAGTAAAAGTTGAAGGTCAAACTATCTAACTATTTAATATTTTTGTTATTATAATAAATAATTTTTTTCATTCAGATTTCGGACACATGATCTCTCACAGAGATTATGTAGACTAAAGGTTGGTTCTTGTTCAACAGATAATTTGGTAGTGTTTAGTTCATTTGAGTCGGATTTTGATGGAATTTGGTCTTGAAATTGATGGAAAATAAATATAAGGTACTTTTGGAAATGATTTGATGTGATTTATTGAGGGATTTATGAAGATTATGTGGGTGATTTGGTGGCTATGGTGAAGATGTGAATGGTTAGAATTAGTGAAAGAAAAAACGTGAGATAAACGTGACGTAGCTAATACACTGTGACTTTGTCACTTTATATTATCAAATCGAAAAAAAAATCTTATAGCTTGACATAATGTAACTAAAATGATAGAGAATAGTTTAAGTCATAACTAATATTTTTCTGTAATTTGAATGTCAGTGACTCGTGGTGACTTGGGAGATGAAATACTTTATATTTTTTTTATAAAAGATAATTAATTTACTCACTTCTAAATAATTTAGTATTAATAAAAGGATTAAACTAACCCAGTGTTTCAATATTCGGTCTATTCGGCCGAATATTCGTATTCGGTCCAATATTCGGTTTTGAATATTCGGCCGCATATTCGGCTGAATATTTCTGAATAGAGAATAAGAATCCGAATAAGAACCGAATATTTCCGAATAAGAGTCGAATATTTCCGAATAAGAACCGAATATTTTCGAATAGAGAATAAAAATCTGAATAAGAACCGAACAAGTTATAATTTTATTTATTTAAGTTTGAACTTATATTTTATTTATGCTTATTTGTAGTTTGTAATTTGTACGTTGTTAACTTGTTATAACTTGTGTTATGTTTTATTTATGTTTATTTGTAATGTTTATCTATGTTTATTAGAGTTAATATCTATGATTTTTCATTTAAAAATTCGAATATATAAATCCGAATATTCAGCCACATACTGTATATGTGGTATTCGGTGGTTTTCCAAATATCAAATAAGAACCGATTATTAAAACACTAAACTAACCTAATCCGTATTTACTGTTTAACATGTGCCCGATCTAGTTCAAGTTCAACATCTAGAGGAACAAGGTCTCTTTAGATTGGATTGGATTAAACTTCACTCCTTGGTACCAAATCCTCAATTTGTTTGGCTGAAATTTTATTTCTTGAAGAACCAACTGGTAGAGTGAAAAATATGTCGTGCTCGCTATGACTTTGGTCTCGTACTGAAACGTACTGTGATCAAGTTAATTTTTACGTGCTGTATTATGTCACGGTTAAAATGTCAAGGGATGATCATAGTATGTGAATGGTCAATGCCTCGTGAGTCACGCCGTGTCTAAACATGTCGTGACCAAATGTGACTCGCGTGACCATTTGATCATAATTTATATTAATTTATTTAAGATTCACCATTTAGTCAAGATCTAATGGTTATAATTACATGTGTCATGACTAGATCTTTCACATAATATGACGTGCCATGCCAATTTTTCAAAAAATTATCACGGCACAGGACACGCGAATCACAGCATGTAACCGACATGCATGCCATGCCGTTCTGTGAGGGAGGCGGTTCCGCCATGCCATTTTTCCCACTCTACCAACTGGTATAGGTCCATTTGGTACATTGTATCAGTGATTTTCTCTTAGTATTTGACTTCTTGAAGAACCAACTGGTAGAAGTCTAAATGTGCCAGTAAATAGTCCAGGGACCAGGTTCACAGATATTTTATTGTGTCTCTTTTATCTGCCCTCTTGGAAAATTTAAATGTGAAATAAATTTACTGTTTTTATTATAACTGGTACAGGTCAGACTGGTACAATGTATCAGTGATTGGAAGGGAGCTTCTTTTCTTTCCTATATAGGAGGATAATAGATGCGCCACAAGTATCAGTCTCGGACTTAACTGGTGCTTAGGATGATTCAATTGGAAGAGAGCTTCCCTTTTTTCATATTTACCATTTTTTTTTGGCTTAATAGTGATGATTTTGTGAGAGTTTTGAATCAATTAGTGGGATTATGCTTAGTTGAGATTAATTACTGAGATTTGATTGCAATTTTGATTTTGTATGTCAAATGGTGCGAGCTATGGTTTACTTAGCATATGTAATGTTCAAGTTATTTTTTTTTATTTTTCATAAATTTTAATTTATATTAACAATTCATTTTTTTTAGGAAACATAGAGATCATGTCTATATTTGATTGAATATTGATAATTCTTATTGCCATTATATATATTCTACCAATAAATTATAAGCATAATATAAATATTACTGTGTAAAGAATAATTTAGTCTTTACAGTCCTTTAATGCTAATATATATTTTTGTTCACATTCATCCAACCGTCTTTGTCTTTAATTAATTTGTTGTTTTTAATTCGGTCTGAGGTAAAATGTACAGAGTTCTTTTAATATCCGTGTCAAAGCAGATCGAACGGTCCGGATCTAAACTCAAAATTTGAGTTACCTTGGGTGATATTAATTCCTCTTAATAGGCCAACTTTGTCAGTAAATATGTACATTTTGCAAATAAATACAATCCTTGGGCTTTACAAAATCGCCTAACAAAGAATCATTACATATAAATTGGGTTGAAATCTTCACACAATAGCCCATTTACTGGCTCATTGAAGTCAAGAGAATAACATTTAAATTGGAGGCCTTTTAAATTTAAATCCGCCAACTAAGAATCATTACAAAATCCCTTTTTGGTACAGTTTAGTTTAATGCTCTAAACTTGCTCAATAATCAACATGCTTTTCATTTTTATTCTTTTTTATTTTGGGATGCAGATTGGAGGATCAACCTTTTTCACTTGATAAATTCAATAAGAGATCTTCTAAAGTTAATTTATTTATTTCCAACAAATTAATAATTGTAATCTTAACTAATCAATAAATTTTTAAAAGCATTGGTGGTTCAACTTGACCAAAGAATCTCTGCATTGGGATTTTTCCTTTGTTTGTTATGATGATTATATTAGCTTTCATGATTAGATGTTATATCACATGAAAGTATACAATTTTAAAAAGTTTATTCTTAGCCGTTTCATTCCACATGGGAACTTTTTTATCTGTAGAAATTATTAAAATAAGATTTACAGAAATAGATAGAGTGCATTGTTTAAATATAGAAAAATCTGACTCATTGAGTCCGATTCATATATTATAGATCAGATTCAATAATTCAGATCCATTTTTTTTTTTTTTTTTTTTTTTAGTTTGGATCTGGCTCTGGTCCACAGATGATTATAAAAATATATATATATTTGAATCTAAACCATTGAATCAGATACATATATTTTGAATCGAACTCAATGAGTTAGATCTTTCTATATTCATTGAAAACGAAACACTATTTTTATTTTTGTACATCTGAATTTAATAATTTTCATAAATAAAAAATTTCCTTCCACATGACACACTATCTCTCAAATTCTAGTGCTCACCACCCCATGCGGGTTCTTACGTTATAGTTGACTGAATTAGACGCCTTCAAGAAATCAAATATATATGGGTTAGATAGAATCTTAGCTTAATCAAGAAATCTATTGTTTTCTGGCTGTTGTAATGCCAACAGATGCTTATGTTTCCCCCCAAAAGTAAAACATAAAAATAATTAGAGCATGCGTCGCACAAGCTCAACAACATAATACCGTTAAATGAAAATAGAATCCGGATTTGCAATATACGACTAGGGTGTAAACGGGTATGATACGGGTCGGATGAAAGTATTTTAATAATAATAATAATAATAATATATTTATCTTTATCCATACTTGATAAGTTAACGGAAAAAATCTTATTTTTATCTGTATTTTTTAATACAGTATGGGTTTGGTAAATGGATACGAAGTATTATTGACATTCTAATTTGTGTTTTCGATAAAACATTTTTTAAACAAGAAAATAGAAGAAACAATTAAAAATGAGTACAACAAGTTTATGTTATGAAAATTTAGTAAATTACAAAACTTTATCGTATCATGTATCATCTCCATACAATTATATATCTACCTATATAATTTTATTTATAAAATATCTTATAGGATAACTGGTAAAAAATAGTCTTTATATGTATCCACATCCGTTATGATAAGAAACTTTTTATCCTTATTTGTACCTAATAAGTCAACAAAAAAAAATTCTTACTTTTACTCTGTATTTTAAAAGGAAGCTGATGTGAGTACCCGCACCTAAATTGCCACAACTGTTTATGGGAACTAAACTGTCATAACTGCAATTTAGATCTGTAACTTTTTTTTTAATATTAATAGTCAAATCTTGAAGTATGTAGTCCAAAGAATACAAGTATTTATATCTATATAGTAAACAATGTAAATGATAAATTAATTATTTTTAAATAATCGTACCCGCACTTTTTTTTTTGAAATTTCTGACATCGTATCTGCACCTAAACTACCATAATTGCTTGTGGGGACCACAACCGTTCCAGATCTATAACTTTTTTTTTAATATTAATGGTCAAATCTTGAAGTATATAGTTCAAACAACACAAGTATTTATATCTATATAGTAAACAATGTTGTAATTTTTACATAACTACTTGTGGGGACCTAAACCGTCATAATGTTGTAATTGGATCCCTCCTCTTTTTATATATGACACTGAAAGTATTAATATCTAAGTATTGAAAGTATTTATATCTATGCACGGAGGTATTTATTTTTATGAGGTCAACTATTTTTGTTAGAGAAATGTTGACATGGAATTAGTGCCGAGGCTTCGAAAGGGTGCTGCTGAGATTTTAGAGTAATAATTAGTTGAGACTATATAATATATTTTTAGAATAATAATTAGTGGGGACCATAATGCATTATTCCTCTAAATGCGGGTACTGTAGCACCGGTACTGTGCGGATACTGTAGCGCGGGTACTGTAGTGCGGGTACAGAAATAATTATTCATTTTAAAATACAAAACAGATAAAAGAATGTCATTAACACCCCTATATACCACGACTTGAGAAACAATATATTTTGTGATCATGAAATTTCTAAAATTTCTCGAAAAACAATAATTTTTGTATGAATATGAGAGATTGCCGGGAGGTTGTAAAAATAAAAGAAGTCTGTAACTCTTTTATTATTATTTTTTTTTGGGGGGGAGCGCAAATTGGCTTAGAAATATCACAAAACATAAATACATTCAATATTACAGTGTATTTTTTGAGCTTTTAGAAGGCCGCTAAGTCAATCTGCGGCTCATTTATGGAAGACCTGCAGATTTGGTAAATCTGGAATTCCCCCATTTTTTTTAAAGGGTATAAATAAAAATTTCGTTTTTATGGGTGTTAGAAACTTAGAATTAATATTTGTACTAGCTTACTGACAACACGCAAATTAAATACTCAGTAATTCAGTATGAATGAATCCATAGTTTATTATTTGGAGCATTATTCTTTCCATTTACTATATTACTCTGACACCGTCCCCAATTCGGGACAGATTCATTTAATACCAGCAAAAAAGATGAAATATTTTAACAAGGCGCACTGGTATCAAGTAAAATGCATATTTATTACCAGGCTTGTACAATGTATCCAAAACAAAAAATCAGGCACCAATTTACCGAATTTTTTTTATTTACCATCTTTAAAAAAAAAAACTATTTAACTCTATTTTCTAAAAAAAAAATCATATTTACCATGTGGTACCAGCAAATTAATACACTGGTATCGCAGTCAAACTGCGGTCCTAGTAAATAAATAATTTTTCAGAGAATTTTTTTTTTCAGATGGTAAATAAAAAAAAAATTGTGTCATTTTGAACTAACTTGTTTATGTAATTTTGACCAGATTTAAAATATCTGTCATTGGCGGTAATAGAAGCTACATGTCAGAGTTTGATTTGCTCTATATTTATTTTCCAAATTTGCTTTGAACTGCCAGTTTAATTATATATTTATGCCGCATTAAGAAGTAGTAAGAGTGGTCCACATGGTAGTTAAACCGTTGTAACCGACCAAATTAGTGGAATCAAGTAGTTACGCAAATGTGGTTCTTCTGTGGCATTTTCTCTTGTAAACAATGTTGTGGTTCCCCGGTTCAAAGCACAAAATGAAGCTCTGTCTCTGTTTTCTTGATTTTAATTACAATTAGTTCTTAACATCATCAGGTTTCTGCACAAAACATATCTTCAAATATAATAACAAGACTGTCAAAAATTAAATGCTAGGCTTATTAGCACAAAGTACCACAATATTTCCGTTACAGATGATCTGGAATTGGTTTATGTGGTCAAAATCTGGGGGAAGGAGAAATAGTATAGAAGAGAAGTCAGACGGCGCCATCCCAATTTCTTGTGGAAATATGGAATTAGCTATTTGGGGGAGGTATTAGAGGTATTACATGTTCTAATTAGGCTTATCTAGTTAGCAATTGGATATTATTTAACTAAAAAATTAATTAATATACTTTATGTAAATCACTACTTCCCAAAAGCTGACAAAATTCCTTCAAATAAAATTTATTTTAAATTGAGAACTTTCATCTATCTCCTCTTTTGTGCTAATTCTTTTAAGCGAGTCTATGCAACTATGCATAGCACGATTTGGTCTATAATATAAACTAATATATTTATTTTTAAAATTTTAATGGTCGAACCGAACCGTACAATATGATTTTCATATGAATATATACTTATAGACCAAATTTTATATTTTTTTCGAATTTTATTATTATTCTTTAAGATATGTAGAAAATCACTGTTTTTGAACAGTCCAGAATTTTAAGATCAAGTGATTTTCTACATATCTTAAAAGCAAGTAAGAGAATTCTAAAAAATATACAATTCGGTATGTAAGTACATATTCATATGGGAATTATATTGAACGGTTCGGATCGACCGTTAGAATTTTGAAAACTAAAATATTGATCCATATTATAGACCGATCCATAATATGCATAGTACCATAGACTCACTCAATTATTTTTCCTATTTCATCAAAAGTTTTATAACTCTATAATTGAAAAATTTTAAGTTCACATAAAATGTAATTATAAACTTTAGTAGTTTTAAAATAATATTCTTCTAAGTCAGCAACTTGCAAATAAAATTAGCAGTTGTCACAACTAATAGTTTTTCTAAGGCATGATTTTTATGATTTGTAGAGAAAACAAGGCTCCATTTGTACAATTTAAAAGACTAAAAGAGGAAAGACAAAAATAAAAAAGGAGACACCAAAATTATTTATGAGAATGTAAAACAAAATCTTTCTGATAGGACATTTCTGAGAAGAAAAAAAAATTATGCACACAAATTTTAAAGCACATCGAACGGTTTTGATACTCATCAAAGCCAAATTTAAATTTACGAGAACAATATATTACTCCTTTTGTATATATAAGAATAAAACTGTAATAAGAAAATAAAATATAGAAAAAAGAAGACTAATTATACATGTAGGGCTAATAATTTTCCTACTAACCTCCAATAAGAACTTTGTATAGAAGAACATGCATATTTTGTAAAATAATTTTCACCAAAATAGCCATGATTCAAGCCATATGACACTCGTTGACCGTTTTTATTCCTACCCTAACTAAGACAGATTTTATTTAGTCAGAACAACCGGCTCTCTACATTAAATTCTATTAATGTTATAAGGTTATGTTATGCAATTCCTACCAAGTTTTCAAAGAAGATTATGTTATGAAATCTTAATATAAAATAAATATTGTAAATTATGAAGAAAATATATAACGTGCTGTGCCATGATGTAATGTGACTAATATGATTTATATGCCCAATTTTTTATTAATAGAAATAAAATAAATAAAATATTTAAAAAGAATACTACTTTTGAGTTTTTGTGAAAACTAAGTAGATCGGGCTCTGTAAACCCGTCCAACTGGACGGGTCCAATTGATCCGTCTCGGTTAATCGGATTAGCCGTTAACCAACATCAAGGAAAAAAAAAATATTCCCGGACGGGTTTAAGCATCCCGTTCCGAGCTTGAGAAAAAAAAAAGAAAAAAGAAAATCTGAACGGATTAAGTAACCCCGTCCAAAATTTGAAAGATTATATTATATTATTATATTAATATACTTATATATATATAGAGAGAGAGAGAGAGAGAGAGATGGGCTATGGTGCATTGCAATGCATAGGCCATAGTGTGCATTGGACCATAAATCACCGATTCAAAGTCTAAATGACCGATCCAAACCGTTCATCTTGTTCTCCATATTAATATGTACTTGGAGACCAAATTTTACATTTTTTTGGAATTTTTTTACTATTTATTAAGCCACTTTGAAAATCGCTGATCCAACGGTGACTGTTTGGAACAGTAAAATCAGAAGCCACCGTTGGATCAGCGATTTTCAAAGTGGCTTAATAAATAGTAAACAAATTCCAAAAAATGTAAAATTTGGTCTCTAAGTACATATTAATATGGAGAATAAGATGAACGGTTTGGATCGGTCATTTGGACTTTGAAACGGTGATTTATGGTCCAATGCACACTATGGCCTATGCATTGCAATGCACCATAGCCCATCTCTCTCTCTCTCTCTCTATATATATATATATATATATATTATATTATGAATAGAACTAGTTTAGTTGTGCTTAAGTTCACCAAAGTGTTTGGTGAGCTTAACTCCAAAACTTATTAAATATGTTTCAAATGACGAATCCAAACCGTTAGAACCTGCCTATCTTGCGAGTGATGCATCTACATGTGAAAATTTTAAACATTTGAATTAATTTAGTATAAAGTCAATTGGTCAAGATTAAAAAATTAAAAAATTAATTTTAGTGCATTTATTTTTTGAACGTTTTTTTACCGCTTGACTTTATACTAAATTAATTTTGACGTTTAAAATTTTCACATGTAGAGGCATCACTCGCAAGATAAGCAGGTTCTAACGGTTTGGATTCGTCATTTGAAACCGATTTAATAAGTTTTGGAGTTAAGCTCACCAAATACTTTGGTGAACTTAAGCACAACTAAACTAGTTCTATTCATAATATAATATATATATATATAGGAATATGCTAGTGTGCTATGCATAGCATAGAACTCCTCCATGCAACGGCTTGGATTTCGAGTTTTCAAAATCCTAATGGTCGATCTGAACCGTTCATCTTGTTCTCCATATTAATATGTATTTGGAGACCAAATTTTACATTTTTTGGAATTTTTTTACTATTTCTTTAGATTTATTGAAAATCGCTGTTTTTTTATGGTACAGATTTGCTGAAAACAGCGATTTTCAATAAATCTAAAGAAATAGTAAAAAAATTCCAAAAAATATAAAATTTGGTCTCCAAACACGTATTAATATGGAGAACAAGTTGAACGGTTCGGATCGACCATTAGGATTTTGAAAACTCGAAATCCAAGTCGTTGCATGGAGGAGTTCTATGCTATGCATAGCATGCTAGCATATTCCTATATATATATATATATATATAAGTATATTAATATAATAATATAATATAAAAAACAAAAAAATATAATATATATAAAATCATAATATAATATAATATAATCTTTCAAATTATGGACGGGTTACTTAACTCGTCTAGATTTTCTTTTTCTTTTTTATTTTTTTTTTCTCAGGCCCGGGACAAGATGCTTAGACCAGTTCGGGAATTTTTTTTTTTTCCTTGATGTTGGTTAACGGCTAATCCGATTAACCAGGACGGGTCAATTGGACCCGTTCGGTGGGACGGATTTACATAATCCGATCTACTTAGTTTTCGCAAAAACTCAAAAGTAGTGTTCTTTTTAAATATTTTATTTATTTTATTTCTATTAATAAAAAAACTGAGATTTATATGTTGTTAGTAAAACACGTGATGTAATGTGATGTGACATGACTAAAATATATTTTCACATCATGTAATGTGATATAATGTGTTTAAAATGATGGAGAGTAGGTGCACTATGTTTATGGTGCATGACGTATAATCACGTTGTGAATATATATGACGTACCTGTTCTTGACATCATAGTCATAATTTTTTTATATTTTAAAAAAGAATTAGGAAGAAATGCTAAAATTATGAGAAAAAAACTGCAACAAAGTCATGCAAAAAAAATAAATGTGAAAAACGTTATATTTGAGTCCATAATGCGGATCATGTTAATCTTCATCGAGATTTGCATATAAAAAATAAACGATTGCTTTCGAAAAAAAGAAACATATTCTCTTGAAGTATACATACTACTGCACATAATTATGGACAAATTTGTTATGAAAAACTACATGAATTATTATATAAAAGTCATTTGTTGGTATTCATGAAATAATTATATTTAATCATTTGACTTGATATCATCATTTTTTTATGTGATTATTATATATTTTAATACTATAAAAAAATTAACACTAGTCCGATAACAATAAAAATGGCACTATTAAAGGAAGAAAAAGCCATAGCCACCTTTCTGTCACTCATATCTTTTTTTGATGGGTGCGGGACTGAAGTAACAGATTAGTTACAGGTGTTTTTGTTTTTTTTTTCAATGACAGGAGGATGAGTGGTCTCCCGTGTATGTACAGTAGGTATATCTTTCATTTTTAATATGATATTTGTGTGTTGTTTTATGCGGCTTCCTGCCTCTTCTTTTGCTTTTCTTATTCTCTTTTTGTTTAGAAGTGATTATTTTAGACTGATTTGATTCAGTGTCTTCTCAGCTGATGGTAACTGTTCTGATTCAGTCGATTCAGTTCCTGATCCGATTTAGATTTAGTGTCTTTTCATCTGTAATATGCATACAAAAGAAACCATCACTAGACTCCTATCACTTCAATCAAGTAAGAATGATTAAATTTGTATTCATATGATGCATATGCTCCTGTGCGTTTTTAATTTTGTTTAGTTGTATATTTTCACAAACACTTTAATTTTGTTTAGTTGTATATTTTCACAGACACTCATTGTCTAATGTTATGTAACAATTACTTCATAATTTTTTTTTTTTATCAATACAATTATCTATGAATTTTCAAACCAAAAAAAATAAGTAGCACTATTGATGCTGTCTAACGATAGTGACATTACATAAAACATTAAAACCTGAATTCGGACTGTAGAGCCTACAACAGCAATAATGGCCTGGAAAGAAGCTAAAAGGACAAGACGATGCAAATTGTGCACTTAATGAACAGTCTGGCACACTGTTTAGCTAACTAATCAAGCGCGTCTCGGAAAATGGAATGAAACGAGTATCCTGCTTTAAGACGAATCCGTATCACCCCAGTTATCTGAGGTGTAGGCTGAAAACCCGGACCGTTCTTTTAGCATGGCACAAATCTCAAAGCAACCCCTACAGTCAAAATAGTACCGGATTGAATTTGATCTGGATACAATTAATCTTCACCGTTCGTTCTTTTAACTTGTACCTCAGGTACCTGAGGGGACACGGATTCCTTTTAGACCAGATGTCCAGTTTGGTGATTTCACAAAAAGAAAAAAAATAATCATAATAATAATAAAGGTGGTTCTCACGGAGTTCATCAATGTAAGCTTTTTTTTTTTGTTGAAATAGAGTAATTGGGTCAAGCTATCTCAGATCTTTTATTTCAACCTTTGTAACAAAGGATTTTTCAACATCACATGGATATGAAAGTATACTAGCACACATAATTTTACATTTAATTAGAATTTTCTTACTATTTTTCACTACTTTTGAGCGGCCTGTAATTTTAAGATGAAGTTATTTTCTATCTATTTATAAAAATAGTAAAAAGATGTTTAAAAAAATATAAAATTTAATCTACAAGTACATTTTTAAGTATAGATAATATTAAACAATTTAGATTGACTGTTTAGACTTTAAACATAGATAGTGATTCATAGTATGGATCAATCCCCGCTATGCACAACACCATAATCTCACTTTCATACATTGTCAGGCTTCCCACAGTTTCAAATTAAAAATATGTTGTTCCCAAAATTGAATAAATAAATGTTCAATTTCTGTAAGTTCCAACTTAATTATCACAGTTTTACAGAAGTTGTATTTCAACAAATCAGATATTCATTGTATCACAATTAAGCAACGTAATATATTATCATTATCATTCAAATTTCTCATATTTTTATTATTTCATGGTTCAGAATATTTAATTTCCCATCTCTCCACGATTAAATTTTTTCTTCTTCTAATTTTCATATTTACATAATTCTTCTTTCACATGTACAATTAATATGTTCACATATTCAATATTAAAACTAATATTTTTTTACACATTTGTCCACACCACACTGATTCTCAAAATGTTTGAAATTCTCAATATTTATATTTTCATTGTTATTATTATTATTATTTTTTTTTATGAGTTGATAGTTTTGTGGAGTACTATATATTATACCGTGCATAAATAGAAAATTGTTTTGCTTAATTTATCAATATGTTTAGTACTTATTTTAGAATTGTGATGTTCATTAATGGTAGATATTTTTAAAAGATATTTGTAATGTTAAATGTCTGCTGGGAACAGATTACAGATTGCGTCTGACACCCATCAATTCAAATTTGAGTATGATGTGTTTCTCTACTCTGATCAGCTTTAAAATATGTGCTTATTGCATCAATATCTGTGTGATTGCGCTTCAAAATTCGTATTGATCTGCTATGCACATATTTTAAAACGGATCTAACGGTAGGGAACCCATTAGACTCCAATTTGAATCCGATAGACGTCCTACGCAAATTTCTCCCTAAATTGCTAGCTAGAAATAAAAATAAAAAAATAAAAATTTAGACTAACCGCAATTGGAAATATTGTATTTAATTAGCTATTCCTAGCCAAATTAGTCCTTTTTGTTTAGGTAAGGAAACCTACATCTTTATCTTCTGTCATTAAAATATGATCCAGAATTCTTCATATAATAGAATATTAAATTAAGTAAAAAATTGGTTCAAGTTCTTTTTATAATTCCTAAAGGAATTAATTGATTTGTGGCTTTACAGCTCATGATCAAATCTTTGTTAAGCAATTGTATGATTGAGCTAGCTCCTCTGCATTATTTTAAGGCGTATGATTGAGGTCCTCTGATGATATGATTGATGGCATTACAATGTATAATGATAATTTAATGCTAATTAAATAAAATAATATTCAATTAACATCATATGATGATCATTTCACATGGCACCATTGAAATTCTCAGGCATGTGGAGGCCACAACTTGTACATCAGAAGCATAATGCATTTATGTGTATATATATAGAACCAATAAATACTGTGGTCAATTGTGCCATGAATATGGCTTTATTTGTTGGTACATGTATAGATTTATTTATTGAAATAATTTCATATTACATAAACCAGTTGTTGGAAATGCAAATTAACCTATATATATATATATATATATCAACGGATACCAAGTGTATCTATCTACAAGCCACCTCTTGGTACATATTTTTTTTTCTTCTAACCCATTTTATTACTGAAACAGTTAATTACAGGAAATAATTTGCAATCAGGGAACCACTCCCTGAGTTAATATCAATTGACAGTATATAGAACAATTCACAAAACAACCAAGTAAGCAACAAATGAGTCAGTATTTAGATATAGCTAAATATCAAAAGTAAACTAAAGTTACTAGTACTAAGCCACAAGATAATAGACTGAGGATAAAGCTAAGTACAAAAATTTCAGACTGCTCTTGCACTTCTATTCTGCATGCACTGGTATCAGCACTAGGTGGAGGCTGGTACAACAACACCTCCAAACTAGGAGAAATTAATACAGTCTAGTGATATGACATCTTCAATGAGAGGCATCCATTCTGCTGCAGCCTTGGTACTTATCTGTTGAAGATACATACCTAACAACAGATTACAACATTCTAGAACATATTGCCCTTGGTGAGTAGCCAATAACTATACAATATTTAATCATTGATTACCCTTGTTTGTATACACTATTAAAGCATGTCATGAGATGCCCTTAATTATGACCACTGTCAGAATATAAGATATGTATGTTATTTTGTGTGACTTATTGGAAAATCTCGACCATTCAAATATGTCTGCACGAATCTCAAAGTTCAAATTATACTGGCCCATGCGCTATTCCCAAATAGGCACCAGACACGTCAATCAAGCAAAATATGAGATATCTCATAGGATACACACTCAGCGGCATCGGATCAATTTTAATGTTTGATCAACATTAAATTAAGATTTTTGCACACTTGATTCGCACAAATCTGAATATCATTCGTGGAAATCTTGATGCGAATCAAACGGCTTTAATCTAGCATCAAACCAATTATAATTCAATGTCCATCAGACCAGTGATAAACCCACCTTATAGCAGGGTACAAAACAGAGTAATTTGAGAAGCGGTTTTGTAAACATAATAAAAAAAAATTAAATTAAAGCAGTATTTTAAATTTTAGCCGAAGTCAGAACATTTTCTGCGTTTCAACTAAAAACTATACCTTTTATTTATTTAATTAAAGCGATTTCTAATGCATCAGTTACAAAATAAGTTTTTTTTACAAAAAGTTAGTGTTTTACGTAATTTTTTAATATCATTTAAAAAATCTATTTTTTTAATACAAAATAAACTTTGTTAAAAGCTTACGAGTTTTTGATCTGATTCAACCAATTCTCACTGCTTTGTTCGATTTTGATATAATCAACTTGCTGGTTCCGCTTACGATTATGATTTTTTGAAATTGATTGAGAGCCCACAATTTAAATTCGATTAACTAATTTTTTTGCCCTACTCTAACGAAAATCCTAAATTTCTGGCCTTTGATTCTCTACCTTAGACAAGGCTAAATTTTATAAAAATAATATTAAACTAAATTTTGTAAAGTGAGGTATATTCGTTACTTTAATTTAATCTATATTTCATTAATAGATAGAAAATTTATGAAATTTTATAAATTTAGCATAAATTACACATGAAATTTACAAACTTTCAACTGAACCCAAAATAAAGAGAGTTTGAAATTGACTCTAAAATGTTTTTTTTTTTCTTTCTTTCAAAATCACATTTTTCACACCCTACCTAACGCTTACATCAATTATAATTTAATTAAACAAATTACATTTACATGAAGTCATTTAATGAAAAGATGGGTTGAGTATACATGAACCGTCCTTCAAATAATGATCACAACTATCAACCATTTATGAATTGTTTTAAACTTTTAAAGTTATATTAATTTTCAATTGAATATGGACCTTAATAAAAAAAAAACTACTGGGTCCGTTCTAATCATCAAGAAGAATCTCAACAACTCAAAGACTTGATTCTTTTTTACTTCTGTTTCTTTAATTATTTAAACTAAGAGAGCATATACCAAAAAATTTCTGCTTTTTTTTTTTTTAAGAATTGGCAGCGACTGCCAATTCTGTTAATGCTATATATTGGGGTCATTCTTGACAAATAAGTAAAAGGTGATGGAATTGTTGGGGTTTTGACGGTTCAAACCCATTGATTTAGCTTAACAGCGGAAGTGTGTAAAACAAAAATTTTACGGTTAAGTTAAGCTAAAAATTAAACGAGGTATGTCAGGAAACCTTCCAAGGCGGTCCACCTTCAGTATTCCTTTGGCATCAAAACCTCATTTAATTTATTTACAGATCTACTCCATAATTGATTTTCTAAAGCATTAAATCTATTTACAAATTAAATAGATTAATATAACAATTTATACCTCAATTCCAAATCTCAGTTGGAATGCAGAATAAGCGAGAAGAGCTACACCAAGGAAGGAATCGACTCGTAGTATCACACGTGTGATACCTCTATCGGTTATCCACCAGGACTAACCGGAGAGCGGTTTATTTCTTCTGCCAGAAATACCGTAAACCGCGGAATTCTGCTGAAACACTATTCACCGAGAAAAAGGACGAAATAAATATATTTGTGTCCCGAGATTACTTGGTATCGCTTTAAAAGCTAAACCGCGGGATTTCGCAAAATATATTATTTTCCTAATCTCGAAATAACCGAAATCAAGGAAGAGAGAAAAAACCGATTAACAAAGTAATCAGATTAACACGTGAATTAGTGAGTCTTTCTCTCTACCCCTACCCCTCTATTTATAGACTTTTGAGGAGGTTTGCAAAAGACCAAAATACCCCTCAAAACAAATCTATTTACCAAAAGCCCTTGACACCTCATCCTTTTTCATGTGAAATGACCAAAATACCCTTGCCACCTCACATGACACATGTCAACACATGGGAAGTCGGCACCAAGGGTAAAAGACCATTTTGCCCTTGGCCCATTAAGGCATGAATAGTGTTGGGCTTTGATTTTGGGCTTTGACTTTGGGCCTTTAATTTTAATTAAGGCTTTGATTATTTTGGGCTTTTAAATCCATAATTCAAACCCATAATTAACAATTAAAATTCCAAATCATATATATATAATTGTCATGTACAATTATATTTCTTTTCGGTTATTGTTCGGTAACTTTTATACAACGTAACGTGTACGTTTATAAATTAACCGTTGTTTCTGCTTGTCATTCTAAATGACATTTATAATTTAATTATATCACGTATAATCAATTATAACCATCTTAATATTAATTATAATCAATTTATAATTAATCAGTAAGATTCTCCGAGTAGCTCCTATATGGTGTGACCCAATAGGATCTGTGTTATGTTGGTAAACAGAGTTAAAACTGTTTTAACTTCTGTTAGTCATGGGTGGCATCTGGCAACACATCATGACCATCCAATTACACAGATGATGCTGTACTGTACAATATCACGATCCAGTAAACAATTTACTTGTGTCAGTTCTTCTGTCTCATAGCTATCAGATCAGTTTTAAGGTAGATATGTGTCATCCTTGTTAACTGTATCTTTTCTTGATCTTGAGTAGATTATCAAATATAATTACTCTTGTAATTATACTGCATGCAGATAATCTAACTCTACCAAGGGGCCCAGTGATGCTATAGCTCGTATAGAGATACGAGGGACAAGTAGTATTTTTGGTAGACTATCACTTCCTCACCTAAGCTATACATATGGAAATGCTACCGTTATGGCTGCTTTTTACGGACAGCGTTAGATAACACTTACTCATATATATTTCTTAGTGGGAACGATAAATACCTCATACTGCAGAACTTTGACACTGAATGAAAACATTAATGACACGAACACAATTCTATTTAATGTTTCATTCGGGGTCTGTCAAATACCATGTTCCTAGAACATGTATCTATGTGATTAAAATGACATCTCGTGTCAGGTGGTTTGTAAAACTTAACCATCTTTTAATCCACATACTAACCTTATAGCGGTAATTAGTGTTCCTGCTAATTACCTTGGTCAGTGATCTTTTAAGAGTATATATTATCTATATTATGGAGTTTCACAATTTCAGTCATGAACTCGAAATGATCCACAAATGCAATAATACTCAAGGCAACAAAATGATATATAAATAAACATTCAATTCATGAACAAAGCTTTATGATTAATTTATCGTATTATTGACTTCTAGATTATTACAAACTAACAGGAATAGTGTACTTAATGAATTAGAATAATCATAAAATAGGGCTAATTGGAATAAAAGCAGACGAGTTATCTTTTATATTATTCAAAATAGTGTTGTAAATAACAGTATGCAGTCGTTAGACAGATAGAGTATCGTCAAGCGATTAATTGAAAATAATCGGGAATAATCGGCTGATTAATCGAAAAAATCCATGACGGTTTGGCCATCGCCGACGACTAATCGGCCTAAACAGACGTTTTTTACAACAATGATTCAAAATAGTATTTATTTTATTTTATTTGATAAATATTAGTTTTAATAATGCAATGGGGTATTGTATTAAATATTTGAAAAATGAAAAAAAATATCAAAATTTTAGAGTGTTTGATTTGTAATTCGGGTTAAATTTAGAGTTAAAATTAGAAATAAATTTCTTGAATTACGATTGATAATTAGAATTATAGGTTAGAGAATAAAAAAATTATAAGTTAGAGTATTGAAAAGTATAAATTAAAACATTATTTTCTATCTAGTACCTAATTAGTTAATGGGTTTAAACATAATTAGCTATTTAAACCTGATTCAATGTTTTTTTGCCCCTTCTGATGAAAATCCTGGGTCCGCCCTTATTTGTATGTAAGTTTTGGACCAGACCTCGGATTGGATCGACCTGTACTAGTTCTAAAATAATTATTGTAATTCTTTTGTTAGTGGAATTTTTTTTCTAGTTATTCGGATTACATTCTGTATAAAGAATTAATGAGAGGTTAAATGAAATTAGTGATGAATTAAATTTGAAAAAAAGAAATAATTTTAATTAACAAAGAGCTAAAATTACTAAATCATTAAGACAGTTTTTTGTCTTTTATTTATTATTGTATATTAAAGCATAGCCATTTTTATAATTTAGTGCAATTCATTTTCATATCTAGATATAAATTAAGAGCCCTATAGTAATTTAAAACTTAATTAAGTTCAAGCAAACTGTTTTACATGGTACGGAGCGGACTATGCTTTACATTTTTTTTTTTAAGTCCAAACAGTTGATATAAAACCCCGCAACAAGATATTGATCATATGAAGACCAATTTTTTACATTTTTTTGAAGTTTTTTTTTTTTGTTGTTATTTAGAAAAGTAGAAAATCTATTAATGTAAAGATTTTGAATCATCTAAAAGCAATGATTCTCGAATTAAACAATAAAGATATATAAAATATCAATTAAACAACATAATATATTATCACCCGATAATATAACATTTTAAAACAAAATAATTGTATTATGAATTATATTACAACTTAGGCACATCAAACACAAGCCTTTAAATAAGGAGAAACAAGCATAGAAACTGAATTGGAGAACCAAAATTATCAATAATATTGGTTAACCATAAAAAAGTTGAAGACTTCACCAATTTTACGGCCGAAACTTTTATTTATATAATTTCCAAAAAAAAAACACTAAAACACCCTAAATTATAAGGAATTCGAAAAATACCATGACTTCTAAATCAATATGTGGTCTTATTCTTGAGGGAGCCCACATTCTTGGTGGCCGCAGATTGGTTTAGAGGCCCTTCAAAAACTTAAATATATTTAATATTGCAGTCGTTATTTGAGTTTTCAGGAGGCCGCCAAGCCAATTTGCGCCTCTCTAAAAATAGGCCGCAAATTGGTTTGAATTAAAGTCCTAGTATTTTTTGAAATTTTCACAAAAAAAAAAAAAAATTTGTTGAATATGGTATAAATAAAAATTTTCGTTTTTACGGAGTAGTATTAATTATCCAATTGGTCTGTATATCAAAACAACAGTACTTGATCATTTATTTGTTGCGACAAAAATTCTGACAACAACGGAATTCCATGAATTACCATATATATATATATATATATATAAAAAGCTGCATGTAATCATGCTTCAAAGAAGATCCCATTTTTGTATTTTCTTATATAATTTCTAATTAACATATTATATTTTTGTATTGGAAAGAGACCTTTTTGCGCATGATCACCCAACCTCCAGCTGGGAGGCTTTCTCCCTAGCTTCCATGCATCCTCTTTTTTGGTTATTAATTTATGTGCTGCATGTACTTGAATGATAGACTTTTCAGAGAAAGATAACAACGCATGTAAAGATGACTGGCTTGGCTTGGCTTGGCCTGGCTTGGCCTGGCCTGGCCATCAACCCATGCTTATTGCTTTGGAACTGAAAACTAATAAGCTTATAATTAGTTAGTTTGTTCACCGACCACGTCAATTGCATTGATAACCAAACCAACTGCTGTTTTCTTCCTCCTCTCTTGCAAACTTCCTTATTTCCACAAATCAAAAGAGCATCTTTTGAGTTAACACATTTCAGCTATTTGATTTTGAGTTAACACATCTCGACTGTTTGATTTTAAATGGAGTCAATCTAGCCACAGTTTATAATTCAGAAACTTTTAAATATTACTGTGAATTTAGTTCCCGCAGATCTTAAAGCGAATTAGATGATCAAGATGCATTAACTCAAAAGATTCTTTTTTGAGTTAATACAGAGGATACAAATTTCTCAGAACCTCCTACGCGGTGAATTAAAGATATCCAACTGTTCAATCAGAAAATTTCTCTCTCTACGTGGTGAAATTAGTAAGAGAAAATTAATTATAAAATATGTTATTATATTGAATTGAGATGATAAAACATTATTTCTTTTAGAGTTTCATGTGCTCCACAATAAGCTCATTAAAGAAAAGAGAAGGAAAAATTTACTTGTTTAGAATCTAAAATATTTTAGAATATACTTCACAGAGGAAGAGGAGAAATTATATTGGATAAATGTGTGAGTTATCATATTTTTAGATGATAAATATGTAATTATAAAAATTTAGATGATAAATACGTAATTTCATAGTTTTTAAGTGGTATATATGAAATTCTCTCTTAAAGTAACATAGTTTTGCCAAGGCTAGCTAGTCATCCCTTTTCAAAGAACAAAATCAGACTTTTCAGAGTATGGGAGTCCAATATAAATGGATATCAATTATATTTATTTTTTGTGCTCTGAATAAGACCAATTTTACTCTAAACTACGTTGAAAATTATTTATAAATATATTTTTTTGAAAAATAATGGTCAATGGATCCCCGTAACTTTATATTCACTAACAAGGTAAAACTAGTGGCCCTATTGGTTATAGAAATTAAGCAAGAGATTTCCATGTGGTTTAATATTAGATGGAGGAGCAGTACATGCATATGTGTATCTTTAATTTGTTTCTCTTTTCTTATTTTTTCCTTTTATATTTCATTTTCTTTTTTGTAACATATTTTGTGCCTTTATCAATCAATGAAATATGGAGGCTTGAGCTCCATCAAAAAGAAAAAAAAAATCGGTTTGATCCGACCTAGTAAACGCTCTACATCCGGATTGGATCAGATTGAAGAGATGTATCAAAAAATTATTCCATTAAAATATTATTTTTGAAGAATTAAATAAACAGACATGCAGAATATTATTTCTTTGATCTGACGGTATTCATGGCGTTTCCTCTTTATATAGGTCTTTGTGCGAATTAAACTAAAAAAGTTTTAGGCATCTAGTTTTTGCCAACGTGGCCATCTTGATTACCTTGCTCAAGTTCCAATTCCATACTTCTCGAAAAAAATTATACAAGTGCAGTAAAAATAATAGAATATAATAAAGCAAAAAATTTAGGATATAATATTTATTTTTGCTAGGGGATTCAGTACACTCTAATATCTTTAAGATGTTATTTTTTTTAAATTAAAATATGCGTCATCTTGAAAGAGAGACAAGAATTTATGCTACTATACTAATTAAATTCGCGTTATTTTGCTGAAAACAAATAACAAAATAAATAATTTGGCGTGTGGCCAATCACATCTCCTTATAAAAAAGAAAATATAATAAAAGATGTCTCCCGTTAATTAGTCCATTCAAATTGAGAAATGCTGAACCTGAAATGGTTATACGAAATATATAAATTTACATGCATTGGGTTACAAGCAAACATTGGTATCTGCATGCTTAATTATATTGAAAATTTACGTGAAAAGGAGAGAACTCATCATCAAAACCAAGTGTTCGTGCACATGCATGCATGAATGAATCTCTCATGCATGCAGGGAAAAGGAACTTAATTATGGGGCCTTGCTTTAAAGCCTGTTCAATGGAGATATATACATTATACCTCTATCTAGGGTTTATCAAACCCCTTTCAAAAAAGCCTATTGTAAACCCTAGCTAGCTAACCTCAGTATATATAAATTAATTAATTAAGAGCCATGCATGGCTTAGGCCGAAAGGCACCAAAACCATATATTCAAATTGGATGCACCAGTTACCAGTACCATTTTTAGATATATATTTGGAAGTTCATGAACTGAAGACGTGCCACGTGTTTATATAAATTTTAAACATTGTATATATATATATTATCGATAAATTTATGTCACAGTTACCTAAGAGAATGTCAAGTCAGCTTCTTTGAATGATGGAATCAACTTGGATATATGTTAAAGCTAATCAAAAAGTCACAGCAAGCTTAATTGACAACAAGGATACAGTTAACAAATTACGCGTATATATAATAATGTCGGTACTTCTTTATCCGAGATTCTTGGTACCAGTTATTAGCTTTAAACTTAGGGGTGCAAAAGGAATATCCGACCGTATCTGGATTCAATTAAATGATTATTGTGTGTTGTCTTATTTATAAAAATGATTCTTACACAGAGATCATATATACCATATGGTTCAATGAATACATTTTTCTGTTTTTTGGTTTCAAAGTTAATAAGCTGCTGGAAGTTGTCTAACTAATTATATCTAAAATATATATGGCATTTAAATATGTTTTAATGATTAAGATATTTGAGAAAATCATTATTGAACTATATGGTATGATCTTTGGAGACTTGTACTTATAAGATAGTTTATAAAACAAATAATATTATCATACTGTCAAGCATTTCTTATACGAAAATTATATACGGATCATCTCTAATATCTGAATATCTGTACTATACGGATATGGATATAGTTTTACATTTTAATTATTCGTATCCGAATAATAAATATATACTATGAAGAGGGATCAAGTTACAACAAACATTTTTTACATTTTCAAAGTTCAAATTGTTAAATGTGATCTCTACAATAAAATGTGTTTGGCGACCAAATTTTACATTTTTGGTAATTTTTTTACTATTTATTAAGATGGGTACAAAATTCAATGGTATGAATTTGATTAGTTTTTATACCCATCTTAATAAATAGTAAAAAAATTCAAAAATATGTAAAATTTGGTCTCCAAGCACATTTTATTGTAGAGATCACATCTAATAGTTTGAATCGACGATTTGGACTTTAAAAATTTAGAAAATGCTTGTTGTAACTTGATCCCTCATCATATACTATATAGTTTAATATATATTATGAAAATAACGGATATCTGATATCCAATTCGTATTCATACATATATATATCCTCTAATATCCGATCCATATCTAAAAAATAAAAGCAAATATGGATATGATTTTATCACTATCCAATCTGTTTCCGATCCATTTGCACTCCTAACTAAACTTCCCATACCTTTTTTTTTTTTTTTTGTTTAAACAAGAATAGTGATTTGTCTAGCTAGAACAAATTGCTTAGGCCTAATGTAGAGAGAGGATTTTGTTGGCGTACGAAAAAATAGTAAATCATGTACAATATTTATACAGGAAAGTTTGTACAAATTTTAAAGAGAAAAAATAATTAATTATGTACTAGTAATAATAAAGTTCTTATTTCTATTATTAATACTATATAGTATTAATAAAGATAGTTATTAATACTATATAGTTTAAAAAAAACCCCTCTTTATTAATACTATATAGTATTAATAAAGAGGGTTTTTTTTTTACAACAGTGGAGTTTATACACTAATTTCATTATGAAACTAATATTCAGTTTTTACATATAGGGTTGGTACATATATACCATGTACCTGTCATCCAAAATATAGAGAGTTAATTAGCTTACAAGTTTTCCTCAGGCATCAGACAGCCTGGAATGAGCATGCCAAAAGACTACTAAATCAGCTACAAAGTTTGCTAGGAGATAGAGCTAATAAGATATTACAATATCAAGTAAAGTATCACAGTAAAAGATCTAATTCAACCAAAACACTTAGGGCCTATTCGGCTCCGTTACAGTTCACGTGGGAAAATAAAAATTCAGTTCAACTGATATTTGTTTTTTCCACAAAAACGGTAAAAAGTAGTTCAATTCCTATGTCTACACCCATTATTGCCAGTAGTGGGTTGAGCAGGACCTTAGGGCATGCTCCAGAATCATAGAGGAAACAACTCATTAAAGGAAAGGAAAGGGACAGTGATGAGAGAGGTGAACTCTCCGAACAGTAAATTCTACATCCTAATTGGGGGTGACAGATTTTGTCAAAATCTACGTGACGCTAGCTCTCTTTTGAATAATACTTGTTTCCTTCTTCCCCACCCCCCCCCCCCCCCCCCCCCCTCTTTCCTCCTCGCTCCCTCTCTGATTCTCCCCTTCTGGAGCAGGTGAGCTCGTCAGTGAGCCTTGATTTCATGAGCTCTCACCTTCCCACAATGAATTTTTCGCTCCCTCCCTCCACCTCCTTCTATTTGAAGCCACAGTCTTAGAACACTTGAAGCAAAAGAGGTACTTTGAGAATGAGAACCAAAGTCAATGCCATAATGAGGAGGGTTTAAACATCTATATTTTTTGTACCTCTATTATACATACATTTTTAGAACTAAAATAAGATAAAATTTTAAACTCAAATATAAAAACAAAACCATTAGATATGATAGAGTGAGTCTATGGTACTATGCATATCACGGGTTGTTACCGTGCTATAGCTCTATATTCGAGTTTTCAAATCCTAACGGTCGATCCGAACGTTCATCTTGTTCTCCATATTAATATGTGTTTGGAGACCAAATTTTACATTTTTTTTGAAATGTTTTTTACTATTTTTTAGATATTTAGAAAATCACTTGATCTGAAAATTCTCGACCATCCAAAAACAGTGATTTTCAATAAATCTAAAAAAATAGTAAAAAAGTTTCAAAAAATATAAAATTTGGTCTACAAACACATATTAATATGGAGAACCAAGATGAACGGTTCGGATCGACCATTAGGATTTGAAAACTCGAATATAGAGCCGTAGCACGGTACGTAACAAATCGTAATATGCATAGTACCATAGACTCACTCGATATGATATATATCATTTTCTTTACGTACATGTAAAAACTTATGGCATTTTAATTTTATTTTCATTTGTATCGTGAGCTTGCAAAAATAAATTGATGTGGATAAATTATTGGACGTTGATTTTTCAAATTATTGGACGTTGATTTTTCAAATTATTGATTCATATGAAATCAAAATAAAAAAAAGTGGTATTTTTTTATGTGCAAGTAGAAATAAGAAATAATAATATAAATCACATCTAAAGATTATATTTTGGCATATAAGATTTAGAATTTTTGTTATTAGAAAACAAACAAAAAAAGTATGATGGAGACACAAAAAATAAAAGCATTTGAATCCTTCTCATTTATAATATTCTTATTTTCTTATTTTTTTCCAAGTTCTACAAACTAATTTTAAAGCTATTCGAATTTTAAAAAGGGTAATATTGACATTCTTATTTTCAAAGAATTATAAGATTACAGTTTGGAAATTTTGCAAAAACTGATATAATTTTGTATTGTTATTTTAAATAAAATTCCATGGTTGAATGGCCCAAGATGGTCGGTCATCAGTAAGATAAAATTAATCTTATTTGTTAATAGCATTGGAATTTGAAAATTTGGTTACTTGTGCGTTAATTAAGTATAGCAATAAGCTGTAACAGGCAACCACTTGACATAATTAATTTTTCTTAAAAGAGAAGATATCAGATATAAAAATAATTTTATATTTAGTCCTTCCAGATTAAGTTTGCGCAGCTCTTACACAAATTGTAACTATATGATTGTCTTATAAAAATGTGTATTAGAGAAAAGAAATAAATTAGTCTTGATGGATTTTAAAACAATTATTTAGTATTTTAGGGAGAATTAGTTAGACTTGTTTTGCAATAATTTTGACTGTTAGGAAAAAAAAAATATGGCAAAGGTTAAAAATTTAGGGAGAATTTTATTAATACCCCTCAAAACTTTGAAATTACGTATTTTCTCCTTTAAAATTTATGATATCATATTTACCCTTCTAAATTTCAAAAACTCACACATTTATCTATTTTATTATTTTTAATTAAAACTCATTTTAAATTTATGAAGTACATATATTATATATCATAAAAATAAATAAAAATGTCGGTCTTTTAATTAATCGGTTTTCAGGATCAAATTGTGCATTCTCTACAAAAGCACTATTTTAGATGGTCCATAATAAGCTTTAAGTAGTGATTTTATACCTATCTAAAAAATGTAAATGAATTCCAAAAAAATATAAAATTTGGTCATCAATTACATTTTAATATGAAGATCATGTTGAGTGGTTTGGATTAACTATAGAATGTAGAGAATGATTAGAGCACAAAACCAATAACCAATAATGCATTTTAACCCTATTCTTGAAAAATTGAAATAAAACTTGTAAATTTGAAAATGCTGAAAGTGTTTATAGCTCAAATTTGGTCTGTCTTATTACTTGACAATCGTACTAACTATTCATTAGTCTAGCGTCTAAGACAGTGTTCTTTGTGTACAAGGTCGCAATTTTGAAACCTAAATAGATGATATTCTGTGAATATCAATATAAATTAAGGTTTAACCTTAGTCATTTCTTAAAAAAGTTTGTACCGTATAATTAACCATGCAAATGATAATACTAACAATAATAATAATGAGGTTAAGATATATGTAGAGTGCGTATTGGTCCGTACTACAAATTAATATTTTTATTTTCAAAGTTCAAATAATCAATCTAAATCGTTCAACTTGATCTCCATATAAAAATATTTACATTTTTTAATATTTTTACTTTTTAAAACTAAATAGAAAATCAGTGTCTTTAAATGGTCTAGGGTAATTAAATCAAGTGATTTTCTACCTATATAAAAAATAGTAAAAAATTCTAATAAAATATAAAATTTGATCTAGAAGTATATTTTTGTGAATAAATTTTGTTGAATAGTTTAGATCAACTGTTTAAATTTTAAATATAAAAATATTAATTTATAGTATGGATTAATATACAATATATATATATATATATATATAGTTCCCTAACCTCACTCATTTATTAATATTAATTAAAATTTATATAGATGCGATTCGACTATTTCGACGGCAGCTAGAAGCCAACAAGGTCCAACTGTCAATTAATGGAGCTGGGTTGGCTTAGTAAGAAGTAACCAATTAATTCGTGGCCCCACCAGATACTCTCTGCCGTGTGGGACCTACGTGTGCCTGCTTCCTAGTTCCTATCCTAGAATTCCAAAATGGAAAAAAAAAAATGTAATTTATAGAATAATTGACATAGAAACGAAAGATGTCCAGACCATCTCTTCGAATTTTGCTAAAAAAATTAGCAGATAATAATGAAAGAAAGATTAATAGAATTATTGACGAGTGAGTCTTTGGTACTATGCATATCATGGATTGTTATCGTGCTACGGTTCTATATTTGAGTTTTCAAATTCTAACAGTCGATCCAAACCGTTAATCTTGTTCTCTATATTAATATGTGTTTGGAGAACAAATTTTATATTTTTTAAAAAAAAAATTACCATTTTTTTAGATATTTAGAAAATCACTTGATCTGAAAATTCTGGACCATCCAAAAACAGTGATTTTCAATAAATCTAAAAAAATAGTAAAAAAATTTCAAAAAATGTAAAATTTAGTCTCCAAACACATATTAATATGGAGAACAAGATGAACGGCTTGGATCGACCGTTAGGATTTGAAAACTCAAATATAGAGCCGTAGCACAGTAATAAATCGTAATATGCATAGCACCATGGACTAACTCATTATTGACATATAAAATATAGATTGCTTTTCCATATCACACTTGGTATTACACAATTGGTGAGGGATCCTTGAACAAAATATGTTGTCTTTTAGAAATCCTTTGCGGTGTGGCCTAATAATTGAACTTTTTTGGATGTACTCGGATTTCATCATGTAAAATAAGATTAGTAGTTAGAATTCACTGGTTGGATTTTGGATTTAATAATATTAACATGAGAGAGGATTTATGTCAATTTAATAATAAGAATTTCAAACAAAGTAGTCCGAATTGTTTCTATTCTTCTTTTTCATTCATATATATAGGAGTTTTCATCGGTTCGGATCGGTTGAAACTGAATTATACTAGACAAATTAAAGTTATAATTTGATTTTATAAATAAAATTAAACCGAATCAAACTAAAGTTTTATTCCGGTTTGTTTCGTTTGTTTGGTTTAAACCGAAATATATTAAAATAATTGATTTATAATAAACCGAAGTATATTAAAGCAATTGATTAAGAAATAAACCAGCGCAGTCCAGACCAAATTTAGAATATATAAAAGTTTTGTTGGTTCAGTTATTTTGGTTTTCAAAATTTTCAAACTGAACAGAATCGAAGTTATATTACGGTTTTAAAAAAACAAACCAAACTAAACTATTAAACCAAAAAAATGAACTGTTTGGTCCATACTAATTCAGTTCGATTCAAAACCGACTAAACCGGGCCCAATAAACACCCCTACATATTATGTGTTCTTCTTTAGGAGCGTTACTAGAAAGGAAACAGGGAGATCCGTTTCATGGAATCTCCAAATTTAGAGTTTTATTGGTGGGTTTAATTTCAAGAAAAAAAATTCCTATTGTCGCGAAAGTAATGCTTTGACTAGCAAAACAAATTTGAAAATAATTGACTCGAGTCATTATCAGTTAATTGCCAATTGAGTAAAACCATATAAATAATTGACTCAAGTCATTATCAGTTATTGACCTATTGAGTAATAACAATAATATAATATTTACGCAATGCATGTTATTTGCATAAATCAATGTATATAAGAAGATACATTTAAAATGTAAATTGAAATCAACATACAACATTTAACCTAATGCTAGAAATAGTCATTTATGCCAATTTTATCAACATATTGGAATTTATGAAACCTCAACTATTTTAACCAAATTATTTCAAAAAGTTTTTTACTGTCCATAGATTAACGTAATAGAAAATTTTGTTAAAAAGAAATAATAATAATAGAAAAAATAAATATGGTTAACTAGTTCATTAAATGAACTTAGCTGCAAATGGACATTACAACCAGAGCCAACAACGAGCTGGCTTGTCACAAGTTAGGCCCAATTTGAACTCGTTACGAGCTAGCTCATTCGAGTCACAAGTGAGTTGTCTTTAGAGATTCAAGCTAAAATCTCAGTTTGAAATCGTCATGAGCTGAACCGAGCTAGCTCGCAAGCTAAATCGAGCTAGTTTGTTGAATTTGATTGGATCTTGTTTTAAGAAGAAAATAATTTTTACGAACTTTTTGGATCAAGCTGAACTGAGCTAGACCAAGCTAAACAATATAAAATTAACACAAGTTCATACAAATTTACAAATTAATGCCTAGACGAGTAATCTAGACTCCAGCTTGAACTTATTAATTTTGAACCGATCAAACTAGTAGCAAGTTAGCTCGTTAACAGCTCAATTCAGTAGCAAGTGAGTTGTTAGCAAGCGATTCAAGTACGAATTACGATGGAGCCATGAGCTACGAATTATTTTGCCACCTCTAATTACAACGGCAAAACAGTGGGCTTATATTATCAGGGGCAACCTTTCATGCTATTCTCAGAATATAATATCACAAAATATCTAAAATAAAATTCAGAAATTAAAAATACCCAATAAAAAAACAAATTAAGGTCTTAGATCATGTTATCTAACTAGTTCTCCTTCATTAGTCAAATGGACTGGCAGTTAACTAACTCCTTACTAAAATATCTGGCTTTGTTACATTTTTTTAATTGTTCAGCAATTTAATACTAGAGAAACAAATATAAATGAATTGAAGCGGCGGCAGACTTATCATTTGAAAATAAAAAAATCAAGAAAATAAAAAAACAAAAATAAAACAGAGAAGAAGAAAGGCACATGCATTTCTCATGAGCAGAACCACCACCCTCCCCTATTTAAGCACCTTCCCTTCTCCCCTTCTCTCCATTCAATTTCAAACCAAATCAAACAGTTAACACTTGAAACTCAAACCCTCTTTTCATCTCTCCTCACTGTTTTTTCACACTTTTCTACTTTCAAACTACTCAAAAGAAACACAAACCAACAAGCAAATAGAAAGCAACAATGGTGAGAATATCCGACATGGACGATCTCTTCTCATGCCGGAGTGTGTGGGTTAACGGGCCAATCATAGTTGGTGCCGGCCCTTCAGGCTTGGCTGTTGGTGCATGTCTAAAAGAGCAAGGTGTTCCATTCATGATGCTCGAAAGGGCCGATTGCTTTGCTTCTCTCTGGCAAAACCGAACCTATGACCGCCTCAAACTCCATTTGCCCAAGCAATTTTGCCAGTTGCCAAAGATGCCTTTCCCAGCTCACTACCCAGAGTATCCGACCCGCAACCAGTTTATTGAATATTTGGAGAACTATGCGAAGCACTTTGAGATAACCCCCCACACCAAGTTCAACCAAACAGTACAATCAGCAAGGTATGACGAGACCTCTGGGCTCTGGCGAGTCAGGACTATCAGTTCAGGTTCTGATGCTGGTAACCGCAGCGCAGAGGTTGAGTACATTGGCAGGTGGCTTGTTGTTGCCACTGGTGAGAATGCAGAGCAGGTCATGCCTGACTTGGATGGGCTCGGTGAGTTCTGTGGGCCTGTGAGCCATGTCAGTGAGTACAAATCCGGCGAGTCGTTTCGTGGAAAAAAGGTTCTTGTGGTGGGTTGTGGCAACTCAGGCATGGAAGTTTGTCTTGACCTCTGCGACCATGACGCCTTCCCTTCCATGGTTGTTCGTGACTCGGTAAGTTTCATTCATTAATTATTAACCTAAAACTAAAACAACATTGTAAAGTATGGTTCAAATCAACTAACTTTGTTTCTTATGTGGACAGATGCATGTGTTGCCAAGAGAAGTGCTCGGCAAATCAACATTTGAGCTGGCAGTTTTCTTCATGAAATGGTTGCCTCTTTGGATGGTAGACAA
This sequence comes from Carex pumila, assembly GCA_033356055.1. NCBI lineage: Eukaryota > Viridiplantae > Streptophyta > Magnoliopsida > Poales > Cyperaceae > Carex > Carex pumila. The sequence continues at coordinate 171,153 of JARJHM010000041.1, forward strand.
GATCATGCTAATCTTGGCATGGTTTGTTTTGGGAAGCCTAGGGAGCATTGGAATAAAGAGACCTTCAATGGGACCTCTAGAGTTGAAGAACTTAAGCGGAAGAACTCCAGTTCTCGATTACGGCGCTCTTAGTAAGATCCGGTCAGGAGACATTAAGGTTGTTCCTGGAGTAAAGAGATTTTGGTCTAAAAATGTTGAATTAGTCGATGGCCGCATTATCAACTTTGATGCTGTTATTCTGGCAACTGGATACCGTAGTAATGTTCCACAGTGGCTTCAGGTGAATATAATTTCTGTTCATATTTTTGCTTAATTTTAATTAGTTCAACATATTTTATGAAATCGTTTAAAATATTTTTTCCAAAATCTGGTATGTGGTATCTTATAGGTAGATTAGGCATGTTCTTTTTCATGTTCTACTATGTTATTAAAAATTAGTTTTTGACAGTTAGAATCAGTTCAGTGCATAAACCATTTCCAAATTTTATATGAAAGGTCAGCTCTGACTTCATAGCAGTTTGATCATGTTAGCTACCACCTGATCACATGGCCTTAATAAATAATCTTTTTAGGTTTATAATTTGGAATATGAATATTAACCTTCTTGTGATTTTATTCTACAGGAAACTGATTTCTTCAACAAAGATGGATTCCCAAAGGGTATGTTCCCTAACAACAACTGGAAAGGAAAATCCGGTTTGTACGCAGTCGGTTTCACAAGGCGAGGTCTGTCTGGTGCCTCTTTTGATGCTGTTAGAGTTTCCAATGATATAGCCAAGGGATGGAAGGAAGATACAAAACCAACTAGGCTTGGTGCTTGCCATAGGAGATGTTTCTCTCAGTTCTAAAAGATCAGCTAATTAATCACACTGATTTTACCTTGATTTCTTTGGCTCTTTGATGAGTTTGTTTATTGGTGAGTATAAAATATTACTGTAGAATAGTGTGTAGTATACAAAGCAAAGGGAGTGATGGAGCCCTCTCACAATGGAACCCGGATTTGGGACAATTTTTGGGTCTCTTTGTACAGAGAACTATTGTTGATGATGCGGCTCTGTATTTTTTTTTTCTTTATTTACTACTTAGAAACATTGTACAACATATGAGTTCAAAGGATATAATATCATTTAAATTTTGCATTATTTGTCCTGGATTATATTTCATTCAAGATGTCTTCCTAGTTTAATTTTAGACTTATTGTTCATTAGATATTACATTAAGCTTAAAAGTTTGTGCTAAAAATTATACTTGATCAATTGTTTGTGAGAACTGCTGCATGTTTCAAATTTTATTGCATTGTGGTCTAACAAATTAACTGAATTCACTTGCCAAAAATCAAATTACTGAATTCCTTTCTAACAAGAATTAATTAAAACAATGTGGAAGAAACCCAACCAAATTTCAGATCAGCTGACAAAAACCAATAGTACATGGCACAGAAGAACAGAGAGCCAGTTTATTTCTGAATAATTTCACTTAATTTCCCTTTTTTTACTGTGACCCAAAAAGGTACTAAATAATTTCTAAAATGCAGAATTGAAATGAATATTAAAATTAGAGAAGAATTAAGTTTTCAGGAGTGAGTCTATGGTACTATGCATATCACGGGTTGGTCCGTAATACGGATCAATATTTTTATTTTCAATTCAACATGATCCCCATATGAATATGTATTTGCAGACCAAATTTTATATTTTTTTAGAATTGTTTTTACTATTTTTTAAGATAGGTAGAAAATCACTTGATCTGAAAATTCTGGACCATCCAAAAATATTAATTTTCTACCTATCTTAAAAAATAGTAAAAAATATCTAAAATTTGGTTAGCAAGTACATATTCATATAAAAATCATGTTGGACAGTTCGGATCAACCAACAAGATTTTGGAAACAAAAATATTAATCCGTATTATGGACCAAATTGTAATATGCATAGTATCATAGATTCACTCTTTCAGGAGAATCCATCTAGGAAGTTGGTACAAACACAAACAAAATCTCAGAAGAGAAAACCAGCTGGCCAAAGACCTATCCCTTTCAACCTCTCACTAACCAACATGCTACACTGAGGTGTTTGCCATTGTACTTGCTTGTATTAAGCCTGGGGATCTCTCCTGCCATCTGTTTAATTTTTTGCCGTTTGCTCTTTAGCATTTATGGAAAATAAATGCCCGCTCTACTGACCTAGATTCCATGGTCCTTTGTACTACCTAGATCCTATATCCTACATCAGTCTTAAGCTGCAGCAGGGCAGAGGCACCCTCAATCATTTAAAGGTGGTTCTTTCTTGGAGTAAATTCAACAACAACAATCATAATTACGGGTGGCAACGAGCTGGCTCATCACAAGTTGGGCCTAGCTTGAACTTGTCACGAGTGAGTTGATTTTAGAGATCCGAGCTAAAATCTCAGCTTGAAACCATCACGAGCTGGTAATCTGGCTCGCTGAGTTTGACTGGATCTTGTTCTAAAAAGAAAATAAATTCTACAAACTTTTTGGGCTGAGCTAGACAGTATAAAATGTACACAAATTGATGCCTAGCCGAGCAAGCTCACGAGCTGGTAAGCAAGATAGGCCCTAACGTGAACCCATTAATTTTGAACCGAGTTAGTGGCGAAATGGCTCGTTAACAACTCAATCCAGCAAAGAATGAGTTGTTAGCAAGCGAGTGAAATACGAGTCATGAGCTACGAGCTTTTTTGCCACCTCTAATCATAATCATAAAGTCAAGGTAGATCTATGGGTATCATTTCATGAGAGAATGACTGTTTTTGGACCATTGATCTATCATTGGCTCGCCATGCCTATCACGACCCTCCTCCTTTATCTTGACTTGGTTCTTTCTTGGAGTAAATTCTCTTTGGTAAAATTTGTTCTGAAGTTACAGCAAGTCTTCTATAATAAAAAGGTTACTGTTTACAGAGTCAACTGTAACTTAGTCAGATTGGTATCAATTTATGATTTGCATTGACCTTTTTATGATTCAGTTTAATTTCTAAATGATTATGGAAGCTTTGTAGCGGTGTTCTGGTATAATTAACACTTAAGTTATTATGCCTTACCCATAACTTATGATGCTAACACAAAGAAAGCTACAGGCCTTACCTGTTCAGACTTCAGAGTGATAAAAGTACAAAGCATCAACTGAACCCGAACCAACATCTCCGAACCATCACAAAAGCAACAGCAAGAACTGCAATTTATATTATTTTGTTTCGTTAATTTCTAATTAAGTCATTTTTATGTCCACAAGTTAATACATGGAAAGTGTGTTATAAAGAAGGAAATGATAAGGAACAAAAATTCGTTGAAGGTCTTCAAATTATTGTGAAAATGAAATAAAGCTCAGCTCCTCTCATTGTCTCTGAGCTGTCTCAATTACCATCTGCAGATAACATGACCCCTCCACAGAGAATTAGAAACAACCAACCAAATGTAACTTATAACCCCACCAAATCATGTATCAAAATCCCTTTTCAGATTATTTTTAAACAGAGAGATGATTTTAAGTATAAAAGTTTAGAAAAGATCACTGGGCCTGCAGAATTGTTTAGTAGACTAATTGGTGCTTTATTTTTACTACCAATTTTCCTAGCAGCTTCAGATCCTTTAAGTAGCCTTATTCTACATTGCTAACTAGGAAGAATCAAAGAAGAAGAAAGACTCAATAAAAGGGTGGCCCTCCAAATATTCTCTATCACTAAACATTTGTTAGTGGAATTGGATCAACAGGCTGCTTCTCTTAGAGAAACTGAACTTGGTGCTACTTTAAGTTTGAGCAAATCAAGATACAGAAAAGGGTGTGCACTATAACTTAGTTGCCTCTTTTTTGAATCTCTAGGAAGCTTCTTTTCTTTTCCTGTTTATATTATTTATTTTTAGTACTGCCACCTAGACCAAAATCCTAGTATAAACGATATGTAAGGAGCAAATATCTTTTTTGTACTTCACAAATTTGCCATTTCCTTCGTGTCGACTTCCTAATAATATTCTATTAAGCAAGGCTGTCATGTGTTAAACCTCAACTATGTGCATACAGATTTGATCCACTCTCTAAGCAATTGCCTAGAAAATCCAATAATAACAGAGTTTCTTATGTATGAACCAACTCTTAAAGCAAAATAAAAAAATAATCCTGATTTATAAATAGATGGGACAGACATGCATAGGCCTTTGATAGCATGCAGCCACAGCCAAAGCAGTAAAACAGCACTATAGATTTATGCAATAAAAAATCCATAGATAACTTTGCCTTTGCTTTAAATACTAGGCAGAGAAAAAGGATCAGAGAAAATGAGCAAAGAAAAGAGTCATTATATACATCACATGGATATTTTGGGGCCTCAAATGCGTGGTCTCTGACCTACAATATATTAGTGGTCTTTATGTTCCATTTTAATTAGGACCCAGCCAAGCTAGCCTGACATTACATACTTTTGGATTGATTGCATTAGGCCATACCATATTGCTTTCAATGAATTTTCAGAAATTAATTGTATTCCAAACATGAATCCACAAACCTGAACCCTTGCAGACATTTAATGCACACAGTTCTTTTTTTGAAGATATCATGAAGCCCTGATTTTATTCTGAGAAACCGACTAAATGTTGGCCCCAGAGGCATTAATGAGTGATAAGGTACATATATGAATCCCAAGGGTTAATATATGTAAACATTTAATGAAAATTATAATCTGTATTTGATCTGTCTACAAAAGTTAACATTCTGAACTGTTAATTTAAATTATAATATCAACAAACAATTTCAAACAGCTAAATTCTTGACGCCAGATATCTATAGATGTAAACCATGGCAAAGAAAAAACACTAATTGATGCATTACTCTTAAAGAAACAACAACCAAGTCTTCACTTCCATTCAAGGTTCATGATGGTCCATTTACTTAACCTAAAGAACAGGGCCACAAAAACTAGCTGAGCTAGACATTTGGAAAATAAATAAAAAATTAAAAAAAGCAGAGAAACAAAAGAAAAGGAGTCATTTTATGGACCAGGGAATGTTTTAACCAGTGCTAGAAAGACCTGATGGAGACAGAGCAAGAAGCATTCCAGCAGTTTTCAAAAATTAATTGGGCTTAACATCTCAAGAAAGTGAGTTGGAGCCCACCATCTGACTCTACATAATTTTGGGCCCTCACCTCATTTTACTATGGTACCTGGATGTACGCTGCTACAGATTCTCCGTACAATACAATTAAACTGCTCTGAAAATCATGCCCCCATTATATGTTCTAGCAAGTATCTGTTTAATTTCAGTTATAAACTCCAAAGATTAGTATGAAGCCAACAATGAATTGATAGAAGAGATATTTAGTATACTGTTTGAGGGGCCGAAATACACATGGATCCCTCGTGTGCTTAGGTACAATGTCAGGACTAAGAAACATAGAGGGCCCTGATCATTTGAGGACCATATCATGGGACCCTGATAAAATAAAAGGAGGTCCCATGATTAGTTACAGGAGGGCCCAGGGGCCCAAATCCATGTGATGATCATATGGGCTCAATTGCACTATTGTGCACTGTATGTTATATTTTAGCTAGGGTCTACTATAGAAAGGTACATATATTATGCTCAACTCCATTACACCCCCAAAGGTTAGCAAAGGTGAAAATTTTTAAGCCAATGTATGGGTTTCAGTATTACTATGTGATGAATATTTGACCAGACTTGCACCTTAAATTTAGTACATAAATTTGGAACTTTACGACAGTCCAACATTGCACAAGATTAAGCGTAGAATATAGAGAGAAAATATAGGAACTCTTTTTTAATTGTCCCTAAAAACATCAACCAATCGACAATGAGAATGCCAGAGGAAAATCTCCCATGCCTGGTTGATAATATGTTTACATTAGTTGCATTGCTCCAACAAAAGAATGAAGGTACAGCACAAAAAGTACCTGTTTGAGGGGTCCACAAAGAGAGATCTTACAGATCATTAAAACTGTGACAGCATAGCACCCAATAATCCACCAGGAATGTCTGTCATGATGCATTATTATTTTTCTCAGCATTCTCCTTTTCAGTGTTTAAATCTGGCATACCATTTAATACCTGCAAACAAGCAAAAAGAAGAACATTCTTTACTTCACAAATAGGAGTATTTTGCTGAATAATAAACAATGGATTACAAAATTGGATAGCGTTGGTCACTTTTTTAAGTGGATTTTTCAATTTAACTATTTTTTGTATATGAAAATATGTGCTCATACAGGCCTTCATTTTCTGAGGATGAAATTACCCAACCAAGTTGAATAACATATGAATAATCTCATAATCACGATCTATCCTTATGAGGTGTTAAATTTCATCACCGACTTCTTCTCAAGAATGGTAATGTACAAGTTTGAGATACATGACACTAGCTAAATGCTTCTAGAAAGTTGAAGATATAAAACCTCCACATATTTTCTTTAGATATTTTGTACAGAGTAGCTAAACTCTTTTCTATGTTTGACCAAAATTCTATCCCACCATAAAATCTATATATACTCAAGTACAATTCATTTGACCTTCATAGCCAACTATAAATAGGGGTGCCATGCTATGATTTGGATCAAACCTCCAAGTAAGAATAGCAACAGAGTGACATATCCTATCCAAGTGTGTAAAGAGGTGAGTGAGGTAATCTTTTCCATGTGCACAGAGAGAAGCAATAGCCTTTAGTGATTTGTAGAGCCGAGTGTAGTGTACTAGTTGTGATAATAAAAATGTGTTTCTCATATTAAGGCTCCTTTAACATATGGTTATATACCTCATACAAGAACCAAGATACATAAGCATCTGTAGCAGCATACTGGAGTTGCTCTTTTGATAAAATGTCTGCTTCCCAATTTCCCATTCTTATTTTACTTGGTTTCTCCAGCTGCAAAATAGTCAATAGAAAAAAAAAATTACAAAAGCAAACACAAGTACTCAACAATTTTAGTCGTGAACAGTAATACCTCTTTGCATGTGATAGTTTCAGTCATAGAAGAGAGACTCCATTTCTTAGCAGGTCCCGCAAGCTTCATATTTGCAAGACCAGATATATCCATCACCGGCTGTACATGCACATCATAATCATTTGACACTTTCCATGCATCATTTGATATGCATATTCCAACCTTCAAGACAAATAAATAGTAAGTAATAAATAAAATAAACAGAATACACTTTTTTTGTTTAACACATGATTGCATAATACTATACCTACTTTAATAGATGAGCTGTCCTCCAGGAGAAACTTCAGTACAGGCGGAATTCCAGAATGAATTATATGCATAACGTAACAACAAGAAGTATCCATGCAAATTTGCATTACAGCGGCTTTTCTTGGAGTCTCTCCTGTACATATTCAAAGCTCTAATAAATTCATCAAATCGATTATTTGTAGTTAAAACCTCAGCAAACACCACAACATGGAAGTTGTGTAAAATGGCTAATGCAATTGATACAAGTCGGATTACACCCATCTCACTTTAACTTCTCTAATGTAAATTATCTTGGTTGGTACCAATCATGAGGCAATCAATAATGGTTGGAAAAGAAATCATGTACAGACAAACAAACCTCGTATAAATGAAGGTCTCCACTCAATGTCAAATCCTAGATAAACTTGACCAAGATCTTTTTTTGATTTAATTTTGTCTAAAAGCTCCATAGTAGCTCTCTCTACTTCATTAGCTGTTCGACAGTAATCTATCCGCCCTCCAAATTTCATTGCCTGGTATTTGGTTCTTCGGTCGGCTGTAAACAAACAAAAAATTAAAGATATAATTACAAAGTATTCCGAAAGAGATAAGATAGCTGAATTAGGAATAAAAGGGGCAAGAACCATGGCAGGAGGCAGGAGCAACATTCCAGTTGGGCAAGCGTCGGTACTTGGTTTCTTTAGAGGAATCAGAATCGGAACGAGAGAGGGAAGCGGAGAAGCTCCGTTTAGAGAATAAATAGGAGGTTTCGATGGCCTGGAGCTCTGCCTCTGACACTGGGTCCCACTGGAAATCATCCCATGGATCAGGGTCGGTTTCTACTTTTGATCCCATGAATCTCTCTCTCGCGGTCGTCAGGGAAGAATCAAGAATGATGACTGGAGAGGGAAATCAGAATTCGAAACTCCCAAAAGAGGTTTTGGAGTCGGAGCAGCGGGAGGAGGAGAGTCCGGATCCTCTGAGGTAACTCAAATTTTGGGTTTGTATTAGGACCGTCCGATCAGAATCTGAGCCAACCTAGTTCGAGGTGGAATGCACAGGATCTATAATATTCGTGCAAAAACAGATTTCACGGTCCAGATCTAACTTTAAAATTTGAGTTACCTTAGTGTTGTGAACTCGGAGGATGAAACGAACGATCAATTTTCTTTCTTTTCTAATTTGGCATGCTCTTTTTCTTGGGCCGTAGAAAATCGTAAGATGCCGAATGTGCAATACGCTTACTATATTAAATTTGGGCCGCAGAAAATCGTAAGAGGGCCGAATGTGGAATAGGCTTACTATATTAAATTTGGGCCGCAGAAAATCGTAAGAGGCCGAATGTGCAATAGGTATTAAAGGTCTATGCACTGGTTCGGTTCACGTGGAGCGGCTAGCATATCATGTTTAAACAAGTTATGTCTTATTAATGTTACATGTTAAATTATTTTGAGTTGAATTTAAGCAAGTAAAGCCCAATAATTTTGGACCCGATTTTGATTTTGAGCTAGTCAAAAGTCTAATTAAACAAGTTAAATTAGGGCTAAATTTAAATCGAACACGAGCTAGCCATTAATTACAAGCTGAAATTTGGCAGTCTTAGATCAAGATCAAGGAGGCCTGCGCTATATATGCTATGAAATCACATAGTGCCTTATTTTTTCAATACAATTTACAATTTACAAAGATTTATTCACAAATCTAGATCAAAGAAACTGCCATCTAAGTTAAATATTTACATGTGACGACAGAAAAAGCTAAGAATGCTAGATGACTAAAATAGCCTAAACACACATAAATCTGACCTAAACTTGAATAGAGCTCCAATGAGATTCCATTTGTCTCTAGGAGGTATATCTGCAAAAGCCTCAACTAAATTAATTATAGATTTGATGAACAAAATTGTGGCGACGAGTCAGTATAAGCAGTACCAACAACAACATACAGTAAACCTGCTATCTACTATTTAAGAGAAAATTAAAAAATTACATTAACATTCCAGTGGGGAAAGAACAACCTTCTACAACAGGTAAGATTTGCATAATCACCATCTAGGTAGCATGTCAGTGCCATCATCACTATCCCCATCATCATCATCACCACCACCACCACCACCACCACCATCATCATCATCTACATCATCTACATCATCTCTCTGTGCTGTATCACCACCAATATGTCCAATGCGTGCAAAGGTGCCATCATCACCATCTAAGCGTTGCCTACGCACACGAGTGGTATCATCACTTCCATTGTCATCATAGACATCACCATCATCTTGAGACTCAGAACGACCTCTGCTATCATCATCATATTGTAAGCCCAAGAGGATCTCGCCCCATAGGTAACGCCGCCTTCTCCTGTGACTTGGATGACCCGTGGAGGGTTCCACATGTGACTCCCTTGACTCCTCAAGAGATGACCTAATCGGGCTTCCCATAACGGGTCCTAGAACTAATGTGGTCCACAATGAACCAGATCCATCAGAATTCCCTACTGTCACATCATTTAGTGATGAAACCTCATCAGCTTCAACCGCATAATCTCCCACCACAACTGCACCAGGTATCTCAGACCTAACCATAATTACAAGTCAGAACACTCTTGGCACAGCATTATATCAAATTCACACTCGATGTTTTTGGAATTAAATTAAAGAAAATAACAATGTAAAACCTGATTGCGCTCATTACATCACCCAAATCCTGTTGCTGCTCAAGCCGCCTCCATTGACGCTGCCTCAACGGGTCCACCTCAGCCGGCCTGTTCAAAGGATGGTCCTTTCTGGCATGCCTCCTGAGCTCCTCATAATTCCCATGAAATTCACACTTACTCCTTGAACAATCCCTTGACTTCTTATCCATATTCTGCCTTGCCTCCTCATTTATTGTCCATCCCATCACATCCCCTCTACACATTGGGCATTTTAGTTTGATCACATTTTCTTCGTTATTATTATTGGTAATATTCTGTATGGGTGATCTTTTGAGGCGGTCAAGGCAGTTGGAGTGGCGGTAGCTGGTATTGCAAATGAAGGACCTACAGTTGATGGATGAGCAGTTCAGCCGAACAGCATTGTGAGGGTGATCCATGCAAATCGGGCACCGAATTTCATCCCATTCTTCGGCTGAGCAATGGTCATTACTGGTACTTGTCGTGGGTGTAGAGTTTGTCATGCTTAATAGATGTGATTTGGACTAGAAGAGAGATTAATGATCTATCAGAAACTATAGCCAGAAAATAAATTTCTGGTAAAGTTATTTATATGACAGGATCAGCTTAAACGCTAGAACAAACAATAAAGTCATTCTATAGAACGGATACCGTATTCAGTAGATGGGCGACTATATTTCAGGATGTTTTGATAATTCTGCCCGCTAATTGTACCAGAATTCGAGGGTCGTTTGAAGTTCAGCCAATTTTTCTTGCTAAATGGGACAAAGAAACCACAAGTAATTGTTGCCTTCAAAGAAACAAAAGGAATCGATCCTTTATTATAATTTTGAAGGAGCCTCACCAGAATAATGAATCCAGGCAACCTTAAGTTTGAAAGCACTGCAATTAATTAAAAGAACAATTAGATTGTTAGAAGAACAATAATAATGTTTTACAAATTAATAAGCACATTATGAAATTGTTAAGGATTCTCGGGATATCTTAAAGAAATTAGATTTTGCATTAAAGAAATATATCCCCAAATCCCTAACAATCTCCGGTTCCCTTCTCTCCAAGTTACCCAAAATCCCCTTGTAACACGAAGCCAAAACCAGATTCCCACCAAATGCATATTTATCAACAACAATAATTACATAAGCAACACAAATTTTATGAAAAATAAAAGAGAAACAGAATAAAAATAGAGGTATTAGATCGATTATGTGTCCGAATCGTCAATCTAACCTTGAATGAATCGGCTAATTGTGAATTCTTCTAATTTTAAATCACAGCTTGGCGTGTTGGGGGATTTTGGATTTGGTTCCTTGTTAATTGCTAAATCGCTTTCTTCACGTTATCTGTAATCAACAATTTACTGCAAAAAGAGTTTGAACAACCTCTCCAATTGAACAGCAATTCGAGATTTGGGACATTGTTAGGGATGAATTCATAATCATATCACCTTAGGTAACAGAATATTTCTGTTTTTATCCACACCGTCCGATCAGAATCCGCACGAATTCTAAAGGGCCCCTGATTGGCCAATATTCTGATCAAACAGTACGGATCTAAACAGAAATATTCTGTTACCATAGATGATTGGACTCATTCCTTAACCGGATTGACTCCGCATCGTATGCATATAATGCATTAACTCAGAAAAGCATCTTTTGGATTAATACATCTTGGCCGTCTGATTGCAAATAGAACCCATCCGGCTGCTGCCTACAACATGGGGTGCCTTTAATATTAGTGCGGATTTAATCCGCACGAATTTTATAGTTAATTGGACAGATCAGATAAATTAACTCAAAAGATTCCTTTTTGAGTTAATGCAGAGGATACGAGCTCAGCCGGATTGGGATCTGCTCCTATCGAACGAAGATCCAGGCTGATCTTTCCAAATTTTCCAATATAATCTGAATATTAATAGATATCGCATTTGTATTTGTGGCCCAAAGATATAAGGCCGCTAAAACTCATATTGGGCCTGTCAAATGACATACAGGCCTAATCAAGACTCGGCCTAATAAAATCAAAACCTAGCCCATCAATGTTATACGCGGTTCCAGCCTTGTTCAGTTGCTCATTTCTCTGCACGACTGAGATCGGGCCACGGCGTAGCTAGCTATGTTCCTTCGCCGCCTAAAAGCAGCTCTGGCTACGCCGACTCGCTTCCGATCGATAGCAAATGATGGGCACGGCTTCTGCTCCGCTTCCTCAGTTGCTGCTCCGGAGGCGGAGAAGAAGGCGTACTTCGGCCGCCGCGTGGCCCAGCTCCTGCTGATCGGTCTCACTGCTGGTGTTACTATTAGCGGCATTAGTGATCTTATGATTTTCTATGGATGCACTGAGTAAGCCTTCTATTTCTCTCTCTATCTCTCTCAATAGGAAGATGAACCCTCATTTCTGCATTCAATCTAATAGATAATCTATTAACAGAGCTAAGTAATTATACTCCAACTGGAACAAAAACCTTGAACCTAGCCTAGAAATGTCAGCTATGGTGCTTTGGTGAAGATTTATCTTTGAATTTACAGTATAGGACCTAATTGAAGATCTAGTTCAGCCATAAACTGGGAAAACAAAAAAAGGTTCTTGACCTGTACAAGTACCAAGTGAAGCTATTAAATTAAAGCAGAAGAATAGTTAATGTCGGTATACTGTATTAATGAGTGCAGCCAGGCAATGGAGAAGGCAAGGCAGAACAAGAAAATTGTGGAGGCAATTGGAGAGCCAATTGTAAGGGGTCCCTGGTACAATGCTTCTCTTGCTGTCAACCAAAAGAGGCATTCTGTTTCTTGCACTTGTCCTATCTCTGGGCCCCAAGGCTCTGGCATTTTAAAACTCAAGGCTGTTCAATCCGGAGGTACTCTAAAAGTTTCATAATTCCTTTTTTATCGAAGATCTGTATGATGTATTATTGTTGTTTACATCGAAAGTGGTTGACCCATAATCTCGTATTCTGACCCATTAGAGGCTAATGTACTCGTGATAAAGAACATTTAGTAATAGGCAGTACAGATTAATTGAACTACAAGCTTTCTCTGGCCGAAACCCATGTTTTACATTTAAGCCCCGATTGTTTTGGATCTTGGTTCAGCATAACAAAGTAATGACAACTTGAAAATGTTAATTATTATTGATCCCTAAACAAGATGATTAAACAATTGGTGTTTCACTAGACCATTGTTGTATTAAAATTTCTACACTGAATTTTGGAGAGAGCATGGTTCTATTTCAACTTGGGCCTGTATTAGTTCATACTGGTACAACACTAAATACCATTCAAACTAATATCAACAAAAGATTAATAATTGACCAACTATTTTACTGTCATATCCATCTTCACATGCAAGTTTCTAAACAACTTGGAGAGAGCATGGTTCTATTTCAACTTAGGCCTGTATTAGTTCATACTGGTACTTGAATGTTGCCTTTGTGAATTGTGTGGCAAACATTAAACAACACTAAATACCATTCAAACTAATATCAACAGATATACTTAATTGACCCTCTATTTTACCATTATATCTATCATGGCTTGCAAGGTCCTAAGCAATATATCTTTATTAATCTTAATTTGAGACATAACTTGCAGATGAAAATTGGTTATCATTGTTGGGACATCGTCAATGGGAGATACTTATCATGGATGCCATATTGAGCATACCTTCTAAAGATGGGAATATCCAAGCCATTAGAGTAAGTGTCCCCGATAACACAGCCCCACCTCCTACAGACTGCAAAGCATGCGACTCTCAAGGTGGCACTGCACCTCAGTAGTAGATTCAATTTTGTTTCCCTGATTTCTTTACCTTTTGTTTCACACAATACAAACTTTTGATCACTTGGGATATAGATAATTAGATATGTTGCTTTAGAATGATAAATAAAGGTTTTCAGAACAGGCAAAATGGAAATTTTCGGAAAAAAATTTTATGTTAGTTTAGGTGCATTTATGGGAGAGGTAAACTGTGGAGTTCATTTTTTTCTCTCGAGTTAATTATGTCATGACTGTATATTATGTTTGTACTCTTAAATAAGCTTTGCTGATGAGTCCAGGGCTTTAAATTTTTGATATTTTTCCAAGATAAGTCGGAGACCTATCAATGTTTGATTATATAGAGTTTTGTGAGATTTTGCTGGAGATTTCTTACTTGCCTGGTCTGAAGTGGGAAATTATTTTGCTATTAATGCAACTCATCCGTTTCATTAATTATTCAAAGTTTAAATTTTAATATAACCATTACATATTGGGTTTTGAATTACTAATCCCAGTTTCTAAAGTGGGAAATTGTTTTGCTTGCCACCAACATCTTGTAATGCCAAAAATTGATTATTATTAATATTGTGAATCATATTTTATGTAAAATATGACATATGTAACAAAAAATGATGAAATAATCAACTGTTAGCAATACTTGGGTGCTGGAGGTTGCCGTTTATTGATGAACGAGTTTGGGATGAAAAATGTATAATAGACCGATTGCTAGAGTGCATCTTCAGAGAGAAATTTGATGAATGAATGGGCAAATAGTGGCCATTTTTCAAATTTTTTTTTTTTTGGGTACAACGGCGGTAGGTATTAATGAACCGGGTATATATTTCATTAAGCACGTAAAAATATATTAAGAAAGTTATATCATAGTGTTTACAATATGTACTACGTATCAAAACACTAGATTGATATATAATATTAGACAACGAGTATTTTTGAAAGTATTTATCTATAACAAATTAAAAACACAGAGAGAGTATGTGCATTCCTTTAGACACAAATTTAATTATTCTTACTTGATTGTAATGATAGTAATTTAATGATTATTTTTTCTGTGTGTATATTTTGTCACATTCTTTCTGACAAAACAGAGAAGACACTTAATCAAACTAACTTAGGAACTAAATCAATTAGACCAGAAGAGTTACTACTCTAAAATTTCAATTAAAGACATTGAATTAAAACTAGACTGAAAACTAAATTAACCGGATTGAGAAAGTCATCACCTAAATGTCTCAATAGAGACACTAAATCAAAACTGAATCAAAAATTGCATTGACCAGATCCCACTAAAAAGCCGCCAATTAAAAACATGAGATCATAACAAGAGAGAAGAAAGAAAGAAGACAAGAATAAAGCGAATACACAACAAACACCAACACAAAAAGTCAAAACAGACAACAACTTCGACTTAAACATAGGCTTGGAAGAAGCACCAAAGGTTCTACGTATTAGATTTGCCACGTTATCATCGTAAAATTAAAAAAAAATATATAGCTACGACATATAGCTCTCCTTTAAGTTGTTAGCATCCAGGAGAAGAAAGGAATAAAATATGTAGGCTCAAAACATTGAACTTGAAAAAGAAAACGAGCTAAAAATGTGGTCGTATTTATCACTTGTCAGCACGCCGCAATTGGAGCGATGGCACAAGGGTTCTGATTTCTGAGTATCTCCTGTGGCACCGTTGGAAACCGGGGAATAGTAATCAATTCAGAACTTATCCTTTTTTTTTTCTTTTTTTTTTTGAGAATTAATTCAGAACATATCCTTGCCAATGCGGCAATGCCATTGACTGCATTGTCCTTCAATTTGGATTGCCAGCTTAAAGTACGGCCGACAAGCATATATTTAACTCGAAAATTTAAATCTAAGACGTTATATTTGTCTCGGCTTGAAACGGCCCAAATATAAAGAATTATAAATAGGCTCCATTTGTCTCCTATTGAACCGGCCCAAATACCCCCAGATTATGACTTCATCAGTCGGCAGAAAGCTGGACAACTTGAACTAGTGTATTGATTTTGTCCGCCTAGGGCAGCCCGTGCCCTGCCCGTCCGTATCCTATGCCGGGGGTACTCATGCACGAGCCCAAGTATTGATCGGGTAAACGGGTACGGGCAAAAAACGGGCCGGTCACGCTTTCTTGGGCAAATACCCAACCCTACCCAAACAGACCATACCCGTACTCGACCTTACCCGTACTCGACATTATCCCTACCCGCCTACCCCTGTATCCGTACCCGTGCCCTGCCCCTATACCCAACCCGCTTTAATTTAAAATTCAAAATTCAAAATTCCCCCCTTCCCTCCACTTTAATTTAAAAAAATTTTAAAAATTAAAAAAAAATTAAAAAAAACAGAAAAAAGAAGAAAAAACATAAAAAAAATAAAAATAAACCAGACCGGACCGCCCTGCCCCTCAAGGGTACAACGGGCACGAGTATAAGACGAGCAGGGCACGATTTTTGAAAAAAATACCCGAGATACCCGTCTACCCATGATACCCGTGCCCGACCTCTACCCGTACCCGTACTTGTGCCCGAGTATGCCTGGCCCGCCTTGCCCCTGCCTGACATTAATATACTAACTTGAACCGACTTTAATCCGTTTTACAATGATCTTTCCTTTGCAGTCACTGATCAATCTAACTAAGAGGGGGAGCTGCATTTAAGAAATAGGGGTTAATTGAGCTTTATTTATTTTTAAGAAATTTGTACTTATATACGATTTTTTATACAATATAAGGTAAGATAGCTATAGATACGATAATATTGACCTCATCCACAGTATGAAAATTTTATATGACTGATTCTCATTTATGTTTGACTCTCATAACTTGAAAGTCTGACTTCGCCCCTGATCAAAACAAAATGTGATGTGGTAGTTTTTAATCCAGTTTCAAGAATGTGGAATAGTTTATTCTTTAGAAACTATACAGTAAAGTTTTTTTTTATTAAGAAATTGTTTACAGACTTCATGTTGATCAAATGATTGACTCAAATTATTTCTCTTTTTTAATTTGTTGCTAGCCTAGTTTAATAGAAACTCTAAAATTAACAGTTATTTAGAAACTCATTTAAATTAATGGGATGTAGATACTCTGATAGTTAACACACATATAGAATAGATTTAGACTACGGTACTCTTAGTTAGTGACAAGTTGTACTAACTTCTAAATGTATTGAATAGATTTTAAACGACAAATTTAATTTATTGAAATTGATATACAAAATGAATAATAAGTTTACATGCAAAATTTATAACAAATTTAATTCATCAAGTAAAAAAATCAAGCTGTCATTTTATTTTATTGTTTGAAATTATATTAAATTAATTTGAAATTTGATAATTAATTTTTGCATTGAAAAGTGAAAACCATCACTCGTGAAATATATTGATTTCAACTATTTGTATATTCGGTTAGTCTTTTCGATGAGTTTTTGAGATCTTTGAACAACTTTTGTCACTAATTACGTATAAATGAATTTCTTAAAATTAACTTATAAAAAAATTATGCTTTACTTTATTCTTAAATTAAACAGAATAATTGAACAGTTTTCTTTGCACCCTCTTGAAAGCTACTCATACATGAATCTATTACTCAAAATTCTCTTTCTTATTTTTTAACGAATCAACCTCTGCTATTAGTCTTCTGATTAGGTTTTTATTTTGTCCGTGCACTAGGCTGAGTTGCATGGAAGCTCGCTCAAATATTAATTAGGTTATGTTGAAAGCACACGATCAATTATTTTATTCTAACTTTTGGATGCTTTAGAAAGTGAGAACGCATAAGCTTGAATAAAATGGCAAATGGAAAAGTAAAGGAATACTGTTTTGATTCTTAGACAAGAAAGGATCGATGTCTTTACAAACAAGTTGCATTGTACTGTCGGCAAGTAGGGCTCTCCTTTTGTTCGGGTCTTAATTAATTAAATTTCTCAACAGCAAGTAATTAATTACTGAAAGGACATATCATGGCGGACTCAGAAGGAGGCAGGGTAGGTTCTTGTCTATCTTTGAATTTAATTTTTTTTTAAAATTTAATAATATTATCTCTAAAATAAAATAATACTTACTCTTGAATTTAATTTATGGTCTAATAAAAAATATTTGTGCGGAAAAGAAAGTCAGATCAGATTGATTCGCATATAAGAAAGAAAGAAAAAATGAAAGACGCGGTCTAATTTGTTGCTCCACTCAAATTAAATGGGTCCACTCAAATTGATTTGTCAGGAGAAAAAATGGGTCCGCTGTACAGTGGTATGACTAATCACATCGTAACTTAGATCTCTATCGCTACTCCACTTCGATTCATCAAAAAAAAATATTGTATTGTTATCAATATTTTGTGTCTACTCTTGACTAAAATTATGAATCTGCTTCTGCATATGTGGATAATTTTATGATTCTGCATTGCTAGCTCTTATCAGGTTTAAAAATGTGGCCCTTTTAACCTTTGATCTCTTGCTAACTCTTATCGTTTAAATTTATTAAATTTAAAATCCGTCCACACAAATCTCTAGGGGGTGCAAATAGATCAGATAATATCCGATCATATTTGAAAATTAGAAACAGATATCTAATATTGAAATATCCGTACAGATGCAAATATGGATATGATTTTAAATTTTAATTATATGTATTCAAATAGTAGACATATACCATATAGTTTAGTATATATTATCAAAATATATTTATATATATATCTCTAGATATTCAATATCTGATCCATATCCGTCTAATATCTGATATGTATCCGTATTCAAAAAATAAAAACAAAATCTATTTGCACCCTGTGAATATCAATGTAGCATGTACGATTTAGATCTGGTTTTAAATAAAGATTAGTGAAATTTTTTGTTTGCGAACCATCTTTTTTATTGCAATTAGCAATTAATAATTAGGACATCATTAATATTTTTAGATAGTGGTGCGTGATGACTGGATCAAGGAATAATATATTATCGCAGGAAATATTTAGGAAGTTGCTAACAAGGTCCCAAAATCGATTGTTTTTTTCCGACAAGGAAAATGAAATATCAAAAAGCAAACGACAATATACCAATATTCATGGCAACACACAAGTTACACAAGCCGTCTAAAATGGGATAAACTTTATTGTTAAGGGGGTCCATGCATAAAATGCGCCAATAGCTAAGAAGCTTCTTACTTGGCAGCTTTATATTTCTTTCACAATTATCACATACTTAAGTTGACAATTATATTCACAACTATTAATAGTTGGCAATAATTGTTGCCAATAACATTCACAACTATCATATAGTAAAGTTGACAATAATTTTCGCAAATAGTTTAATTTTTATCTTTATTTTTTTTAGTGAAAGGTGGAGGCCTAGTCTATCAGCTTGTTTCAAACCTTTGTTTATAATAAAAATAATTTTTTCACTTTGCAACTTTCCAATTTATAATCTTTTACATAAAACTGATTTGTCTTTGTCATTAAATCAAAGACTGATTCTCTCAAATAGTTAAGTTGGCAGTATAAACTATTCTTAACTTATTTTAGTTGAGTTGCTGAAGCTTAAATAGGGCATTCACATAGCAGGTTTCCTTTATTTTACATTTTTATTTCTGCTGTAAATAACTTTAGCAATGTAATTTATGCTATAAAGCTCTTCACTAAAATAAAATAAAATAATAACATATACATGCATGGTAGTTCTTTAGAAATTGGGAATTTTTAAATTATAATTTATAAAAAAAAATTCTTATATTTATTCACTTTCCATATATTTAGCTGTAAAAATGCAGTCGTATTTTATTAAAATAAGACAAACATTATAAATTATTGTTTAAAATTCGGATTACTATATATGTAGTTGACAATGTGCATATGTGTGGTACAATATATATATACGGGTAAAATATGTTTATATGTTTATAAAAGAAATTTCGAATTAAATTTAAGAACTGAATAAATTTTCTTAAATTAATATCAGCACGAAAACAAATGTATTAATATTTTTTAAATTTACCAAATGATATAGTCGAATCTTCAATTAATATATCTGTCAATCAATAATAATTTGATAAAATGATTTTGCATGCAACTTTTTTCGACAATCACAGTTTGGCATGGTATAACACCCGTATGCAATTTCTTTTTGTTTGGCGTATAAGACCGTAGGATTAGGAGTATTCATCAGTTCAGTTTGATTGAAACTAAACTGAACTAGATAAATCAAAGTTATAATTTAGTTTTAAAAATAAAACCGAATCGAACCGATTTAGCATTGTAACCGCACTGAACTGAACTAGAGTTTTATTTCGATTTATTTGGTTTAAATTGACATATATTAATTTTTTTATTTAAAGTAATTGATCTATAGGGTGTGTTTGGATCACCCGAGAATAGAGCTATTTTTGGGATAGCTCCACTATTCTCAAATCTTGGTGACTCAAACACAAATTACCAAATTGGATTAGCTCAAAAATAGCTCTATTCTACTAATTCAAATAAATTGTGGGTTAGCAAGAATAGCTCTAGTAAGGTTAGAGATATTAATAAAATATTTGATTCTTCTCAATTAGTATGTTTAAATATTAAATTAGTATTAAATAAATCATTTAATTGCTACTAAATATAATATAATATTATATTAGTATTAAATAAAATATTTGTGTAAATATTAAATATAACATAATATCAATTTAAAATGTAGATTAGTATTGAATAAATATAATATTAAATTAAAATGTTAGATTAAATACCATATCATAGTCATTTAAATAATAAATATAATATAATATTAGTTAAAATATTAAATATAATACAGTATTAGTTTAAATGTTAAATGTAATATAATATTAATTTAAATATTAAATATTAATTTAAATATTAAATATTAATTTAAATATTAAATATTAATTTAAATATTAAATATTAGTTTAAATATTAAATATTAAATTATAAGAAAATAATAGTTTAAATATTAATATAATATTATATTAATTTAAATATTAGATTGAAGTATTACTGAAAAATATGATGCTTCATATGTAGGGGTGAAAACGGAGCGGATATGGAGCGGATAATGCTGATACCATATCCGCATCCGTCGGATAACGAGCGGATACGGATACGGATACGGATACGGATACGGATAGTAAACGGATATCAAAATTCAAAACCAAATCCGCTTTAAACGGATACGGATACGGAACGGATAGTCTACGGATACGGATTCGAATACAGATATAAAACGAATAATGGTCGGATAATTAAGATATATGAACTTCTAAGATACAAATATTAATTAAAATATTAAATATAAATATTAATGAACTTATAAGATATGGGACATAATCTATTCATATAATATATATATATCAAATAAGTGTATGGTAACAAAAGATGTTGTGGTGTAGTGGTTTGAAGCTTAGTCTAAAGGCATTGAGATGGGAGGACATGGGTTCAAATCCCACCTATAGCAAATATTTATTCCTCTTTTATATGGGTCCAGCCAAATTATCTGAATCCGGATAATCCGAATATCCGCTCCGTTTAGGACTCCGTATCCGAATCCGTATCCGTATCCGGATCTTTTATGGATTTCCAAAAATTATCCGAATCCGTATACGGGAATTATCCGAATTCGGATTATCCGGATTCGGATAATTCCCAGAAATGGAGCGGATATCCGCCGGATATTCCGGCTCCATTTTCACCCCTATTCATATGTATTTAACAAGCCATTATAAATATAAAAGTTAGTTGAAAAGATAAAAACAAATAAATCATTATTATATTTCTTCTCTCCATTGCTATTTCAAACATACAATTCAAATAACAATTTTACTAATCCGGAATAGTCAAATTTAATCCTATTTTTGAATCCCTTGGGTTAGCACTATTTCTCAACCACTAACTCAAAAATCTTTATTCTTGCACTAATCCTTGCACGATCCAAACGTACCCAATAAGCAGAAGTATATTAAAAATGAGCCGGGTATTAAGAAATAAACCGAGACCATCTGGACTAAATTCATAATATATAAAAAAAAATTTGGTTTCGTTATTTCGATTTTGAAAATTTGTAAACTGAACCGAACCAATGTTATAATTCAATTTTTTTTTAAAAACGAACAGACCATTAAACCAAAAAAACTGAACCATTTAGTTCAAACTAATTCGGTTCGATTCAAAACCGACTAAACTGAACCCAATTGTAAAGTATAATATTTTTTTGATTTGAAACCCACATGTGATTTTATTGATACAAAAAGTTACAAACTAGCTATTACATAAGATGAGACAACGAGTGTCTTTTATACTATACATCTATAAACAAACTAAAAACGCACAAGGATATGTACATCTTGTAGATACAAATTTAGTCATCTATGCTTGTTTGTAATGATACAAGTTTAATGATTGTTTCCTCTATGCACATAGATTGTCTTGTTTCTTGCTGGCAAACTATATCGTAGTGATACTGAATCAAACCATACCTAGAACTGAATCAACTGGAGCAGAACAGTCACCACTCAACAGTTCCAATGAAGACACTGAATTAAACCGGATCAGAAATTAAATCAGTCAGACCAGAACAATCACCACTTAAAGGTTCCAATAAAGAATTGCCAATGTAGATCAAGAGAAAGAGAACAAAAAGATGGAGGAGAAGCACAATGAGAAGAGAAGAGGTAGAAAAAGAGAAGACAAAAAAAAGAAAAAGTAATATCAACAATAACAAATAAATAATAGTAGCAACAATAATAAATATAAAACAAAACAACAATAAAAGTATTATATAAATTGAAAAATAATATCTCCAGTGTGTACCGATAATTCGTACTTCGCTCTACTATCGCCAAGCAACAGACAGAAGAACCAACGCTCAGGCTCTCGAATAGGGCTGTAAATGAGCTGGCTCGGGCTGAGCTAGCCTTAGCTCGGCTTATTTATTTTGGCCCGAGCCTGGACCGAGCGAGCTAGACCTAGGTCACTCGAGCCAAAATCTTTGGCTCAGCTTGTGACAAGCCAGCCCAAGCTAGCTTGTGACAAGTCCAGCAGGCACATCTTCAAGCAACTAAAGACCATCTCATTTCTTCCCAAACCAAAAATACATCAATTTTGCATATTTGTGCCTTTGAAAATGAGACTGGACTGAAAATTATACGGGACTAAGCCCTAAATCCACTATAACTTAACGACCCGAGCTGGCCCGATCCGAGCTGACCTTTAGCTAAGTTCATTTATTTTAGTCCGAACCTGTGTCGAGCTGGCTCGTTAACAGCTCAGTCCACTACTGAGCGAGCTAAATGCGAGCCACAAGCCGCGAGTTTTTTTGATAGCCCTACTCTCGAACGACTTTCAAAACGGCAACTTTTTTTTTTTTCTTTGGTTTTATTTTCGCCTGAATTCTTCTTGAATTTCGCCGATTCCTAATAAGACGGTTATTCGAAAGAAAAATGACACGTCAACAAAACGCATCATGCAGCGATGCAATGCAATGCTTAAGGTGGTAATATGGATACTGCAAGGGTTGCCACTATTTGCGATAAACAGCGTCCCGGCAGTTTCTCACGTGCGACACGTGAAATTGCTAAAGTTTTTGTCACAGTATGACTGTATGAGCGACCCTCATGCCTACACGGGCTTTGAATAAAATAGCAAGGAAAAAGAACTATGAGCAGCCCTCCCCAGGAATATGCACCTGCTACACAAGATGGGACGTTGCATAGCACGCCACCCCCACGCTAAGATACTTGGCAAACAAGCAGGCGAACATTACCAGATCATACCCCTACAACCTTAGGTCCTCGCCTATCGTTCCGTTCCGCTGGTCAACAACAAGCCTGAGCACTGTAATTTTTTTGTTTCTAGAAAATTACAAAATTAATTATGGGAAAGAGGTTGAAATGCTTTTTTTCTTGTGTAACATAGATGGAACTAATGGTTCTTCTATCAGGTATTTATTGGGACCGAATTAATAGTTCGGTTTTAATAGTTTTAGTAAGTTGTAATGTGTTTTTTTCATATAAAAGTTGTGATGTGTTTTTTTAGTAAGTTCTGATAGGAGGTGTGAAATTTATGAACTGTCATTAGGTCCTCTTTTTTTTTTTTTTATTCTCTCTTTCACTGAAGTCATCAATAAGATAAAATGTAATAAGAATGAATTGCTACATTGATTTTCATACTGTGTGGTCGTCGGTATGATAAATTATAAAAGACAGTGAAACTGAATTATTAATTTGATTCCATTAGTCTCTCGTCAATGTGAGTATGTGACTCAATTATTGGTCGGATTCATTTATCTGTCAAGAAAAAAAAATTCATCTCATTATTAAAATATTAACTTTTATTTTCTACAAATAAAATTTGTGAAAAGTGAGGACAATAAACAGAGCCTCGCTTGGATCTACTTGACTGAGGGGAGACAAAAGCATACCGCATTTACAAGCTCACTAAAACCCATGTTGTAACTCCTGCTTAATAACCCAAACAAGAATCAGAGAAGAAGAGAACTCCTCCAATAATTAAGCCCCTTGTCAACTCATCATGACATGGCCATCTCGCATCTGTGCATATTTTCCTTTTTTTTAAAAACATGCATATCGAGTTGGGAACTAGGGATCGCCGCAGGAATTTTTTTTTACAAAATATCATTTGCTCCCAAATTTTTTATATTTTGAATTTGAAATAGCAATTCAGTCTAAGATATTTTCATAATTTTTTAACATATTTTTTCTTAAAATTTGTAAAAACAGTTAGAACTAAAATGACAATTCGGTTCTAAAAAAAAAGATTGAAATGTCATCTTGGTTCTTACGGTTTTTGTAAAAAACAAAGCAATTAAATTGGTTTGATAATTTTTTTATTTGTGGTATCTAAAAGAAATTCTTGCCTCTGCACTGCTTATTGTATACAATTTTTTATTTTCTTGTTCGTTTTTTTTTTCTTTTTGAAGGTTATTAGGTGCGGGTGAAAACCGTATGAATAATATTCAATCTGTATTTGATTCGTATTTGAAAACTTAAATGTGAATATCCGAATATTTGTTTAGATAATAATACTGATATAGTTTTATGTTTCAATTATCTATAACCCTATAATCGAATAGTAGATATATACTATATATTTTAATATATATTATGAAAATTTGATGTTATTCACCATTATAATAAGATAAATATTATGAATTTAAATATTTTTCAAAAAAATTATATTATTTTTCATAAATATTCAATCTGATCAGAATCTGTATCCGTATTTATCTGATATCCATTCTGTATTCAAAAAATAAATAAAAAAAGATATGGATATGATTTTGTCAGTATCCGCTCCGTATTTGCTCCGGTTTCACCCCTATAAAGTTAGGCGTTGCCCAAACAACAATTATATTAATAAAAAGAATTTTACAGATCCTTACGGCGCATCATATACATTTTTTTTTATCTTAAACTTGCTCAAATTTGCGTATGTATTTTTTTTATCATTGTATTTATATATAATTAGTAATGGAGACATTTGATGGCGGAATAAAGTTGTGTAAGTCTAAACTTTTAATTTCAATTTAGGTTGATTTAAGTTACTTTTTATTGTCAAATAAAATTAAGTTAGTGTAAAGTTAACCAAGAAAGAAAAATAAAAAAGTGATATTTTATTGACAACAAATTAGATGGACAAAATAAATCATTTAATTATATATCATTTTAAAACGAACATCGATTTAATTATTTCACAATCTAGAAACTAAATGTTTATTTTTTTATTTAATTCTCAATTAATCACTGTAGGGGTGTTAATGAGCTAGGCTCAGCTTGAACTTATCACGAGTTGACTCGTCTGTGTTACAAGCGAGCTGACTTTATGGATCCGAGATGAAATTTCAACTTGAAAATGTGACAAGCTGGATCAAGCTAGACCTTGTTTTAAAAAAAAAAAAAATTTTACAAATTTTTAGGATGGAGCTGAACTGAATTGGACCGAACTGAACAGTATATAATGCACACAAATTCATACAAATTCACAAATTGATACCTAACTAAGTTAGTGACAAGCTAACTTATTAGCAGCTCAGTCTAATAACAAATAAGTTGTTAGCGAGTAATTAAGATACCAGTCAATCGAGCCACAAGATACGAACTTAGGCCCTGTTCGGCCCACTGATGAAAATAGATATAGGTATAGGATTGATGAAAATTTGAACTGCTTTTTATTGTTCACGCGAAAAAAAAAAAAATTTAGTCAAACTGAATTTTTTTATTCCCATACAAACAGTAACACAATTGAACACACCCTTATCTAGCACCCTACTCAAATAATTACGAACAATAATTATTTATGCATCAACAGAAAAACACGTGACATTACTCCTTATTTTGGATGATACAGCATCTAATTTCTATCTATAGAAGGTACGATGAGTTCCTGTTGTTTATTCATTGCGATTTGCGACCCGATCGTTTACATGGGAAGCCGAGTTGGACCACTGAGCAGACCACAGCCGTGGCCCGTGGAGATGGGAATCCGTATCACTCCAGGTACCTGAGATGCAAATGGTGAATCTGAACCGTTCATTTTACTTGGCCCGAATCTCAAAGCCGATCCTACAACATCAGCCGTCATCGGATTGAGTTTGGTACTTTGGTCTGGATAGAACTAATCTGGACCTTCCAATTTTATTAATTGCACTTCAGGTACGGGGGAGACACGGACTCGTGGAGATGGCCACCCAATGCGTTCGCGTTTCTGCACGTGGGTCTCAAGGGAGAGTGGAGATATTGCCCCCGGCCCCCAGTAGACTCTAGTCTATCTTGCCACCTGTCATCTCTTCCCCAAACTTGGTGCTAGATGCTATTGCTAGCTGGGTAATTTTCTGGGGAAAGACTGACATTTAAACCTTTTCTCCTTGTCGACATTCCGCTTCATATCTAAATTTTCCAATGGGATCGGTCCAGTAGGCGTTGGATGATGTCCTATTACAACATTCCATTACCATCTGATTCGTGCGTATCAAAAGAGCACCGATCTTGATACGCATCGAACAATTCTGATCGTGGTTTTATTAAATTTGGTCGGATGCCATCGAAGCGTTTGTAACTTTTATAGACTTTTCTTCCTTGTCGAGTTCTCGTCACGCGGAAGACTGAAGTACCTGGCGACAAGTGCTTTCCATATATGCGTACTGATAAAAAAGGCAACGGTACAATTTCCCAGGAGTAAAAGTCGTATTTTTAAATTGGCAATTAATGTGCAGTAAAATTAATTTACTTAGATGTATATATAAGGTGGACTTGGAATGGGTAAAATGGAAGAAAGTCCTGATTCCTGAACAGTGAGAAGAGACAAAAGCTAAACGGAAAGGGCGCTGATTATGAGCACTAGTTTGACTTCGTCATCCAACGATCGCATCCTTTCGTGCGTGATAGAGACAGGTTGGAAATTATGAGATGAGTAAAGCTAGGGTGCTATGAAAGATGAGTAAAGCTACAGTGATTATTAAAAAGATTTGGTGAAGACAACTTGAAGAGATATTGGATCTATTTTAAATGTTTAATTTATATTGTTGAAATTTGTGTACTCCGTTAGTGATGAATGTATATGCAAAATTTTAGTTTTTATTTACTGTAAGATCAAGCGATCAAAAAAATAATAAAAATTAAATATATAAAACAACTTATAAATTAACTTATAAAATATTTATTTATTTGACCGCTTGACCTTGTGGCAGGTAAATTCGAAACTTTTAAAAATTTGCGTATACAAGCATCACCCATGACGTATATAGATTTCAACAGTTTGAATTTGATGTTTGAAGTCAATCCGATATATTTTTAAAGTTGTGCTCATCAAATCTTCTTGATGAGTACATCACACACTAACTTCACTCATAAAAGATATATTTGAGACAGAGTGAGTCTATGGTATATGGTACTATACTACTATTTGGTATTATGTATATTATAATTTAGTGTCTAATATTGATTAATATTTTATTTACATAATTTTATTGATCCATTCGAACCGTGTAATATAATTTTTATATGGATATATACTTGCAAATTAAATTTTATAGTTTTAATTATTTTTTTACAACAGATAGAAAATTATTGTTTCTTATAGTTCAGAATTTTCAAATTAAGTAATTTATAATCTATCTTAAAAGATAATAATAAGAGTTCTAAAAAATAACTGAAATTATCGCTACCGATGCATGGGGACATGGTAAAGACACTAGTCTTTTTTCTGAGTGGACATAGATTCAATTATGTATGAGGCAGAATTTTGGTGTGATGGGCATGTCTGATGACTATTTTAAAAAAAAAAATTGTAATCATCATAAATGTATTTAATCAATAAATTATAGCAGAACTGATTATACATTTATAATTTTTTAATAAGAAGGCAAGTGACTCACTATTTAACTGTGGCTGCGTTTTTATGTGCAGATGCGTGCATGATACATTGACACGTAATCATGAAATCATAGGAGTTTTTTTTTTTTACTTGAGAATTATCATAATAGAGACGGAGTCGCACTTTTAAATTATGAAATCAGATGTAAATATAATTAATTATATAATATTTTCATGCTGAGTGTATATTAATTTTATAGTATACAAAATATTTTACTTTAAATTATATATAAATTATATATAAATATTTTTAATAAAGTAAAATCAATTGATTCCATTCATTATATTTGTCTCCGACACTAGTTTATGAAATATTTTTATCCCTTTAGGGTATGGTAATTTTTTATTTTGTTAGTACGGAAGAATAAAATTTGAATTATCTTATGTTATAATTGATGATAAATGATATTTTTATTTGTATATTTAACTTTATCATATATTATTATAATGAGATTGATTTATGTACAATATTTTATATATTATCAAGTAATTAGTATGTTCTGATTGATCTATACAATATTTTATATAATAATATTTAATTACTAATTTATATTATTCTAAAGATAATAAGATCAATAATTATAGTATTTTATGTTTAATGATATTATATATATGGAGACAGGCTAATACGCTTTCGGCACCACTTCGGTCGAAGTGCTACCACCCCATTTTCGATTTTTCAAAATCCAAATGGTCGATCCGAACCGTTCATCTTGTTTTTCATATTAATATCTGCTTGGAGACCAAATTTTAAATTTTTTGAAATTTTTTTGCTATTTATTAAGCCACTTTGAAAATCGCTGATCCAACGGTGGCTTGCCAAACAGTAAAATCAGGGGTTCACCGTTGGATCAGTGATTTTCAAAGTGGCTTAATAAATAGAAAAAAAATTCCAAAAAATGTAAAATTTGGTTTCTAAGCAGATATTAATATAGAGAACAAGATGAACGGTTCGGATCGACCATTTAAATTTTGAAAAATTGAAAATGGGGTGGCAGCACTTCGGCCGAAGTGCTGCCGAAAGCGTATTAGCCTGTCTCTATATATATGATATGTTTAAATTGGGATATTTAGTTGTTTCAGATATTTTTTTGGCTAAGCTATATAAGCTATAAATTTATCTAATAATTATTCATTTTTTGTTAATTACCTGTGAACCTCAACGAAGAAAAATAAAATACGAATGGGACTCATACTTATTAACGGATAACAATTAATGTGGGACAAATTAATAAGATAAACACCTGATAATAAACAAATACGAAAACATCTCATGTGATCTGTACTGTATCCATTGGCATCCCTGGCTAGTTATTTATTGCAAGTGCAATTAAAATATACTAAGTGCTATCGCTACATGCACAGTGATAATAAAAGATTATAGGTTGTGTTTTGTGTCATTGTGTAGTGTGCATGATTGAGCAACTTCTAATGTATTCCGAATACATTTGGCAAATAATTAATTGTTAGTATTTTTAAAAGTTAATATTTAAAATTTAATCTTAATGGTTATATTTGGTTGTGGAGTAACTTTAATTCAGAGTAAATTACTTAGTCCAAGTTAAGATGAAGTAAGTTAATTATGTTTGATAGAGTAAGCTAAATCATTTCTCTAAGTGGAGTAAACTAAATTGAATTAATTCAAATCTTACTACCACTTACTCCATCAATTTTATTCTTTATTTAGTGAATTAAGTGTGAAATAAGAAATTTAATCCACCTCTTACTCCACAATCAAACATGATCAATACTTATTACATACACAACTAAAAATATTACAATATGAGATGTATTTGTTCTCACACATTAACGAAATATAATGCCATATCCATATTCAAATATATATATATTTTTTTTTGGGGGGGGGGTCCATATCCACATTCAATTTCAACCATATTCTAAAGTGTAATATGATACGTTTAAAATGACACGTCAACGAAACGCATGATGCAGCGATGCAATAAGATACGTTCAAAATGACACGTCAACGATACGCATGATGCAGCCATGCAATGCACGGCGCTGTTTGCGATAAACAAGGTTCCAGAAGTTTCTCACGTGCCATGTGGAATTTCTTAACACCTTGTCAGCGGCCCTCATGTCTTCGGGCTTTGAATAAGACAAAAGAAGGAAAAAAATAACGAGCACCCCTCCCCAGAAGGCCAGAAATATGCACCTGCTACACTAGATGGGACATTGCATAGCACGCCACACCCACGCGAAGATATTGGGAAACAAGCAGGAGAACATTACCGGATCAGACCCCTACAACCTTAGGTCCTCGCCTATTATTCTGCTGGTCGACAGCAAGCCTGAGCACACTAATTTTTTTGTTTCTAGAAAATTACAAAATTATTTTATGAGAAATAGAATGAAGTGTTTTTTTTTCTTGTATAATATTGGTAGAACTAATGGTTCGGTTCTATCAGGTATTTTTTCGAACCGAATGTGTTTTTTCTCACATAAATTTAAGAAAATTATAGATATTGAACAATTAATAAAGTTCTGACAGTAGGTGTAAAATCTATGGCCTGTCATTAGACTCTCTCTTCTTTTTTGTTCTCTATTTTACTTATGTCATCAATAAAATAAAATGTAATAATAATGAATTACTATTCATACTGTGTGACTGTTGATGTGATAAATTATAAAGAAAGTGAAACTGAATTATTAATTTGATTCTATTAGTCTTTCTTCAATGTGAGTATTGACTCAATTATTGGTCGGATTTATTCATATATTGGAAAAAATAATTCATCTTATTATTGAAAAATTAAATTTTATTTTCTAGAAATAAAAATTGTGAGGACCGAGGACAATAAACCGATCCTCGCTTGGACCGACTTAACTGAGGGGAGACAAAAGCATACCGCATTTACAAGCTCACTATAACCCATGTTGTAACTCCTGCTTATTAAACCCAAACACGAATCAGAGAAGAACAGAACTCCAATAATTAAGCCCCTTGCCAACTCATCATGGCATATTTTTCTTTTAGAAAAAAACATGCATATGAAGTTGGGAACTAGGAATTGCCGTTGCACTGCTTGTTGTATATAATTCTTTATTTTTTTTCTATGTTATCCGGCCACTCTTAGAAAATTATCGTATTTGTGTTCGATACGTATCTGATACTAACACACGTACGATATGTATCAAACATGCCAGTTGACATATCGGTTAAGCTGGCGTGTCTTTACTCGTCTGATACGATTTCCGACACCTAGTTGACCCCTGCCGATACGGTTGGAAAGGTTCAATAGGGACGGGACACGGCTGAATATGTGCCTGTGTACGAAAGAAAATAACTCTTTCTTTGTACTGGCAGTGAGATTCGAACCTTAGACCTCTCAAATGAAAGTCAAAACTTTTAAACACTACACCAAACTATCATATATGTTATGTTCTAGTAAGTATAATATTTAATATATTTATATCATGTATTTTTTTTTCTGAACAAATTTAATTTAAGTTATAATTATCTAAATATAATATATAAATTAATAAAAAAATAATATATATAATAAATGTGTTGTATCCTAGATATTTTAAAATTGTCGTATCGCCGTATCCGTATCGTGTCCGACAAGATACCCGTACCCGTATCCATGCAACATAGTTTTTTTGTTATTTTTTTTTTCTTTTTTAAGGTTATTAGGTAGGGGTGAAAACGGTATAAATAATATTCTATCCATATTCAATCTGTATTCGAAAATTTAGATGTAGTTATACTTGTATCATGAAGTTATGTTGTAACTCCTGCTTATTAAACCCAAACACGAATGAAAGAAGAACAGAACTCCAAAAATTAAGCCCCTTGTCAACTCATGGTGGCATATTTTTCTTTTAGAAAAAAACATGCATATGAAGTGGGGAACTAGGGATTGCCGCTGCACTGCTTGTTGTATACAATTTTTTATTTTTTTATTATGTTATCCTGACACTCCTAAAAAGTTATTGTACTTGTCTCTGACATGCGTACGATAAGTGTCAGACACATTAGTTGGCGTATTGGGTGAGCTGCCGTGTCTCTATCCGTTTGATACGATCTCCGACATCTGGTTGACCCCTGCCAATATGGCCCAAAACACAGCCGGATACGTGCCTGTGTACCACGAGCCGCGCCTGTGGATCAAAAATAATAACTCTTTCTTTGTGCTGGCAGTGAGATTTGAACCTTAGACCTCTCAAATGGAAGTCAAAACCTCTAAACACTATACCAAATTATCATATATGTTATATTCTAGTAAATATAATCTTTAATATACTTATATCACGAAGTCTTTATTTTCTAAACAAATTTAATTTAAGTTATAATTATCTAAATACAATATATGACTTAATAAAAAAATAATATATATAATAAATGCGTCGTATCACAGAATAATATGTATATGTTCATAGAATACTATGTGTATGTTCACAAAAGGTGGTTCTCAATAATTATCACACATTTTCAACAGTTGTCATGTGTTTTTAACATGTTTCACGCGTTTTTTTCTAAGATTACATAGTTTCATCTATAGAACATTTATTAAACTTGCTTATAGAATTATTTTTATAATATTATATGATCTAAAAAATTTATTTATAAAATTAGTGTAAAAAGTTCAAACCGAGAACCGGAGACAGTTAGCCTCCTTTAATACCACCCCTGTAATAATTACGAACACTAATTATTTATGTATCAACAGAAAAACACGTGACATAACTCGTGATTTTGGATATAACAGACTTCTAGTTTCTATTTACCCAAGGCACGATGACATCATTTTGTTTATTCATTGCGATTTGCGACACGATCGCTTACATGGGAAGGCGAGTTTGACCACTAACCAGACCCGATGCCCCTGCATTGCAAATTTGCAATGCGTTCGCGTTTCACCACGTGGGTCTCACGGGAGACATCGCCCCCGTACCCCCACTCTATGACTCTAGTCTATTTTGCCATCTGTCATCTTTTCCGCAAACTTGGTGCTAACTGCTAGCTGGGTAAGTAATTTTCTCGGGAAACACTGACATTTAAACTTTACATTTTCCGATGGTAGCGGTCCAACGGGCGTTGGATAATATCCGATTGAAACTGTGCAAGTAGCATTTAGATTCGTGTGTATCAAAAGAGCACCGATCTTGATACGCATTTGATGATTCTGATCGAGGTTAGTACTGAATTTGGTCGGATGCCATTGAAGCGTTGGTAACTTTATAAAGTTTTCTACAAGTAAAGTTTTCTTTCTTGTCGATTTTTTTTTTTTTGAGGTGAAAAAGAAAGGAATGCAACACAGAGACTTTTCAGAAGGTCACCCATTCTAGTACTACTCCTGCTCAAGTACGCTTAATTGCGGAGTTCTGATGAAATCCGGTGCTTTAGTGTTGGTATGAACGCTTTAACTGCGGAATTCCGATGAAATCCGGTGCTTTCTTGTCGAGTTGTCGTCACGCGGAAGACTGAAGTATCTGGCGACAAGTGCTTTACATATATCAGAACAAAATAGCTGGTACTGATAAAAAGGGCAACGGTACAACTTCCTTCTTATCTGATGATGATATTTGTGTTTTTTAAATCGGCAATTAATGTGCAGTAAAATTAATTTACTTAGATGGACCATGGAGATATAATGTGGACTTGCAACGACTAAAATGGATGAAAGTTGTGATTCCTGAACAGTGAAAAGAGACAACCAGGACGGAAAGGGTGCCGAATGTGAGCACTAGTTTGACCGCGTCATCCAATGATCACAGCCTTTCGTGCGTTATAGAGACAGGTGTCGGCAATTATGAAAGAAATATTTGAGATATATCATAATTTGTGGAATGAACTCTGCTCCTTTTCTTAGAAAAGAAGAATTCATTTATTCTCTAAATTTGAATTGTTAAAAATTGATTAAACGGTTTCAATTACATCTGATTTGTTTTAATATATTATATTAATATAAAAAAATTTAATTGAAGCTGTTTGATCGATTTTCAACAGTTCGGATTGAAGAATAGGAGGGTCCTCCTTTTTTCAAGAAAAAGAGCAGATTGGCTTCCATAATTTGTGATCATAATCTATATGGACATTTTTATTTTTACCTATTCTTCGATATATTTCATTAAAAATAATTAAGACTTTGAAAAAAAATTTAAATAAACTCAAATTACATAATTGTCCTGCAATTTTTTTTTATAATATATGTATATGTACATATAATATCAAAAGCGACCCACTTACCACATCTTACAACAATTCATTTTTGTGATTTTTAAAATCTAAACAATCGATTCAAACTGTTCAACATGATATCAATATTAAGGTATGCTTGGAGATCAAATTATATATTTTTTGAATTTTTTCTACTATTTATTAAATATTTTATAAAACTGATATTTTTCAGTGGTTCATAATTGTCTAAAAAATAGTAGTTTTGTAAAATACTTAATAAATAGTAAAAAAATTCAAAAGAATGGAAACTTTAATCTTCAAGCACATCTTAATATATAGATCATGTTAAACCTGTTTGGACTTTGAAAATCACAAAATCAACTTATTGTAAGATGTTGTAAGTGGATCCCTCCTCATATAATATATACATATATGCTTGTATAATATATGTCTATGTGTATATGTATCTATAATATAATATATGTATATATAATATGAGGGATCAAGTTACAACAAGTTACTACAACTATTTTTTATATTTTCAAAGTCCAAATCGTTAGATGTGATCTTTACAATAAAATGTACTTGAGATCAAATTTGATATTTTTTGAATTTTTTTCTTAGTATTTATTAATATGTGTACACAATTGTTGTTTTTAGACAATTTTGAATCATTGAAAAACAATATTTAACAAAATTCCAAATAAACAGTAATAAAATTTCAAAAAAATATAAAATTTGGTGTCCAGGCATATTTTATTATAAACATCATGTTAAACAGTTTAAATCGACTCTTTGAATTTTAAAATCATAAAAATAACTTATAAAAGTATAATGTTAAGATGTTTTACATGCTCTCGAATTTATAATATAATATAATATAATATATATATATATATATATATATATATATATATATATATATAAAAGGGTCAATGAATGAATGTGGACTGAAAAGAGACAGTGAAAAGGAAATGTACAATGAATGTGGACTTGCAAGTTGCAACGACTGAAATGGAAGAAAGTCGTGATTCCTGAACATTGAAATGGTCAAAAATTATCTATATTATCCGATTTTTATCGAATTCAAATTTGAAAAATTATTTAAATTATTCAATTTGCATTCGTATCTGTATTTGAATCTGAAAAATTATAATGAATAAGAATACGATAAGACTTTTAACTATCCGTATTCGACCGTTTGTACTTTTAAATTACAATAAATGTTACTATATGTTCTTAAATTGATTTATTAATTTGCATATATATATATAGAGAGAGAGAGATAGGCTAATGTGCATTCAAATGTATATAGTCCGAAATGTTTACGGTCCAAATTTAAAATTTCAAAATCCAAACAGTCGATCCAAACCATTCATCTTGTTCTCCATATTAATATGTGATTGGAGACCAAATTTTACATTTTTATGAATTTTTTTACTATTTATTAAGTATTTTACAAAATCGTTGATCCAATGGTGGTTGTACAAAATGGTAAAACCGTTGGATCATTGATTTTCAAAGTGGCTTAATAAATAGTAAAAAAATTCATAAAAATGTAAAATTTGGCCTCCAAGTACACATTAATATGGAGAACAAGATGAATGGTTCCGA
The DNA here is from genome assembly GCA_033356055.1 of Carex pumila. Taxonomy (NCBI): domain Eukaryota; kingdom Viridiplantae; phylum Streptophyta; class Magnoliopsida; order Poales; family Cyperaceae; genus Carex; species Carex pumila. Next base: position 206,930 of record JARJHM010000041.1, read on the forward strand.
TCGACCGTTTAGATTTTGAAATTTCAAATTTAAAACGTAAGCACTTCGGACCATATACATTCGAATGCACATTAGCCTATCTCTCTCTCTATATATATTAATGAATAATATAACAATATGATATAATTAGTGAATAATATTTTAGTATTATAATAGATGTTTTGTTACTAACAAACTAATTATGAAAATATCCATATCCGTCCAACATCTGATTCGTAACGTTTAATTTTGGATCTATATCCATATCCAAAATTATTTGTATTCGTAGTTGAAAAACTATAACGGATACTGATACACTGAGACAACTATCCGACTTATATTCGACTGTTTACACCCCTATCAAAAACTGAACGGAAAGGGTTCTGATTATGAGCATTAGTTTGACTTCATCATCCAATGATCGCAGCCTTTCATGCGTTATAGCGACGGAATTTTTTTTATAAACCATAATTGGAGAATTGATTTTTAGTAAACCAATATTATTAACTCTTTTTTTAAAAAAAACTACAAAGACCAAAGACCAAATAACTAATTTCGTCTCGTATTTTTGATTTTTTGGGACCGAATCGGTTACTCGGTCCCCACTTTTTTTGCAAATATTTGTGAATGCAACAGCAAAAAATTCGAAAAAACTTGGACCAAATAGCCAATTCAGTCCCTTATGTTTTCGAATTTTATGTGGCCACATGTTGGAAATACTGTGATTGAGGTTTTTGTAGTGTAATTATTAATTGTAAAATATTTTAGTTTACATATAGAGTAATTTACCGATATTTTTATTAATATCCAACTTAAAATACAAATTATCAAATTTAAAAAACATATATTGAACAATCATAAATACTTTCAATGATCTTTGAATAATAAATGAATCCATTAAAAAAATAAGCAAACACAAACAATAAATAGTAAATGCATTTTAATGTTATGGTTTTTTAGAGAGCAGGGGGGCATCATCGATGTTTTGGCAATAAAACATCGATGCAATTTTGCCATCGTTAAGCCGGGAATAAAACATCGGTGCGTTATCAGTGGTTTTGCACAGAAGCGTTGTTATTTGTTGAAAAAACTTTAAACAACCATAACTTTGGCTAGAAAAGTCAGATTTGCGCGTATAACCCCAACTCGAGGGGGGAGGGGGGACAAGAAGGATCCGGATTTTGCTTGGGGAGTAACTTTGGGCACTGACAGAATCTGAATTGCAAAAAAACATCGTTGAGTGCCTCAAAAATTTAGCATAAGTTTTATGTCAACAGTAGACATACAATGACCAGTATTTTGTTTAGTATAATTTAGGTTTTTGTAGTATAATTATTAATTGTATGATTTTTTAGTTTTCATGTAGAGTAATTTAGCTTTTTGCATGTATAAATCAATTGTTGAAAGATTTATTTCTTTTAGTGTAATTTAAGTTTTTGTAGAATAACTATTAATTGTAGAATTTTTTAGTTTACAAGTAATTTAACTCTTTGCAAATAATAGTAATCAATTATTGAATGATTTATCTTTTTAGTATAATTGTAGAATAATGCAGAGTAATAGAATGAATGTTGATATTTAATATGGTTTTATATATCATGCCTGTTAATATTTAATTTGTTTTGCATATTAATTTTTTTTTGGAGGGAGAAGAAGGGTATTTAAAAAAAAATACATGAGATTAAATAGCCAATTCGATTCTAGTTAAAAGAATAACGGGGATCAAATTGGCATTTTGGTCCCAATTAAAATTCGTATTTACACAGATGGCTACACCAAACAGTGTGAAAATGTGTGAAATAACTGGAGACTGAATGCCCAATTTGGTCTAAAAAAAAATGTAGGACCAAATTGGCTGTTCGGTCTTTGCTGTTTTTGTAAAAAAATAATAATCATGTTAGTTTAGTAAAAATCAATTTCTTAATTATGATTTATAAAAAAAATTCATAGTGACGGGGGTTGGAAATTATGAAAGAAATATATTTGAGATAGAGCGAGTCTATGGTATATGGGTACATGTTATTATGTTACTGTGTATATTGCAATTTGGTCCGTTGTATAAATTAATATTTTTGTTTTTAAAATTTTATTTTATCCATTTGAACAGTTCAATATAATTTTGATATGAATATATACTTGTAAATTAAATTTTATATTTTTTAATTTTTTAATTTTTTAACTAGATAGAAAATAATTTTTTCTTATAGTTCAGAATTTTCAGATCAAGTAATTTTTAACTTATTTTAATAAACAAATAAAAAATCCTAAAACATAAGCCACCGATGCATGAGGCGGATGGTAAAGACATTAGTCTTTTTTCTGAGAGGAAGGACATAGATTCAATTCTGTATAAGGCAGAATTGAGGTGCGATGGGCCCGTCTATTGACTTTTTTTTTTTTTTTTAATTGTAATCATCGTAACGTATTTCGTAAATAATAATAGCAGAACTAACTATACATTTATAATTTTTTAATAAGAAGGCAAGTGAGTCACTATTTGCCTGTATGGCTGTGTTTTTATGAGTATAGTAGCAAAAGTTAGAATTTGGTTAATTCAGGTACAATAAGGAAGTAAAAAAAAAAGAAAAAAATTAAAAATATTTTTTAGTTTTTTTTTTCGCGAATAATACGTAACTTGCATCTTATACAAGTTTTATTTGTGAATAAAACGTATTATGTATTTTATTTTTTTTTGCATTTTATTTAGAGTTCAATGTGGATCGAAACATCAAAAAAATATTTAATACGCAAATAAAACGCAAATATCTTGCATACTGTGTCACTGTGTTTATGAGCAAATAAGAAGGCACATATGTGACTCACTCTTTGACTATATGGCTGCGTTTTTATGTGCAGATGCATGCATGTAATCATGAAATCACAAGAGGTTAATGACAGAGACGGAGTCACACGTTTAAATTATGAAATCAGATATGAATATAATTAATTATATAATTTTTTCATACTGGGAGTGGTATTTTACTCTAAATTACATAAAAATTATATATAATATTTAAAAAAAAAAATTAATTGACTCTATGTCTCCGACCCTAGTCGTTAATGAAATATTTTTATCCGTTTAGGATATGGTAAAAAATTTATTTTGTTAGTACAGAGCAGTAAAATTTGAATAATCTTAATTATGTTATTATTGATATATAAAATGTATAAAATTATATATGATATTTTTATTTGTATATTTAACTTTATCATGTATTATTATAAAGAGATTGATTTTTGTACAGTATTTTATATATTTTCAAGTAATTAGTATGTTCTGACGAGATTGATCTAGACAATATTTAATTACTAATTTATGTTATTATAAAGATAATAAGATCAATAATTATAATATTTTATATTTAATGATATTATATATATGATGTGTTTAAATTGGTATATTTATCTGTTTCATATATTTTTTTGGCTAAGCTACATAAGCTATAATAAACTTATCTAATAATTATTCGTTATTTGTTCATTACTTGTGAACCTCATCAAATAAAAATAAAATACGAACGAGACTCATACTTAGCGGATATCAATTCATGTAGTACAAATCAGATAAACATATCATATGATTTGTACCAGATGATAAACGTAATAAAAACAGATCATGTTTTACAATTAGTACACGTACTTCAGAATCTGTAAATTCAAAATAAAATAGCAAAGGAATTTTAATCTTACAATTTTGAATTGAAGAAGTCTTGAGATAGAAACGTCTTCTCAATAGTTTTCTTCAGATCTGATGATAGAGACCTTAGACGTTTTTTTAATTTTTCTCTTTCAAGAATAAAATGGAGAAACTTTTTCAGAAGGAGATCCCACGAAATCAGTAAGTCTTAAGACGATTCTGAATGCGAACTTTTAAAATAAGTGGGTGAAAACAATGTTTCTATAATGGAATCCGTCCAAATAGAGAATAGAGAAGAAGTTTTTTTAATATTCTTTTAGACAATCTTTGAGTAGTACATTTATTAATAGCAATATGAATTTTTTCATTAAAAATTAAGATATTTTTTCATTAATTTCTTTAAATAAAATTGCTGCACAACAATAACATAGGCCAACACCATATCCATTGACATCCCTAACTAGCTAGTTATTTCTTGCCATTGCTGCTATCTCTACAACAATAATAAAAGATTATAGCTAGGTTTATAGTATTTAATCTCAATCTGTATTACATACACAACTAAAAATATGACAATATGATAATTAAATGTATTTGCTCTGACACATTAACTAAAGAGTGAGGCCATGTAATTTTGCAATGCGCAGATAGTTCCGTACTTTGAGTTCATATTTTCATTTTTAAAGTTTAAATTGTCGATTCGAACCGTTCAATATTATTATCATATGAAAATATACTTAAAAACCAAATTTTATATTTTTTTAGACTTGTTTTACTATTTTTTGAAACAATTAAAGAATCACTTGATCTAAGAACTCTAGATCATCCGAAAGTGGTGATTTTCTACCTACAAAAAAAATAGTAATAAAATTCTAAAAAAATATATAAAATTTGATATTCGAGTATATTTTTATATAATAATAATGTTGAGCAGTTTAAATCAACTATTTAAATTTTGAAGATGGAGATATGAATCCAATAAATGAAACTGCGCATTGCAAAGTTCCATAGCCTCACTCTTAACTAAATATAACGTTGGTGTTTTTTAGCCGATTACATGTCAATATGCCAATTAGCAATGGTTACACGGGTAGATTTTATTGGCAATTTGCTGAATTAAAAATATCTTTGACCAGAAAAATATCATCATCATATCATAGTTTTAGTCCATGCGCCATTTGGTTCTTTGGTATCATGTCACATGTGGAATTAAGCCGATCCTTCTATGAGAATGTGAGGTTGTTTAGTACAGCCATGGAACTTAAATTTTTAGAGATTCACAGCCAATAGCAAAATGCAATGGTAATGTAAAATGATTAGAAAGGTATAGGTCGAATGTCTATTGGATCTAATTTGGTTCTGATGAGCAGGTATATTGTCTAATTTGTTTCAGAATTAGTACGCACGAATATTAAAGTAGATATAAAAATTCTGACACAAATTCTAAAGCCAATCTAACAGTAAATTCGGACCTACTCTGTTTCCGATTGCATGAACCTTTAGACTGATGTCGACACCAAGGGGAAGCCTCCCCCGGCCCCCACCCCTCTTATATATATCCAGTACATGCTAGTTTATAGTGAACCCCCTAGCTAGACTGTCTCTCTCTCTCTCTCTCTCTGTCTCTCAGTCATGGCCTGCTCTACTCCAAACATTCCTCAAAGACCCATTATTACAACGACATCAATAACCAAACCATTTCAAATTCCACCATTGTCAACCAAACCTTTATTAGCACCTCCTAAAAGAAAACCTTCTCTGAACCCTGTTCAAAAGTTCCTGTCTGCTACCCTTGATGCCGTAGAGTGCAAAGTCATAGTCCCTCTAGAGAAGAACCGCCCCTTATCTCGCAACATGGATCCTGCGGTGCAGTTATCCGGTAACTTTGCGCCGGTACCAGAATGTTCACCTGTAACTGGTTTAGAGGTAACAGGGAAAATACCAGAAATACTGCATGGTGTCTACCTTCGCAATGGTGCAAATCCTTTATTCTCACCTAAAGGTGGTCACCATTTATTTGATGGAGATGGAATGATACATGCAGTGAAATTGATGGGGGATAAAGAGGCCAGCTACGCTTGCCGCTTTACACGTACGAGCCGGTTGACACAAGAGGCGTCGATTGGTCGAGCGGTATTTCCTAAAGCTATCGGTGAATTACATGGCCGTACCGGCCTTGGCCGGCTTGCACTGTTCCATCTTCGTTCAGCTGTTGGCCTCGTCAATTCCTCAGAGGGAATGGGTGCAGCCAATGCCGGCTTAGTTTATTTCGATGGTCGCCTTCTCGCCATGTCTGAGGATGATTTACCGTACCAAGTGCATGTCACTCCAGACGGCGATTTAAAAACCGTGGGTCGGTACGACTTTTCCAGCATGCTGAAATCACCCATGATCGCACACCCGAAGGTCGACCCGATGACCGGTGAATTATTCTCCTTGAGTTATGACATTATAAGCAAACCCTATTTGAGATACTTCCATGTGGATGGTTCCACTGGTACGAAGTCATCTGACGTGGCAATCAACTTGGAAAAACCAACCATGATGCATGATTTTGCAATAACAGAGAATTACACAATAATCCCTGATCAACAGGTGGTTTTTGATCTTAGTAGAATGTTACATGGTGGTTCACCTGTGGTATGTGATAAAAAGAAGACATCAAGGTTTGGTGTGTTGCCTAAGTATGACACAAATGATAAAAGGGTAAAATGGGTAGATGTACCCAATTGCTTTTGTTTTCATTTATGGAATGCATGGGAAGAAGATGATGGAAACACGGTGGTGATCATAGGATCTTGCATGTCACCACCCGATGCTATATTTAGTGACACTTCCGAGTGTGCGATGCAGAGTGTACTGTCCGAGATACGGCTTGATTTACGTACCGGGCAATCATCTCGTAGAGAGATTGTAGCTGGTATTAACCTAGAAGCCGGTCAGGTTAACCGAAACCTACTCGGTCGAAAGACCCGCTATGTTTATTTGGCGATCGCCGAGCCATGGCCAAAGTGTAACGGAATCGCAAAGGTAGATTTACACACTGGTACCGTGACCCGGTTTCTGTACGGTCAGAACCGGTACGGTGGAGAACCAACTTTCGTACCGTCCCGCGAAAAGAGAGATGGTCAAGAAGAAGATGATGGTTACGTGGTAGGGTTTGTATATGATGAACGCACCAATCTCTCTGAGCTTGTAGTAATAAACGGAGCAACAATGGAGACGGAGGCAACGGTACGTTTAGAAACCAGAGTACCGTACGGATTCCACGGTACCTTTGTAAGTGAAGAAGAGCTACGTCAGCAAAGAACATGATTAGCTAAAGCTAAAGCTTTTTGTTGTTTTTAGTGTGTACAGAAGTAGCTGTTTTTTTGTTGTTCTAATCTTTATGCTTGGTTTTGTTTAGGATTTAGGTTGTCAAGAGCGGCCAGGTGTTTGTACAGTGTCGTTTGGTCTGGTCGGTTGCTTACGGTTTTGTTATATATGTTGACCTGTAATCAAAGTATATAGTAATGGTCAAACTTGTATTATAGCTTTGTTCTTTCTTTCCCAAGAAATTAAGCATATTACAATTTTTGTGCCAACAATTTAATATTTCTTTGTTTAGTAAGCGAATCAAAATATAGAAGAAGTAATGAAATCATTTCAAATTGTTAATATTTTATAATAATAAAAAATAAAAAAATGGTATAATAGACAATTAAATTATTCTCTTTGTAATTAATATTTTATGAGTTAGTCTATGGCACTATGCATATTAAAAAATTAGTTCATAATACAGATCAATATTTTTATTTTTAAAATTCTAACGATCGAACTGAATCGTTCAACATAATTTTTATATGAATATGTACTTACATACTAAATTTATATTTTTTAGAATTATTTTTTCTATTTTTTGAGATGTGTAGAAAATCACTTGATCTGAAAACTCTAGACCATGCAAAAACAGTGATTTTCTACCTATCTAAAAAAATAGTAAAAAATTTCTAAAAAATAAAAAATTTAATTTTTCAAATACATATCCATATGAAAATCTTATTGAATATTTCAGATCGACCAATAAAATCTTTAAAATGAAAATATTCATCTGTATTACAGACCAAATCGTAATATGCATAGTACCATAGACTCACTCTTATTTTATCAATAAAATAATAATGATAAAAGGTATTTAAAATTGAAATTTTTATACTTTTAATTTTATTATATAACATATTAAAATTATTTTAACTTTATTTCACTTTAACTACTTAAAGATATTTTTTATATATTAAAATTTCTTCAAATATATAAATCACATTACTTCATAAACCAAACAAATTTGCTATCGACTCCTTTAATTGATTCAACCAGAGAATTGTTACTGATCAGAATTGATCGAAGTTCAACGGTTCTTGGAATTCATGTCACTTCATTTAATAATTAGTTTCATCAGCAAATATAACTAAATATTAAATTCTGCTATTTCCATTATAGAAGTATAATAGATCTATCATCAATGAAGAATCACTTTCAACTGATTTTTCCTACTCAATAAAGATTATAAAATCCAAAAATAAACTGTTTTTTTTCCTCAAAAATCAAAATGAAAAAGAAAACAAATTAAAGATATTTTGATCAATCTAAACAAATTAAAGATAATCTTCTATAGGTTAAGCCATCAAAAAAAAAAGAAAAAAGACAAAGGTTATTATGCATAATAGCTGACCTATATTACCAACTGTGCTCTAATATTGCTATTATCGCTACAGAGGAAAATATATGTTTTCAATATTCTGAATTAGAAAAATGAGAGGAAGTATAGTTAGGTAGTTAAGAAAAAGTTCTAAAACTTATTGCTTAAGATTTCGTAGTCTCTCTCTCTGCTGACTTCATTCCTGGTCTCCTTCCTCGCTTGAAAATTAATGTGGATATAACGCACTTATCATATTGTGAAAATCTGTGCTGCTAAATCTCTCCCAATGCAATTCTACATTTAGAATTTTTTTTATAAACCATAATTAATTAAATTAATTTTAAGAAAGCATTATTATTATTATTTTTTTATAAAAACAATAAGGACCGAATTTCCAATTCGGTCGAGTTCGGTCTCGACATTTTACTTTTTTTTTACACCGAATTGGAGATTCGGTCTCCCTTTATTTTGAAACAGGGGCTGTTCCTGCCAAAAATAGCTTGTTCCTGACATAAACAGGGGTTGTCTCTAGCAGAAACAACTTGTTCCTAGATGAAACAGGGGTTATCTCTGGTAGAAATAACTTGTTTCTAGCCAAAACAGAGGCTGTCTCTGGCAGAAACATAGTCACAAAAATACAGGATTTCGAGAAAAAACGAAACAGGGGCCGAAACAGAGGAAAATGTGGAGACTGAATCCCAATTCGGTCTCTCCAAAAAATAAAATTTGAAGACCGAATTGGAAATTCGGTCTTTATGATTTTTGTAAAAAAAAATAATAATTATGCTGCTTTGTTAAAATTAATTTAATTAATTATGATTTATAAAAAAAATTCCTACATTTATATGCTCCCTTAATTTGACTGGATTACATTTATGTGCAATTATATGAGGAGGTATCCACTTATATTCATTTTTTATAACAATGAATTGCACCTTATACTTTTAAAGTTTTCAAAATTTAAACAGTTAGACCAAATCATTTAACATAATAGATATATATAATTTTCTAAATAGCGTGCCATAGCGACGCAATAGTGTTTTCAGACCTTGCACGCTATGCTATGGGATAAAAGTGCACTATTTCAGCTACGACCGCTATAGCAGTAATAGCGGTTCGCTATCTGCGCTACACACTACGCACTATAGCGCACGGTATGCTACACGTACAAGCTTTTATATAAAGGCTCGAATTGAAAATTAATTTTAAAGATCAATTTTTTTAATGTCAAGATGGATTTTTTTTTAAAATAGAAAAAGATAGATAGTTTATTCCATGATGCTTATGTTTTTTTTTCATAGAAAAAATATATAGTTTATGCCATTATGGTTAGATTATTTTGAATAGAGAAAGATAGATAGTTAGGGATATCTTGAATAGTAATTTGGACTTTGTACTCGTTTGTTATGAATATTCTAATTCCTTGATCAAATTTGTGTTACTTATTGATCTATAAGACTTTAGATAATGTTGATAATTAATAGAAATATAAAATATAATTTCTTAAACAAAAAAAAACACTATGTAGGATAGCTTTTACTATAGCTTTTTTTAGCCTTTCCGCTATGACGCGATAATCGCTATTTGAAACCTTAAATATATTAAAATGTGCTTGCAGATCAAATTTATATTTTTTTGAATTTTTTACTATTTATTTATTAAGTATTTTACAAAAGCGTTACTTTCAGACCATTTAATTTTTGTGCCAATCTTAATAAATAGTAAAAAATAAAATAAAATAAATGTAAAATTTGATTTGCAAGCATATTTTAATATATCCATTATGTTGAGCGATTTGAATCGACTGTTTGGATTTTGAAAATATAGGGTGTAATCCCATGGTGAGTACAACCTGCTTTTTAGCTTGTAGTTTGTGCTTTCTAAAACAAGTATAACTTTTTCTCGCTATCAAACTAAATCGAGCAACAATTTTTTCATAATATAACGTGTTTAATACGTAAAATTCATACAATTTGTGAATAATTTGTTTAATCCACGAATTAACATTTTATTCGCTAGTTGATTCATAAGGTATTCAAATCTGAATTATTCAAAAATTATTCACAAATAATTTGCAAATCTTGTTACTATGATGATTACTGCTCAAAAAGGAAATGAAATGGTGGATTTAGGAAATCAACTTTCACAGCATTATTGGTGCAGTGTTAATTTGGACAACAATTTCACACTATCATTGATGCCATGGGAGTATAATTTTACAGGAAATTTTATAAAAACTCTTTTTTCAAAAGTTTTCAAACAAAATATCCTATTAAAATTTATTGTCAAAATGCCCTTGTGGACTCCAATTTTATTCCCGTCCGCTCCCTCCTCTTCCCTTTCAATAATTTCATTTCCTCTCTCTCCTCTGTTAGATAAAATTGGTGAATACATATGAAAAGCTTTTTTTTTCTACACAAATGTTGATATTCTTTGAATAACTATTTTTCTCATTGATCAATAACTTATTATATAGCATAATTCGAAAGAAAATTGGAAACAAGGATATTTTTACAAGAAATTTAGAAAGAAGGTATTTTGTTTGACAACTTTTGAAAGAAGGGTATTTTGTAAAAATTTTCGTCCTCTCCCATTATTAAATCATTTATAACACAGAAAAGAAAGAATATGAGGTCAAAAAAGGATCACTTCTAATAACTATTGGTGTGAAGCTACTATTCATACTCACATTGTGCCAACAGCAGGGGCGGATCCATGATTTTTATGAGTAGCAAAAAATAGCGAATCTAGTTTCAATAATTAATTGGGTTCAAACACTCATTTGCTAATCAAATACAAATAAAAAACAATACTCTAATTTATAATTATATTCTAACTTCTAATTTCAAATGCTCTAAGTTCTAATCCTACTTACCAATCAGAATTAAAAAAAATATTCTAATTTTATTCTAATTTAATCATAATTACAAAAATAAAATCCAGAAAGAGATAAATTAAAGTTAATATGAACTAGGGGCGGCAATGAATCAAACCGAATAGAACCTACCCTAGTTTGAGTTTGATTTGAATAAGATTCGAACCGAACTAGGTTTGATTTGTTTTGAATCGAATTAATTGCAAACTACACATTTTTCGAATCAAAGTCAAATCGAATTACGAACTAAATTTTTTTTTAGCAGCTCTAGTTATATCGGTAGTTTATACATTAATTTTCTTCTCGCGAGACAAAATTCACACAGCTTCCTTTTACCTTTTGCAAATTCACACTAATGAATTATGAGCTAGTTCAAGATTTCATTTCCTTTTACACTACTGAATTGATTAAAATTACGGTATGGACCTAGTCAAATGGAACTTATTATATTGTTAATTTGTTACGTTGCTGAAATGTTTTTCCTATTATGAGTTACTATGATATAATTAGCAATTTTGAGCTGTGATATAAGTTTGGTTCCTGCATTATTGAAATTAATTGTTGAATCCATTAGTTGCATTATTTGAGATTCGAACCTAAATAGTTCGTGAATCAATTTCGAACGAATTATACCTAGTTTGAGTTTGATTTGAATAAGATTCAAATCAAACTAAACTCAAATCAAATCACAAACTATGAACTTTTTTTGCCACCCCTAATTTGAACCTATAGATATGTAAAAAAAATTCAAAATTTAGAAGGCAGTTGTCCTCTGGCTCCATCTGGATCCGCCTCTAATCAACGGTCAGTGGAGTCTATTTTTTAAAAGTCCTCCCCTTTCTTTCCAGCAGAAAACAATTTTTTTATAAATAAAATAATTATTTTTTGTAGCGAAGTTGTATTTTCTCAAGAGTAATACTACAAATTCGCTGGATCCGTTCATGCGTTGTAGTTTAAAGTTTGCATGGGTAAAGGGATGAAGTTGTTAAAAATGTTGACTAGTATGATAATTACATATTAACTGATCAAAGTATTTAATATATAGCAATGATATTCTTTTTATTTGATTGAATATATATATATATATATATATATATATTTTACTTAAAAGTTAAAGTTAGATGTCAAGTTTGAAGTTATTCAATTATTTTTTTTTTGGAAATAAGACATAAAGCCCGTTTCATATAAAAACAAAATAACTTACATGCTACATAATTGTCCAAGTACTAAAATCACCAAAACAAGAGTATATAGCGTTTTAACAACTAATTGTAATTAGGCTACACAAGCCTATATATCCAAATAACATCAGGAGAAGGATACACAGGACACATTCAAAAGGTATATACTGGATTAGCAAATAGAGACACTATAACTAGCAGTATCTTCATCACTGTCCAAAACTCCAAATCTATAATCTGTCGCAGGGTCCCATATTCCGGCAAGGGGATGTCTTCCAGTGTGTCGGCAGCCAGGCATCTCTCTCTTGCTTGTCAGAGTCATGGATAAGTCCCTGTCCAGTATAAAACCAAATGTACTATGTTAGTAACTAAAGAGCGGACTGTTGCTATGGGAGTATGTTGAAAGCACATATATATATATAGGGTCTGTCTAAATTGCTGCTGGCAGCATTTCAACAGAGGTGCTGCCGGAGTTATATTTAGCCGTGTGATGTCCAAACAACAAATTCAAACCGTTAGATGTTTAATCTATAATATAATCTACTTGGAGACTAAATTTTACATTTTTTGAAATTTTTTTACTATATATTAAGCTGGTTTGAAAACCGCTGATTGCAGTAAATTTTTGCAGCATTGAAATCAGCGGTTTTCAAACTAGCTTAATATATAGTAAACAAATTCCAAAAAATGTAAAATTTGGTCTCCAAATAGATTATAATATGGATTAAACATCTAACGGTTTGAATTTATTGTTTGGACATCAAAAAATAAAAAAAACAGTAGCAGCACTACCGGCAGCAAATTAGCCACAGCCTATATATATATGTGTGTGTGTGTGTGTGTTATTTTTTGAGCTCCAAATCGTCCAAGCAAAGACACTGAGTGTGATTAAGAAGTATTGTTTTATCCACTAAACCAAAATCTAGTATATCTTGAAAAGTAGACCATTCATGTAAGAAATTGGGTGTATTGCCTAACCAAAACAAGACCTACGTAGCTAGCCTTAGCACACTCGAGAAAGAGATGATCTATTGTTTCTTCCTCGAGAGAAAACTAGCATTAATTGTGGTTGCCCATCCAACCCCTTGTAGTTAAGTTATCTTTAGTCAGTATTTTATTTTAATTTGTTAAGCAACAACATGAACACTTTAGTTTTTTGTGGCATAGTCAAGTTATTCAATTATTTAATATTTATGAGGATCTTTTTTATTAGTATTTCGATCCTGTGACATTTTACTTGGTGGGTATTATTTTTTCCACTAAACTGAAAATTGGTTATCAAAATAATAGCTCTATCAATAATCAGAATAAATTGTCTCAGATTTATTTACCAACCTTCTGATATATCGCTTTTATTTACAAATGAACATAAAGTATAAAATTTAAATTTAAATAGAATTCCCAGCACGTGCCACGCTGATTGGTGGTTAAGCCTAAAATATATATTTCTTTGCCAAAGATAAATTGAAAAACTTCATGAGATTTCAAAATACTGCCAATAGTATATGATGACTTTCATCAGATATTGACAAAGATATCAAAAGGTATTGGCAAAGATATTGACAGAACTGATTTGACTAAATTGACTTAAAGTAGTGCACAGGTTATATATTTTTTTTCATTCGACTACCTAAAATTGACCTGTCGATTTGTTTTCAGGAAACATTTTTACAACGTGGATTAGCAAAAGATTACTATGTAAGTACGAGGCAGCACATGTGTTAATTTTCTGATATAATTAAATTGAAGCATGATATCCTTATCTATATGTTAAGGACTTGAGGTAGTTGATTCAGAAAAGACAAACAGCTCATGTGAGCAATTTAGCAAATGGCCCAGCAAGTTGCCAACTTGTCTTACTAATTGACATCAAAGGAGACCATTATGTTTTATTTTTATTTTTTATTTATGGTTATTTGTTAAAATTACCACTAACAAATATATTGAAAAGAAAAAATTATTTACAGAATTTTAAATTCTATCTCCTCATATAATATAAAAGTAAATATTTACATTTATACTTAATTCTAAAATTTACTTTTAATTTCGCTCCATGATCGGATCTACTTATTCGATCGTTGCCATGCTCTGATAACGATTGGATCTACTTACTGTCGTGCTTTGATCGAGACAAAAACTCTACATTTTGAGCTCTGATGTTACCTAAGTCTTGGCTCCAATCGCCTCCGCTCGGCACTAATATCTACCATCTCGCTCCACGATCAGATCTGTTTCTTTGACCATTATCATGCTCCTATGATGATCAGATCTATTTACCGTCGTGCTCCAACCATACCACATATATTTTTAGCTCCGGTTGTCTCCGCTCAGCTTTGATTCCTCTTCTCCTCTTATTTTCCTCTTCGTTCGTGGAAGTAGTACTGAGAGAGAGGAGAGGTGTTGTATCGGTAATAAGATGTACAAAGAGTGAAAATAATAGAGTTGAGTAGAAGAAGATGAAGAGATGGAGTGGAGGTGAAGTGAGAGAGAGGAGAGGTGACGGCTGACCTAATTGTCAAAACAGTCTTTCGTTCTCGTTAGAGCTCTCTTCTAGCGAGAGATCGAGCTATATTCCTCTTTATCTTTTTTTTTCTTTTTTAAATTTTAAGGAGGCCATTATGGCTTAATGAACCAGCATAACCTTGCTTATTTCCCCAAGTAAGACAAGACAAACTTGGAACCCCTTTGTCTATATGTTTCAGTCAATTCAAGGTTGCTTCGGACCACATAAAATTCGTCCTCCTGTCCAGCGGGAAACAAAATTTTCAGATTATGACATAATTATGTAATTTTAAACACATGTATATTTGTAATTTTATCTGAAAAAATATGACAAAAGAAGCATATGACCTCATGTGCTCGGTGCTCCGTCACTACGGTGTTTATACCGACAATCTAATTCTAGGTCGCTAAATATATAATTAACTAGTTTGATTTATTTAATTGAATAATTAAGATTTTATTTTATCAGTTGTAGGGCTCGATTGTAGAGTAGAACTAAGGTGTTCTTAAGTGCATTTGTGAACTCAAGTCTAAAACTTATCGAATCAGTTTCAAACAACTAATATGAACTGTTGAAACCCGCCTACCTTACGAGTGATGCGTTTTCATGTAAAAAAAAATAATCTTGAAACTAATTTTGCATAGAGTAAAATAGTCAAAGAAAGTTCAAAAAATGAATACATTAAAATTAATTTATTAACTTTCTAATTTTCATTGCCTGACTTTATATTAAATTAATTTAAATGTGTAAAATTTTTTACATATAGACACATTACTTGTAAAATAGACAGATTTCAACAGTCCAAATTCATTATTTTGAAGCTGATTCGATGAATTTTAAAATTGAGTTCACCGGAGACTCGGTGAACTTAAGAACACCCTAGTTCTACTCAGATTGTAATTTAACTGTTTCATATCAATGAAGGAGACTTATTCATTCTTGTGTCGTACAAAACCAAAGAGAGACAAAGAAGCAATGAATTGGATGTGTCATGTGTTTCATTCAAGTTTCAACTTTAAAAGTTGTTGCTGCATCCCACTTAATATGTCCCCACTAGGCCCCTACACTGACTGCATGCATCCTCTCTAGGTGTAGGTGTAGCCCTCTTCAACGTAGCTATTCAGTGGACGCGACCTTAGTTTAGCTCTGGGCTCTAGCTTATGCTTATCTGTTTCTTTTTTGACGTAAACACCTGCCCAATCGGCATGCAGGCATCCCCATTCGTTCTGAATGCGTATCCTCTGCATTAACTCAAAAAGATCAAAAATAAATCTTTTGAGTTAATAAATCTCAACCGTTGAATTTTAAACGGACCAATCCGAGTTCTGTTTATGATATAAAGAATTCTTTAACATTAGTGCGGATCTAGTGTGCATGAATCTTAAAACAAATTGAACGGTTAGGATTTATTAAGTCAAAAGATTCTCTTTTGAGTTAATGCAGAGGATAGGAATTCCATGCGTTCTGGTACATGGATTAATTGCTAACATGTGTCTGTACTATGTACACAAACATCGATGATTGGGCATGATGTGTTATCGGATAGGGGTGGCAAAAAAATTCGTTACTCGTGATTTTATCGTGATTCGTATCGGACTCACTCGCTAACAGCTCGTTCATTATTGAATTGAGTTGTTAACAAACTAACTTGATACTAACTCGGTTCAGAACTAACGAGTTCAAACTGGGACCTAGCTTGCTCGCCAGCTCAGTTAGACATCAATCTGTGAATTTATATGAATTTATGTGCATTTTATACTGTTTAGCTCGGTTCAGCTCGATTTAAAAAAATTGTATAATTTATTTTCTTCTTAAAACAAGATCTAAACAGACCGATCGAGCCAACTCGTCAGCTTGTGAGCTAGCTCGAACTGACTTGTCCCGAGTTCAAGTTAAGATTTTAGGTTAGATGCCCTAGGTCAAGCTCACTTGACTGTAGCTCGGCCAAGAAATAACAAGCTGAGATAAGACCTAGCTCGGACCGAGCCAACTTGGTGATGGCCCTGATCGGAAAGACAAAAACTACAATATCTTCCATGGCATCACCCTTTGAATACTTAACAGTGAAGATTGAAGACCGAAGAAGGAAGAGGTGGAGGTCAGTGCCTTGACTTGAATGAAAGAAAGCATTTCCGACATCATTTATTGTGATATTTCTGTTACAGTTGATAAAAATACAGCCCATTATATGTCTCATTGTATTCAATGGTTCTATTCTCATTCCAATGGGCTTAATCTTTCTGTTCAGGTTTTAATCGTTCATTTATTAAAGGCCCAAGTACAGATGGGCCATCACTTGATCATTTAGAGAATCCTGGGCCAATGCGACTTAAAATAAGGCTTTCTAAAGCTATCTGATTTTGGCAACCTCAAATAAATGAACTACATAATTTCTTCATGCGGGCAACTTGCAGGAATAATACACACTGGCCTGTTAGAATTTGACTACAACCTGAAAAGGTATCAAAACCAATTATTCTTAATCTGTACCAAGTTACCGGTTGTTTCTTCCTCTCGTGTGTACCAAGCTGAGGATGATGAGAAGTCATAAATATTGAGACTACCTCACTACATTGAGTTGCCCCGAGCATCAAGTATTTCACCACGTGTGTGCATTAAGTAAAAATCAGAAAGAAGGTCTGTCATGTGTTACCACTTCATTACTGATAGTGTATCTTGCGTTCCTTGGTAGGGGTGCCCTGGCAGAATTATTACTATGTAAGAAAGATATGATTTTATTGATTTAGTAAGCCTGAAAATCTCAGACCGTTCCTCACCCAAACATTTTTTTTTAAACATTCCAATATTTCATGCCTTCGAGCAATAAAAATACATGCCGTTATAGACATTATATATATATATATAAACATGATAGAGACTCTTTGGACAAAGCAATCAAATATCACTATAGGCTTGCAAATCATATCCTCAATTCCTCGTTAATGATCAGGAAAGACCGAAGCATTTACTTATTGGGCGTAACAGAGGTGGTACATGGTTTGAACTATCTTGAGGCACGGATTGTGGCAATTTTGGAGGAAGATGTTTTAGAAATGCCTTAACTGCCCCTGTTGCACCATCTTCTGACATAATTCCCTTTGCAATCTCCTTTGCTCTTTCCTTCACCTGTCATATAACACCGACATTTTAAAAATGACTAGTCATTAACAATTAATCAAAAGCATTACTTTTGTACCTTTTGATCCATCATGAAGTTGATTGCATTGACCAATTTAGACAGAGAGAATTGGTCTACTGGAATTGGTGCTGGGCCTAACCCTCTGGCATGAATCCGTTCTCCCCAGAATGGTTGATCGCCGAAAAATGGCACCACTGTTGTTGGGCACTGCATATGACCAACGATATCAACTTAAACAATGTGTGTGCACATGAATATGTGTTAGAGAGAGAGAAAGAGAGAGAGGGAGGTAAAAACAGCAGCTTTGAGGCCAGCAGCAGTTGTCCCAGCACCACCATGATGTACCTGAAGAAAAACAAAAGGACACACTTGTCAGCATATAAGTCTCCTCGAGACACGGTACATGTCTGATGCACGATCAAAATCCGAGAGTATACACGTACCACTGCTTTACACTTCAAGAACAGCCAGTCATGGGGAACGTTATCTAATGTAAAGACAAAATCTTTCGGCTCTGACACTTTAGAAAATGAATTGTGCATCACTATATGAACACGGCAAGAAACATAGGATGGGAAATTAAAAGGAAAAGAATGAACTTACAATTTCCAAGGCCACCCCAACCTTTGTTAATGATTCCTCTTTGTCCGGTTATTTCAAGTGCCTCAACTATTATTCTTGTCATTTTCTCTGGTTCTTGTACGGGCTGAAAAAAATAACTCTGTGCTTGTAGATCAAACCACAGTGTACTATACAAAACTTTTCAACCAACCCCCCCCCCCCCCCCCCCCCGCCCCCAACCACACACCACCACCACCACCAAAACCCCTCCCCTACTCATTTACAATTTACAAAAGTCATCCAATTTTCAGTCTGGATAAATGAATACCTGAATGTTTCGGTCAAAATGACTATAAATAACCACGATGAACCACTTGACAAAAACAATGTTGATTTTTATTAGACAAAACAAAAGGGTTATTGGCAACAGTACTAAAGTATAAAAGCAGAAGATGAAAGTCTACCTCATAGAAATGCAAGTGGGCATAGCAAGTTTAAAAAAGAATTCAGGGGTATCTTTGTAATTTTTATCAGTTGTTCTTTCATTATAACTGACAAAGAATTTCTTCTCTTTGAAAATGAAAAATAAAACTTACAAGGCTCCCAAACCCAATATAGATAGGTTCATCACCAGCTTCAAGCCATCTGACAAGCGATTCTGGAGGCACATAATTTGAGGCAAGGTCTAGGAAGCAAAATCCAACTACATCAATCTGTGGTCCCCAGTCTGCACATATACTCAACATTTTCAAAAAGCAATTCTCAAGTATATGTAGGTTCTCAACCCTGAAAATTATATCTAACCTTTCGGTTTTGGGACAAGATAGGGACTCCATATGTATCCATGAGGTATGTCGTACTCAGAACCATGAGATCCACTAAGGTATGTCACTGGCCGAAGCTTCAGCTTCTTTTTTCTAAAATCATTTATTATGTCCCCAATTCCAAGCCAAATCATTGAGTCAACAATTTGGTATGACAGCTGAAATCAATAAAAGAATGATGATTAAAAGATGACGATGAAGGTAACGGTTAACAGTAATTTATTATTAATTATTGCTAAAATTTTGGCAAAATAGAAACATACCTTGTAACCTGCAGGAAGGTTTACACGAGAAAGAGGATGTGGGAATTCACTTGTTGGCCTATATTGCTCGAAAGAAAAAGAGAGATAAACAGAAATGTTACTTAACTAAACCAGGTTTATGCGATGGAAAAAAGAAACTACATGACTGCATCTAAGGGAGAGGAAGTGGGGGAAGGAGGTTGAGAGAGAGGTACACAAGAGATCACTTGGCACCCCTGCAAAGCTTATAAAAAAATACGAGGGAGAGCGAGAGACTCACGTCCAAGGCATGGTGAAGAATATATGAATTGGTATATCCAGCGCCTCCGCCACATGCGTATGTCCTAAACAAGGTTTCGTCCATATCAGCATTCTGCACTCAAATTTTTAAGTTCGTTCATAAAAACAAGCTATGTCCCTAAGCAATAATATAACCGCAGCTTGAATTTTATTATGGATGATACAACCATCATGTCTTCGTACAAGACCAGAATGGTACAGTAAGAGGTGGTGTTTACTAAAGAGGTATCACGTTACATCCATGATTTATCTAATTTTAAAAGGTTCCTCAAAGCCAACTTCTACATCCACAGAAAACTAAATCTGTTGCAAGGGCCCTTTTTTTATTTGAAACTTTTGAAAGGCCTTATAGGTGGTGTTTGGTGAGGCCTAAACCATGGAATACAGGGTTTAGGCCTTGAGAATTCCACCAACCGCGGATTAATTAGGCCAACCTAACTAAGCATAATTCGAAAAATTAGGCCTTTAAATTTAAACCACCTCTCCAGCTGGCTCAAGAGTTAGTCCCCCTACAGTCCAACTATCAGCGGCTATCCAACTTTTTTTACCCTCTCTTCTTTTAGGGGTCCCACTGTTTTTTTTTTTCACCCCTCTCTTCTTTAGTCGATACTATTTCTCAATAGCTTAGGCCATGGCATAACTTTAGACCTCAACCAAACATAAATAGCTTAAGCAAGCCTAAGTTGGAACAACCAACTTAGGCCTGAACCAAACACCATATGAGAAAATCACTCACCATAACATGGTGGATTGGCGATTATGGCATCTGCATTGAAAGGAATTCGTGAATCCATATCAGGCTCTTTACATGCAGGGAGTAAAGAAAACACTATCTCCTTGATTTGCTTTCGTTGTAAGGTAATTTCAGAAGGAGATGATGGCAAAAATCCTTTGTTCTTCACCATATCTGTTCACCGAATAAGTTAAACAAGACAACAAACAATAATATTTTTTTCCAGCTGTCCAGCTAGTGGATTAGGTCGTAGCAAGTAAAGAAGTTAAATTTGACAAATTGGTATACATTCAGCAAGGATTTTGGGATCTCCACCAAGAGGATAGAATTCCAAGCCAGCATTCAACACAAACTCCTTAAAATTAGCATGAGTTGCAAGTCTGACGCGATGTCCGTGTTCCTACAAAATGTGTTTTAAGTTCAAGGTTTTAACCTTCAAAAAAAGTTCAAGGATTCATAGGAATACCAATCCCTACATATAGTGCTATACAGGATTCCCACAAATAATCTCCAGTAAATTACATTGCCAGAACCATATTGAAAAAATCAACTAAGAAAATATATCCAACTGGTACAGGACAGAGATGAATATAGTACCAGAAATTTTACCATCCATACCTGTAAACTCTTGCCAATAGCAACAAAGGGCTGAACATCTCCTCTTGTACCAACAATTAGTATAACTATATTCATTGGTGGTCTGAATTGTATATCAGTGCCATCTAGCACCTCTTCCTCTGCTGTTTCTATGTATATATCTGTGGGTCCAAGATCAGGTGATTCTGGTATAGGTACAGGCTCAAGGTTGGTTGGTACATTGACAACTACAGTTCCATCATCTTTCACCTTGGCGATGCGATTCAACAATCTTCGGTTCAGCAGTTTTAGCTGAAGAAGTCAAAATTATTTAAAACAGTGATCCAAAGAGACATCAAATGAGAGGTATGAAAGATGTATACCTTTTCTCTTATTGAAACCTGCTCATCAAGAAGTTTGATAGCAGGGTCAACATGTGGGCCCTTCCTACACCTATCTGATTGAGATGTAGACCCCACAGACAATTCACAAGTTTTAACACCTTCACCACCTTCTTGCATATGGCTTTCACTAAGAGGCTGCTGGTCAATAATCACTACAAATTGTGTTTCACAATTAAACCAAAGAAAGGAATGATTCAATAACAAGATGCTGTTACTGGGTCAAACTAATACATAGAAATTGTTGGGCTCCATCATGGTCTATGTTGTCAAAGAGGTATAAATGCACTTTTTTATCTCTGTCTTGCTCTGCAAGCTAGAGATGCACCTCTTCTCGGTTCTATACACTAGAAAAAGAAGAAAATAGAAGGGCAGGAAAAAGGTGATAAATATTTGCACAAGTTGTACCCTTGTTAAACCTTACTGTGTTGCCGGCTGCCCAATTCGGCTTGTGGCAGTCGGTTGTTGCAGCCTCTTCATTAATTTTCCTCGTCAGTGTTCTTTTTTTAGTTCAATCTCTCTTGTCCTTATACCAGCATAATATTGAAATTTGGTGTTTATAAAATTTTAAGAATTAAAGCTTGTTATAGTTATTGAAATTAGTCAATTCGTTTGAGATTTGGGTGTGTCTCGTGTCGATTGAATTTAATCTCACATATTAGCTGAATTGGTGTTGGGTTGTGCTTGTACAGGTACAGGCACAGGTTTTCTATCTGCTACACACAAGGTGTTTGTAAACTAATTTGCTGGTACAAGTGACCTAAAGACAAGTGTGTGATATTGCCTAAGACAATTTATTTCGGTCCAGCTCGAAACCCATTATATGTTTTTTTACGTAATTTAGAACAAACAGGAGATCTCTTAACCTCAATGGTACGAATTGGTGAATTACTCATTTGTTTAAATTTTGCTGAAGGTCCCTCAACTTTATCATTTGTTACGAATTGGTGAATTGGTCACTCAAGTTTGATTTGTTCCTTTTTAATCATTCAACTTAGTCATTTGTTCCAATCAAGTCAGTCTATACTTTGCCGTCCAAAATGCTAATGGAGTATGCTCATTCCGTTAGTATTTTGGACAGAATATGCTCATTCCATTAGTATTTTGGACGGACCGAATGAGTATATTCCATTAGTATTTTGAACGAAATGAGAATATTATGTTATGATTTTGGACGAAAAAAATAACTTGATTGGAACAAATGAACAAATGACAAGTTTAGTGAATAGAAAGGAACAAATAAAACTTGAGTGACCAATTCGTGACAAATGACAAGGTTTAGTGATCTCCAGCGAAATTTACCCTTTGTTAAATTATACAGGAGGCTTAAGAGAGAATTTTTGTAATTGTTTCAGGATATAAGTGTTAATTTTACATGTTATAGAGGTATATGGGATTAGAATTGTCTTTTCAATTTTCCATTAAGCCCTCCAAAATTATGATATCTAATTTGTAGAAACTGAATCAAATGGTGAATGGCCGAGTTGATCTAAGGCGCCAAATTAAGGTTCGGTTCTGGTCGAAAGATCGTAGATTCAAATACCACTCTAGCCAAAAAAAAAAACAGAGAATAGAAACAAACCAGACGGCAGTGACGCCGAACCGTCGCTGTCGCTTTCTTCCATGTGAGATATCTTCTCTGCCATGATCGTTTCTTGTGGAGGAAGGAGGAGAGGAGGCACAGTATCCAGAAAGCGATGCAAGCGCCTTATGCAAAGGTGCTTGATGCCTTGCTCTGATGCCTTCCCAAGTCCCAACTAGGCCACTACGATATCCCTTCTTTTGAAAGAACATACATGAAAAAGAAAAAGGAAATGGAGAAAAAAGGGGAAAGAGCGACAAATCTTTAGTAACCCTGATGCTGGAAACACGTGGCATCCTTACGCGGCATCAGCACGGCAGTAATCTGTAAAGAGAAAAAGAGAGACAGAGGCAGGTAGACCAACTTTTTTATGCATCAAACAGGTAGACCAACTTAAAAGGAATAAGAGGAGAGACAGATAGAGAGATATCCAATGCGGATCAAGCCCGTTATCCTAACTACAAATTTTATAGCATGAGCCATGAGTTCAATGCATTGGATTGAGGATTGGGCCAATTTGGGCCTCCGTAGATTATAACAATCAAAATGTAAAGAGAGTACAAAATGTTCTGTAAAAGAGTTTTTTTTTTTTCCCCAGGCTTCCAGTGCTTACAATATATTTAAGAAAATCATTATGCAGTAAAAGGTCATATTTTCACTAGCTCACTTGTTTGATGCATATAGAGTTCCATTTATGAAGTTCACAGCGAACGCTGACGACTAGGGGGCAAACGGGTCGGATATTGTATCCGTATATCCGTATTTAATAATTATATGTGAATATCTGAATATGTGTACAGATACGGATAAGGATAAAGTTTTAAATATTAATTATCCGTATTCAAACATGGTGACAGATGAATTATTCAGGTTCGGTTCGACGAGGTCAAAAATTCGTGATTTGGAAATAATTCAGAATTATTTAGACCAGAGATCTTAGTTCTGCAAGAGAACAAAAAAAAAACCCAAATATATATATATATATATGCTTGGAGACCAAATTTTACATTTTTTTGATTTTTCTTACTATTTATTAAGTATTTTACAAAATTGTTGATCCAACGGTAGCTTAACAAAACAGTAAAATCAGCAGCCACTATTGGATCAACAATTTTGTAAAATACTTAATAAATAGTAAAAAAATTCAGAAAAATGTAAAATTTGGTCTCCAAGCACATATTAACATGGAGAACAAGATGAACGATTTGGATCGACCATTTGGATTTTGAATTTTATATTTATGATCAAATACACAAACCCCTCCATGCATTGCAATGCACCATAGCCCGTCTCTCTCTCTATGTATATATTATGGGAAAATTTTGGGAAAAAATCACGATTTATTCGGATTTAATTCAGTCAATCAAATAATACGGCGTTCGGTTCGGCATCACTAAAAAAATGAATTATATGAGTATAATTCGGATATAATACGCGAATCTTGTCACTATGTATTCAAATAGTAGATATATATCATATAGTTTAATATAAAAATATTTACTATTATAAAACGCAAATATATGTATCAATATTCATTTAATATCCGATCCGTATTTATATTGAGAAAATAAAAACAAATACAGATATAATTTTACCACCATCTAATCCGTATCCCATTTTTAAAAGAAAACTTAAAAAAACACAAAAAAAGGCGCTGAAGGTAATGGGGGTAAAAAGAGTCTACTTTTGTTCAATAAATTTTATAATTTTTGTTGTCATTCTTTATTATAAAATAAAATTACTCTATTTGAACTACTAACTTAATGCAGTGGCACGGATGTAAAGAACCAGCTCTAAAAAAAGAGCTTTCTAGAGAGGAGAAATCCTAGCTGTTATCGCTCTTTTTTTTCTCACCTCTTTTCATTCCACTCATCTCATTCTTAGTTTTCTTCTTTAACATAGCAATATCCTTCTCTCTCGTCTCTATATCCTCAAGTGAAGAAGATAATGAGGGAGAGGGAAGGGAGCCGAGAACACAGTATCGTCGAAGCTCGAAGTGTAGAGCCTTTACCCCCATCTTGATCGAAGCGCAACAAATCCAGTCATCAAAGCGCGGCAGCTATCAGACGAAAGCGGATCCAGTTGTAGATAGAGATGAAGAAAGAGATAATATGGTGTTTTTTTAGAGTAGATAAATATAATTAGTTGATTATAGTAGTTTATGTAATTTTATGAGAATAAATGAGTTTAGATCTAGGAAGGAGGGTTCATGATAGGCTTGGCGAGCTAGCGGTAAAAAAACTAGTTTCTTTATAGAAATGAAACCCTCAAGAATTAGATAGGAGTAGTACTAGGATGGGTGATCTCCTAGGAAGTCCCAGTTGATTCTGGTTGGATTTTATTTCTAATCTACCCCAACTTATTTGAAAATAAAGTCTTTGAAGAAGAAGAAAAAGAAGATCTAGAAAGGAGGGTCATTTGAACCCTTGTAAATCTACTTTTTATCAATGAAATTGTTAGTGTACATTTAAGACCACTAGCTTTCAAAAAAATAATGCATTGGTACGAGTTTTTGTCTCTCTTCAAAGAGACGCATGTTAAATTTTAAAAAAATATATCTAAAAGATGTTGGAGTGTACAAAGCTGCTTAATTAAAAAGTGTGAAAACAAAAATAGTGGCACAATTGATTGTCAGTATTAAAGAAATTGTGATCCGATAGATACAATGATCTGAACTTGTATTTGCCTTTTTATGTGATAATAAAAGTAAGTATTTCGTGGAGATGCTAAATTGGATTCAAATGATCAATATAAATTAAGGTGTATTTAAATTGTGATAAATTGGATATAATCCATTTTTTATTCTCTATGGCTATATAATATTAGATGGAAATAAAAACATGAGAAAAAAATAGACAATAATAATCTTCTTTTTGTATCCAATTCTAATTTTCAAACACAGCCTATATATGTGATTTATATTTTAATCAATCCAAAATAACAGGGACGGATCCAGAATTTTTGTTGAGGGACAAAAAAATATCGAATCGGGTCTAAATAGCTAATTGGATTTAAACCCATTAATTAATTGGTTATTCGATAAAAAAATAATGCTTTGATTTATACTTTCCATTGTTCAGACTTGTAATTTTTGATACTCTAACTTATAATTATAATTATCAATCACAATTAAAGAAATTTATTTTGATTTTAACACTAAATTTAACTCGAATTACAAATCAAACATCCAGAGGGAGGCAAAAAAATTTCAAAGGAGGCAAAGTTGATCAGAACCGATAGATCACCATTAAAATTCAAAATCCAACGAACACAGCTGCCCTGGAAACCATCTGGATCCGCCTCTGCAAAATAGATTGTGATTCTTTTCTGTTTCCTAGCAACATTATGTCATGTATCAGATCTGAGAGTTGTTTAATTTGTACCACATTATTAATTGCAACATTAACTTGGCGTAGAACAAATCCAAGGATTTCCCTTAGATATTTCAAAGTGTGATTCCTTCATTTACTGAGATCGGATCCAAGGATTTAATTAATTTATACTATTGGAGAACCGACATGAGGAATGGATGAAGAGACAAACGCAATGTTAGGTGCTTACCCACAAGTTGGTGCCTCACAAGTCACAAGATATTGTTGGATGTATCTATGATATAGGCTAAAATTATCAACGCAACACATTACAGAACCAGCTCACATCACATGCACCGTGCTGTTTTGCATCATTTGGGGCCGAGTGGGGTAACAGTAGGGTGCCACAAAATTTAATTCTTCTACTGGTACAATTGAACTATATGGCAAGGGATGAGAGAGTGGTACGGGCTACGGTGTTGTACTGGTTTTGTGTTCTTGACGTAGGAATAAGGTTAGGGGTGTCAATGGGTACGGTACGGGTCAAGTGGATGCACTTTCATACTCATATTCATTAAAATTGACTTTATCCATATCCTATTCATACTTATTAAAATTTTACCTTACTCTACTCTATTCTTATCCGTTAATATTATCGGGTAACAAAACAGTAGCGGGTGATAACAGATAATACTAATATAATAATTAGTTTTATTATATTTTACAAATTAAATATCAAAAACTCATTCATTTCACAATATGTAATTGTATTTTTAATAATAAAAAATAAAAGTAAATGTGCAAACAGTTCCAACTAAATTATTTTTTATAAATGAAGAAAATTCAAAAACACGAATATATATATTTATGTGGGTTGAAATTGAATTATATATAGAGGAGGGATCCAATTATACTCTTTTTTGGTGACACCGAATACACTCTTCATTTTCAAAGTTTTCAAATACCAAACAGTCAATCCAAACTGTTCAACATAATGGATATGTTAAAATGTGCTTGCAGATCAAATTTTATATTTTTTATATTTTTTTTTCCTATTTATTAAGTATTTAACAAAATCGCTATATTCAAACAGTTGAATTTTTGTACCCATCTTAATAAATAGTAAAAAAAATCAGAAAAATGTAAAATTTGATCTGCAAGCACATTTTAACATATCCATCAAGTTGAACGGTTTGGATCGACTGTTTGGACTTTGTAAACATAGGATGTAATCCGATGTCACCAAAAAAGGGTGTAATTGGATTCCTCCTCTTATATATATATGTAAATTTTATAGTTACCCTATAGGGTAACGGGTACGAAATAGTCATTATCCATACCTTTATCCATTTGATTAACGAAATTTTTTTTTACCCATACCCGCCTTAATCGAATACGATACGGGTCGGGTAAACGGTTAAAAAGGTACCATTGACACCCCTAAATAAGGTTATCCTACTTGCCTAAAAATTAAAAGTAATAACTACCTATATCAGTATACATCGGTGGAGCTAGTATGGATCAGAGGTACGCAATCGTCTACCCCTAGATTTTGAAAATTATCTATACATTCGTATAAAATTATGTCATTGCCTAGACTATTGTCTACTCATGTCGTGATTCTCTTTTAGTTGTGGTTTGAATCAGTCTTTTTTGTGTCAAATTTGAATTTAACAAAATTAAGTTTTGTTGATTTCGAAAGAAAGTGAACAGAGGCTCTTTGAAGAAGAAAGATAATTTGATACTTCTTTCTAAATAGATTTAGTGTATTGGTCTATTATATATAAAATAAGAAATAATTATTGGTTCACAAAGAACCAAGAGTATCTAAAAATTATTTAAGCCTTAACATTCAATTTCAAAGATTCAGACCATTGTGTCTTGCTATTTGACGATTTTAACATACAATGAATCCATTTATTTTTAAACTAACACAAAAATTATCTTCATCACAAACTATAGTAAAAAAAATGATTTTTAACCTGATTTTTGTTATCAAACTGTTTAAAAAATAATAATTTTTTAGAAAAAGTGCATTAAAAAATAGAAAAATAGTAACTATTTTTTAATAAATTATTTTTGTCTACCCTGATAAAAATTCTGGCTATTGTGGGTAAGCTAGCTTTTCTCATATGTGCCTTCCAGTGCCAATGGTATTGCACGAGCTGTGCAAATGAATTGGAATGAGGAAAACCATAACCAGGGATACTGTGTTTGGTCTGATGGATCTTTTGGGTTATCGGATCAGGGAGGTGCCTACGGGTTTTCAACCAAAAAAAAAAACTGTTAAAAATTATATGCAACTAAGATCGGCTAATGCTGCATTATTATGAGAAACATATGTCACTTATTGGATGCTTTATTTGTTCGACCAGAAAGTAGTTCAATGTTCTCAGTACTCGTAGCCAAGAAGCAAGCAACTCCATATTCCACTTAATTATCCACAAAATATAAAATTAAAATAAACGCAAGAATAGCAACCAAAAAATGTTACAAATTTACTCTCTTTTTTCTCATTGAAGATTGCTCTTCGAGTATGAGTATCAATGCCTTACAACATATCCAACTACAATCAAGTAGGAGAAAGTACAATCATATTACTATCAAACACAAACGGATAAACCTATAACACATGACCGAGTAATTGAAACTCTTAAACCTATAACACATGACCGAGTAATTGAAACTCTCAAAGACATGACTCAGCACAATGGAAAACTTGCAAAAAATAGAAATAAAAATGAAGAAAATGTCATAACAAATCAGCAACGCTTCACGCCTGCTCCACGAATGAATCATCATTTACGGTCGTAAAGCAGGGGGAGGTTGGTACTGGTGAAACTGAACAACAACACAAGTGATACAGATTGACCGTGTTAAAAGAGGAAAAAAATAAAACCTATAACACTGTCAAAGGAGTTCCTTTTTTTATTTCTCCTTTATATCTTTGAACTAGCAAGTGGAGGCTCTACGGCAGGATAAAACACCAGCTCCCGAAGTGATGGTACCGACCATGGATGAAGACTTGGCACCTAGGCTGGAGGCACGGGAATAGCTGGCAGAGGCGCCGGCTCCAGAAGGGGTGAAGTAGGCCCCATTAAGCAGGAGATCTCCTTCTGATCTCCAGTTCCAGCCCTTCCACTTGCTTGCTGCGGTTTCGACCCTCTTTGTGACCTGGTCGACCATACAGGGGATCAGTGCTGTGTTATGTTTTTATATTGTTTGCAGATTACATATGAATACCATTGAAATAATGTTATCGGTAAAATATACCTCTTTTGCGAAGGGATTGGTAGGGGCGAGATACCTATTTCCCTGACTGTTAATGGTGGGGTTGGCACTTCCACCGATGGCATACATCTCCCAATGGGTGTAATCATTGTTCACCACATGAAAATAACCATGTCGGCATCTGTAAGAAAATCCGGCATATTGCAATTTAGACTATTACAACCCTTCAAGTTTTTGGTGAATACACTCACTATTTTATAAATTATATATTTTTATGTTACCTCGGCATCCTCTGAATGAGGCCTGCACCAAAGTGGTTGAAAGCAATTGTCACTTGCATTGCCTTATCCCTCACATAAGAATCACTATGGCCAAGGAGCATAACCTTCAAAGATCAACCAGTGGAAACACCGCCACATTTTAAGAAATTGAACAATTTATGCAACTTTTTAAAAAAAATTCAAAATCTGAAACTTCTATACCTCATTGTGGTGGGTTAAATGATTGTTCGAGATAGTGATTGCCGTAGAGCCCATAATCGCATCAACCAGTCCATCAGCACATTTGGAGAGCGAATTATGATCGATCCAGATATGACTCGATCCAAAAATTGACACAGCATCCCCATCAGCCATGGTCCGCCACCCATAATGGCTTGGCGAGCTCCTAACCATAGCATTGCCTGTTGGCTTGCAATCATGTATATGCAACCCGTGAATTATAACATTTGTGATAAACTGAATTGTTAGACAAGCACCATTTGCAATGTGCACGTTAACGCCGCGTCCATCAATAGTTTTGAAGCTGTTCATGATCAGTTCTTGTTTTAAGGTTATAACCATGTCACGCTTGAAGATAATCCAGAGCGGCTCATCTTGAATGACAGCGTGGCGGAGTGTGCCAGGCTTAGGGTTGACTGGGTTATCATCACCAGAGTCGGTGACTACATAGAAGCGGCCATCTCGGCCGCCAATGGCATTGCGACCAAAGCCGATGCCACAGTCGGCAAGTCGCTTGCGGTTCTTGTGCCAGTTGGGATCGCAACGCCAGCAGTCGTCTATTGGGTTGCCAGTACCACAGTTGGAGAGGTAGTTCAGTGAGCGGCGTGTTGTGCTGTTGTTTATACTCCTGTTTGAATTTTAATGCAATAAATGTTAGAAAATGATAAAGAATGATGTTTTCAAGTTGTGCTTCCTGCTGGCTTTAGCTGTAGCATTTATTCAAACAAAATAATAGAATAGTACCATCAGTTTGGTTAATTATTCAAACAAGTTTTAGAGCATTAGGTATGGTTGTCTTGCTCATGACCTGGTAATTTTGCTCTAAAGACCTAACCTACGTAGTAATAAAACATTTAATTTATATACTGTGTAGTTCCTGTTTGAATTATCTGAAAAGAAATTGAGATCTAAAACTTCTAAATCTGATGGAATCTGAACAAAAATTGAGATCTTAAGTACATCTTCTTGCAAGATAAAAGGAGTGTAAAACTAGAAACAAAATCCTCTGCCCCCCGGGAGGCAGGAAATTCCTGCCCCCAGAGTCTCTGTCGGGTGGGACCGGGGTGGGACCGATTACTGTTTAGGATTTAACTTTTTGTTACTGTTTTTAAATGGGCCCCACCCGCAGAGACTCTGGGGGCAGGAATTTCCTGCCCCCCGGGGGGCAGAGGATTCGGTCTCGTAAAACTAAGGTCAAAAGTGCAATTATTAACATATTTGTTTGGTAATTCCTTAACGAAGAAATCTGCCGGAAAACTCACAGATTAAATTAAATGGTGAAACAAAAAACAAAACATCCAACCAACATGGAGTAAGGAGTGTAAATGCAGATATTGGGGTAGGTAAAAACAGCAGGTTACATCCTGTACCATAGTCTACCAAATAAGGCAGCCAAAGTCTATGTTTTACAGTTCTGCTCTCCAACAGAAGCACCATGTGCGGATTTTAATGAGTGCACAAGTCTTAGGTGGCCATGGCTATGGTGGTTTTATTCTTGTCTGCCATTGCCATGCACCAACCAAACACACAGGTAAGGTGTGCACTAAATGAATAGGGTCAGAGTAGCATAAAAGGTAAGAAACCAGATATGCAATGCAGGTACTTGAGAATTTTTTATTAATTTCACAATAAAGAACCAACCGCTTAGAACTTATTTAACATGCAAATATAAAAGCTGAATATTTAATTAAGCAACTTCCATTGTCACAATCAACTAATTAATTTAGGTCCCTTTTTATCTTCTTTTTGCGAATTATGATTTAATTATGGGGAATCAATTTATATTTTTTTTTGAGTTAATGTTGGAGCTACAATAGAGGCGGAATGTGTTCGAACTGTTGCAGAAATCTGTTTGTAGTTCCATTTAAAGGAAGCTATCTGCCAAGAATACTTTTTTGGAGAGAATCTGACAGTAAAAAGGAAATCTAAATTAATTATAAACTAGATTCGGGCCCAGTGGCCCGTACTTACCAAGCCATTTTCTACAAAAACCGATTCAAAGACCCACCAAGTCTGATGACCTTGGTAGAAAGAAATAACACATGAGCTCCATGCTCTTTAAATCTTTTTTTTTTTGCAAAAGATCAGCACAACAACCTCCATACACTCATTAATAACCCTGTTGAGAGGATATTTTCTTTTCCATAATAGATACCAGTACACCACGGTACGCAATAGCAGGATATTTGTTTTGAAGGTGGGGCACAAAATTTAGAATGGGTGTCTTTGTAACTGTACAAGTATCTTACTGCACATTTAGTTATTGTTAAATTGTTAAATAAGGCAAAAGGGTTTAGAAAAGGAGAACCTACATATGGACCTCAGAGACGACCAATTCGGGGTCATCAACTGCACCGACCACATCCTGAATCCCACTGTAAAAAAAAGTTAAAAGCAAAAATAAAAAAAAGTTAAAAAGCAATTTAGCAAAATTAAAAAAATATATATAATTTATCTCCTTCAATGTAACAAAAAGATGACTCATTCTTAGATATTTCCGTTCACTAACAAAATATTTCACAAATGCCCCTCAAAATTTGTTGGTCTCGCATATGACATCCGACATTCAATTAGCCTACAATTAAACCTCGGTTTTTGTGTTCTGCGTGTCGGTCAATAAATATTTCAATGCAGATTTTAGTAAAAGGGTGAGCTCTGGGACAACATACCATGTACAGAAGGGGTGGGGGGTGGGTACACCCAAGAATAGACTTTTTTATTGTCCACATATAATTTCAACCGTTTGATTTAAATCTTACTATCATCTTTTATGGTCCTACTCTATTTGTTCTCTCTATCTTAAAATCAAGATATGCTTTCCATGCACTGGTATTAAAGTATTATTAGATACTAGATGTATTTGGGAAAACTTTATATATTCTTAGAGGATGTAGTGAAAATTTTATTCATTTTTATGAATAAACTCTTAAAAGAAAGTTTTTATTTTTTAAAATAAAAAAGTTGCTTAATTATAGAGAACGAAAAGGGTTAAAGTTGGGACAATTTAATTTCATTAAAAATAATATATTTTTGAATCCTTCTAATAAATGACCAACAGAGTTTGGCAGTGTTCCACAAAGAGTAGCTTGCTAATATAGATGAAATTGAAAAATGCAATATAAAAATCATAAAACTATATAATATCAGTATAAGGAATATAATGCAGCGACTTAATTAGAGAGAATTAATTTGCATTTAATAGAGACAGAGGAGAGAATAAATTTAGTGATAAGAATCCAACGGTCACAATTGTTGGGGGGCCAACCAAATGGTGCATTTATGGATGCACCCATCCTTCTCCCGTACAGTATTCATTATCGAATTGTAAACTTCCAAGGATAAATGTGAAAAATTTAACACCAGTATCGATTATCGAGTATGGACAGTGTTAAAATATTTCAATAAAAAAAAAGTGTTAAAATTTTAAGTTAGGAGAATTTTGCGCCTCAACAAAAACTTGTATCGGGAGATGAGATCCCACCCATTTTGCAGGATTGTTGTACCGCTCGAGGCGACTCGAGTCGAAATAAAGGAACCTATAATTTCTCCCGAGATATTGAGAGGAACATTCCCTTTTACTTTCGTTTGACTGGTCTGAATTGACCAAATTACCCTCCAACTGACTTCCTTTTGAGGATTTGTTTTGTTCATGCGTTTGTCGTTTTATGCGAACGATAACGAAAAGGAGGCTAGAAGATCTCAGATTCAATTGGACGCTTGAGATGATCCTAGGGTTCGGATCTCTATGGCCGAGATTGGTCGAAGATTCATGTAATTATCTAAAATAGAATATTTGAGATCCCTCCAATGGAGACAGGACCAAGGCCTAAGGGCTTAGATCCTAACTGATACAGGCTAAGGTAAAATGTGAGGTGTAATGTAGACATTTTACCTGGTGGCATTCGCCATTGCGAGAGCTCCCTTCAAGCTTCTCCTTGGAATCAAGCTCGCTTCGTCTCCTCCAACAATTCTTTGGGAATTGCAAAAAGTATACAGAAATCAGTTTAAACAAGCGTCAAACTGTTTGCAGTTTGTGAAAAAAAGAAACGCATTTACCTTGATACAGAGAGGTTTTGACCTCCTCCAATCCAGCCCAAGCCTCCAGCAAGAAGCACAAGGACAGCAAGAGCTGTCAACACGAGCCAACGAGCTGCCCCTGACACAGCCATTGGAGCAGGTTATGGATTCCTTCCTCCTCTTCTCTCACAATGTAGCTTACAGATCTGAGACTAGCGCTCTCTTCTTTAAAACTGAGAGAGGGAGAGAGAAGAAAAAAAAGGGAAAGAAGAGAAGGGACGAAAAGAGAAGCAGAGGAAGTGGAGTGAGGAAATAAAACGAGGGAGTGTGTCAAGGGACAGCTTTGGGGCTTGCGCCGATTTTATACTTGTACTCCCCGCTAAATCTCTGAAGCCATTTCCTCTCAAGTAATACAATATTTGAGTTTACATCCAGAACGTCCGATCACAAATCGAGCCGTGAAATGCAGATCGAACTGTCCTGATCCAAACTCTAAATTTCCATTACCTCAGGTTATATGAATTCCTAAATCTCTTCCCTCTCCTCCCCCAGCCTTCTAATCTGATTGGAATTATTCATATACAACCCTACAATATATGTTGTTTTGCACCACTGTACCTCGCATTTCAGCAAGAACATTTTACAGGTTGGGCAATATTGGTTGGGAATACTTCGGTTTCTTTAGTTTGAATTTATTAATAGCGCACCCGAAAAATGAAAATGCTTTACTTTTTTTTATTCTTAAACAGGCTAGATGTTGTGTTGTACAATTTCCTGAGCTCCAATAGAATGTTGTGTACAATTTTCTGAGGTCAGGTGGCTCAGTATTAATTTGACTTCCGTTAACAGAACCGGTCATCTGCCCGTAAAAATTAACTACCTCAAACGGACACACGGGCAGGCGGTGTCGGTTGTCACGTCAGAGCGGCTCCGTAAAACGATTCTACGGACGTTCGACAAGAGACAGACATGTGGGGCCCTTGGGGTGTGGGCCAGGTGGTAGGCGACGTAGGTGGGAGATTGAGTGAATTTAATTGGTGCAGTTATTAACAGAGGACCTTTTAACCAGGCATGATGATGGGCCCATGGGAGCAAAATCGCCTAGCATCATCACGCGTTCCCATGCGGGTTCCGTACCTTTATTTATTTATTTATTTATTTTTTGCACTTCTCCATTTATTTTCAATATTTTAATTTGTTTCAGATAGATCATATTGTTTGAACAAATATTGTTTGAATAATTTTACAAGTGTCTTTGATTACTGTGCTTTGTGCTATTGGAAACCAAAATTTAAAATTTGTTGTTTACACTTGCTCCAAGAAATTGTTTATGCATACCAAACAAAGATACAATCTTGATAAAATTATGTAGAATGGTATGATCCGCCCTTAAGACTAGCTAGTAGTAGACTAACAGTGTTTAGCATTCTTACACTAGTTATAACTTGTAATTACATACTTTCTTGATAAATATCTAGCTTAATACTTTTGTGAAAAAAAATATATATACATTTGCCAAAACATATCTAGCTTAACACTTGATTTCTTTTTTCATCATTTTATGCAAGTTGCTACGACACACCATCTTACAATTGATTCCCTCTAAAGTTATGAACCATGTCTCATGCCTAGATTATTGGTCGTTTCTCCTAAACTTGCTAATATATAGCTTGGTATCATAATTTCAGGGCATGCATCCCATGAGTGTACCCCAAGGCATTACCTCTTTTATTAGAACTATAGTGTCATGTTCAGATGAAATTCATTCAAGACCTATGTCCAGACTCTCAACTTGCAACGTGCATCTGGCTGAGTATAATCCGATTTTTTTTTTTTTTAGAAATATGAAAAATATATTTCTGAATAATGGTAGACAGAGGCAGAGCCAAACTTTCAAGTTATGAGGGTCAAATATTATGAATGGAGATCAGTTATATAAAATTTTTATGCTATGAAGAGGGATCAATATTATTGTATCTATAGCATTTTATCCTATACTATATAGAAAATCATATATAAGTACAAAAAATTTCAACATAAATAGCGGTCAATTGACTCCCATTACTTCAATGTAGCTCTGTCTCTGATAGTTGCTTATTTTTTCCAATCTATAGAAGAGATGGAATCAATAATTCAGTACAATTATTCCATATGCATCCAATTTGTATCCCTTCTAATTACTGAATTATTGATTCGGTCTCTTTAATTAACTCATGCTCGAAGAGATTGAATCGATCTCTTCTATAGAATAAAAAAAGAACAATCCGTTATTTGAGGAAACTATATTTTTAATATTTCTGAAAATAAAAAATTTGGTTTTGACTATTTTACTCAAAACAAAATATGTCTAGTTTAAATTTCGGTATGTGCTTAGTAATTATTAGTGTTGTAAAATAATGGTATACGGTCGTCGGACAGACAGAGTACCATTAAGCGATTAATCAGAAATAATAAAAAATAATCCAAAATAATAGGCTGATTAGTCAGAAAAATTCACAACAGTTTAGTCACCGTCAACAATTAAACGGCTGATTAATCCATCTAAAGAGACGTTTTTTACAACATTGGTAATTATAGCCCACTGTGAGGTTATACCAGCAAACATGGTTGACGGATCCACTTGACCCGCTAAGGTTATATGTCGGAAGCATGTGCAATAAGGTGCCAAATTTACATGCTCTCTTTGCAGAGAAGTGCAAGATTTATTAGCGAAACCTTCAATGAATGGATTAAAAAATTAGTAGGGTATAAGGATCTGTTTTACGGATGGATAATTGTTTTAATTTTCCAAGTACAGTTGTCTCTATCTGTCCGTGCTGACAATAATTTAACATTTATTCCTTTGAAGTTTGCGCTTTTTTATCCCAAACCCACGAGGATAAATTATTATGTAAAGCTTTTTTCTGTCTGTGTCATCGTCGGTTGAACTAATTAGGTGTGGTAATAAAGTTTGTATTCTGTGGCTCGATTGTAACTTGTATCTAGAGTATTAATTATGCTCCACTCGGGTAGCTCATATCCTGCCCGGCTGTACCTTATATCTGGGGTATCCGTGTCCGAGCTCGGATATAGATTGGGTATACGGAGACGGATAAAAACCGGACCGGTTACTATTTTTTTGGCAAATACCCAACCCTATTCGAACCGACCATACTCGTATCTGACCTTATCTGTATCCGACTTAACCCTACCCGAATACCCGTCTACCCTTACCCGTACTCGTACCCTTATACTCGACACACTTTAATTCAAAAATCAAACCCAAATTTCAAATTTCCCCCCACCCGGTTCAAAAAAAAAAAAAAAAAAAAAAAAAAAAAAAAACCCGACTGGACCGGACTGCCCTGCCCCTCAAGAGTACAACAGGCACAGTTTTTGAAAAAAATAGTCGAGATACCCGTCTACCCGTGCCCGACCAATACCCTTGCCCCTGCTCGGGTATACCCGGCTGGCCCTACCCCTGCCCGACTTTAATCCACTACTTGTATCTGACTCGTTCATTAACAGTTTTTTCTATTACTGAATCGAGTTGTTAATTAACAAGCTAGCTTGTTACTAGCTCTATCTAGAATTAACGAGTTCAAGTTGAGACCTAATTTGCTCGTTAGCTTAGCTCTGCATTAATTAGTGAATTTGTATGAATTTGTATGTATTTTATTCTGTTCAGCTCAGTTCATTGATAAGCATAAATTATATACACATTTAATCTAGGTTTTATTATAAAAACAACCCCAAATATCTTGTATTTTTAATATAATGTAATTTAAATATACCTAGAATCAAGTTACTACGGTTGTTTGGCTTTTCATTGCAGGAAATGATGAAAAATGGTGAAAATACCCACCAATGCGGATCAAACCACCCGCAGTGCGGGTCAGCCCAGCCACACTGAGGACTTAGTCGCATTTCCAACATCCAAGCGCTGCGCAGGAATTTTCCCGAGCCTAGTGCGGATTAAGTTCCACCCGCAGTGCGGATGAGCCCAGCCGCACTCAATACTTAGCTGATTTCAGAACATGTTTGAAAAGCAGAATCCACCCGCAGTGCGGATCAGCCATCCGCACTGTCATCCGCATTCAACTAATTCGCAGAAGTTAAATAAGGAAACTCAGAGCCAATGCGGATGAGACCACCCGCAGTGCGGATCAGCCATCCGCA
This sequence comes from Carex pumila, assembly GCA_033356055.1. Taxonomy (NCBI): domain Eukaryota; kingdom Viridiplantae; phylum Streptophyta; class Magnoliopsida; order Poales; family Cyperaceae; genus Carex; species Carex pumila. Next base: position 245,358 of record JARJHM010000041.1, read on the forward strand.
CTGGAGCCGCAGAAATGCCAAATTTACACAGTTTCAACACGGGTTCTATTTTTGATACTTCATGGACGTGTGTTACAGTTAAATGTGGACAGGGAATCCTGAGAAACAATCCAAATATAACACCCACTAACTCCACTTTCTAGGCTCTTAATTGGGCATGGTCTTTGGCTATAAAAGGGGGTGTTCATTCTCCATTCAGGTGATCCCGGATTCTTTCATTCTCTCTCTACACACACACAATTCTTAGCAATAAATTCTGGAGAAAAGGAAAGCTTTCAGCCAAGGAGAATAAGGGTTTCCTGAGCAAGAAGTTGGCAAGATAGAGGTTTTTGATTTGTCAAAGGGTGTAATTACTTCCTTTATTTCATTTCTTCTTACTTTGCCAATTTTTGTAATGGATCTCTCCATGAGGGAGTAGTTCTCTCTTTAGGGGTTTAGGTCAATGCATGAACTTGTTTAATTCTATTTTATTTGGTTATTTGTTTTTATTATGATTGTTTTATGGGATTTGATGTTAATTTCTGTGATTTAATTATTTGTGTTAATCACATAGTTAGTACTTGAATTGTAGTATCCCGTTTTGGATTCGAAAGAACCCAAAATTGGCTGTGATCAATAGAATAGTACCAAATTATGAATGCAAATCTCCTAGGTTTAGATTAAGATTGTAACCAATTTAATCTAAGCCGGAACTATAGAAATTAAGGTTAGGAATTTGGTGAAGAACCTAATCGAGAAACCAAACCCTAATTAGGACATCTCACTTTGAATCGGGTATTGGTATGATGGACTTAATTGCGAAGTACCAATATTTGAGGAAAAGAGAGACTACAAGCGCTCAATGGGTCTAGGTAGCTAGGGTGAGGAACCTAATCGAGAAGTCCGAATTACCTAGGCACGTTGTTAATTTACGAAAGTAACCCTTAATAACATATTAGGTTAGAAACCTCATCAAATCATACATGAATTCAAACAAATACCGAATTAATAGAGTTAGCAAGGGATTGTAGACCAAATACCCCTAGATCTTCTCATCATAAAAGCAAATCAATTCCTTTCTTTTACTTTTATTTACAATTATTGTTTCAAACTCCTTTCTTTTGGGTATTGAACCCAACCTTAGGAATTGTTAGAACAAACCCCCCAATTTACTTTTATTGCACTTTACTTTATTTTATTTTCTGAAATTTATTACTAAAGTTTGAACTAAGTTTTTATCGTACTCCCTGTGGATCGATACCTAAAATACTACTTTAATAGAATTGTGCACTTGCAATTTAACTCAAACGCGTGTTAAAGGTTTAAAAGGTACATCTTATTGTACTGAAACTTTGTGCATACGCTTTTGCGCGCATCATTCATCTTGGTCAAAAATGTTTGTAGAATTTATTTTTTTCCTAAACAAGATCCAGTAAGACTCAGCAAATCAGTTCATCAGCTCGTGAACTAGCTTAGTCCAACTCATGACAATTTCAAGCTGAAATTTCAGCTCGGACCTATAAAGTCAACTTGCTCGTGACTTGGATAAACTAGCTAGTAACAATTTAAGCTGGATCCAACTCGTGATGAGCCAGTTCGTTGTCACCCCTATTCATACCGACCCATTTTTAGTTTTTTATTTTATTTTATTTTTCTTTGCGGCAAAAATTCCAACCACTATTGATTTGTTTAGTAAATCTCTTTCAAGCCTATTTTCTTTTACACGTGCTATTTTTTTACTCAAAGTTTGTAGGATAATTTTAATAAATAACATATAGCCGGAGACCAAATTGGCTACAATAGATTCTACATTTCTGATAAAGATAAAATTAGGCAATTCTAAAAAAGTTACCATCAGATTCTCAACTAATTATCTTTCAAGAGATAAAGAACCCAATAATTAAATCTCTAGTTTTAAGTATAATAAAATCTAAGCTCAAGACATAACGAATTATTATCATGTGATGGATGACATTTAAATTTATTTTTATTTTTAAATGAAAGGTGAAAGTCTTATCTATCAGTTTTCTTCAAATTCCTATAATATATATAACAGAGAATTTCTCCACTTGTGGATTTCGAACTCATGTGTTTTTATTACTATACCAAAGATTGGTTCTACATTTATATATAATTTCATTTTAATGGACACTATATCAAAATTCAGTCAATTTTTACAAGATGATTTTGCATGTGAAATTGAAATTCATAAGCAATAATCATTTTATATATAAAAGAAAACCACATATATTTTGTTGACAATTATTATATCATTTATGTATTAGGCTCAACGTCTGCTATTTAATTTTTCAAAAACCCCAAATCTTTTATCTATAGCATAAACTCAAAATTAATAAATCAAAACACTCCAGTTTTTAAAAACCCAGCCTAGCTAGAGACCTCTCAATGGATTAACAGTCCCATTTTTTTTTGACACAGAGAATTAAACAAGGATTAATAAAGTGGAACTGTTCATTTTTGTTTTTTAGTTTTTGTTCTCATATATAAACGGACAAAATGTTGTTGTTTTGTTAATAAAATATCTGTTAAAAAAAAATAGAGCCGCTAATTTATTAAGAGACTTCTAGACTGGAACTGCATGGTCAATTGACGGCCTTCGGTCTTTAAAACTACAAGAGCATTTAACGGCCTGTATAGTTTTCGAATTTTCTACTACAGTATAAATAAAAATTTCTGTCAAAAACAAAGGCATGAAATAGGTTTAAGGACACTAAACAATTAATAATAGCAGCGGTTGGAGAGACAACAGACAGAAATTGTATTAAGACATCAGGCCAAGAATACCAATAATTAATTTAATAATGCACTATTAAAATAGAATGTAGCTATTGATCATATATGCAGTGGGTGGATTATTCAAATTATGAGAATTTGAAAGTGATTGGTGTTATTTTGAGATGAAATGAATAGATTATATGGTACACTCGAGTTTGTGGAGACATTAATTTGATAGAGAAAAGAAAACTGAAAAGGGACAAGTTTCAATTAATTTCATTGGTTAAATATATCTCAAATATAAAACATTAAAGTTTAATGTGAATTTGTAAATTTGTAAATTTTCAATATCATATGGAATAATATAATAAAATGAATTTTAATATTCACTATAACATACTATGGTGTGTTAATTTTTTGGGATATCTTAATCTCAATCTTCAAAATAATATATTTTTCCAAGTATTAATATCTAAACTTCAGGTTTTTTATGAAAATTTGCCGTAAAAAATAAATAATAGCAGCGGTTGGACCAAAACTTCAAAATTTTGCCATAAAAAAAAAAAATTAATATCACCTATTTTTCAAAATAAAAGGTAGAATCATATTATTCTAAAATCGAGATTGTATGATTGAAATAAATTGTTCGAATCATATAAAAATAGCTTTCAGAATTTGTAAATCGGATGGAGCCGGTTCATTTATTTTAAGTTTATTATTCGGATTAAAATAATAAAGATTCCAATTTTTATTTCGAAAAATAATGGATACGGACTCATAAAAAACAGAAGAAAATTTCACCACTTTGCATTTTAAGTCGTTGTCAGGAGCTTAATAGAAATTGACATGGATAAATTAAAACTAGCAATTAGGCATCAATAAAAAAATCAAGTTTTGATCTAGTGATAAAATACAACGTCCTCTTTTTAAAAAAATTGCAAGTTTGAAATTCAAATGAGAAATTCTCTATAAACATTGAAATTTAAAAAACTTAAATTTCTATTATCTCTGTAGTTACTGCATGTTGGTCCGTATTGTGAATCAAGATATACCGCATGTTGGTCTGTACTGTGTATGAATGAGGCTATGATACTATGTATACTACATGTTGATCCGTACTATGAATCAAGATATCTATTTTGAAAGTCTAAACAATTAATTTGAATTGTTCAGTATGATCTTCATATAAAAATATATTTGTAAATCAAACTTTATACTTCTAAGAAAAAAATGTTATTTTTTTAGATAGGTAGAAAATAACTATCTTTGAACTATCTAGAATCACTATTTTAAATGATTTTCTACCGATCCAACAAAATAATAATAATAAAATATATTATAAATTTTAGTCTGCACATATATATTTTTTATGAAAATAATGTTGAACTATTCATATCAAAGAGGAGTTAAGTCAATTGATCTCCATTATTTTTAAAATTTTTTGCATTATGTATATTTTTTAATAATTTAGAGTAATTAAATTGTCATAATACTGTAAAATTAATCTATATTTTTCACAAGAAAATTTTATATAATTGATTTTTATAATTCGAAAGTCTGACTTCACTCCTAATGCATATTGACTATTTAAATTTTAGAAACAAAAATATTGATCTGTAGTATATAACAATTCACACTATGCAGGAACATAGATATTAAGAATATAGGAAACGTATCCTCCCAGATACTGTAAAAGATTATCCTCACTTTACGGTTTGAGATTAACTGCCAACCATCTTGAGATTCGGACTAGCATATGGGACAGTATTATTGGGCTTCAAGATTCGTGCCAAGTTAAAAAGAACGGTTCAGATCCACTAATTGTAAAAGATTCCCTATTAGGATCAATTGACCCCATATATTTATGAAAATTTAAATATATATTTAATCCCCTTAATTAGAAAATACGACTGACACTATGCATAGTAGCAGAGCCTCATCATTCTGGGTATATCACGCAAGACGAGTGTATGGAAAGAAGGAAAGCTCCTGTTCAGCAGTCCACCACTCAATCTGTCCAATCAGATCACCGACGAGAGATCTAAATTCTAAGCCCCATTCCATTCCATTCCACTGCATTAATTTGGACCTGATGCTGGCTCCCATCACCAATTAATTGACCATCAAGTTTAAATTAATTGACGGTGCGTAGCTTTTAATTTTTAAGTGTACACAAAACAAAACGCAAGAGAATTTATCGATCGACAGCTTGCCCTATTTGTGTTTGCCTCCACGTGGTACAATAGTACGGAGGTACCGGGGCTTTGTTCAGCACTGGTCCCCAGTGATTTATTCCTTCTCTACTGTTATAGCCTTTGCTTTGCTTGTGAGTTGTAACTAGTAACAAACAAGCATGTTTATAGAGACCTCAATGGCACAAGAAGGAAATGCTCCCAAAAGTTGCGGTGCCATGATTCATGTTTTGTAATCAGAACTGAATCGAGATTTTAGGCTCGTCATCTCCTCACGAAGTTTCATGGCTGCCCAAGCACGAGGCTCAGAAGTAAAAATATTGACAGTATTGTTTTGACTTCATACAATACATGAACAATAAAAGAATGTAAAGAAATAACACTATCAATATCTTTACTTCATCTATGGATTCAGATTTAATTTGTAATGATCTTCTCAGAAGGTTTTATGGTAGTCCAACCACGAGGCTCACGAGTAAAAATATTGATAGTTTTGTTTTGACTTCATACAATCAAGGATAAATTCAGAATTTTTGTTAGAGAGGGGCAAGAAAATAACAAATCTAATTCAAACTCATTAGCTAATTCTAATTATCAATATTTTGACTTTTAATTCTAATTACTAATTAGAATTCAAAAAATTTATCATAATTTTAATTCTAAATTTAACATTAATTACAAATTAAAATTTCAGAGGGGCAAATAAAATTCAAGAGGAAGACGAAGTCGATTAGAATCTATATTTATATACTTAATATAAATATGGAAGTTTGTGCCATCTCTAAATGAAAAACCATTTTAATCAAGCCAGTACTATTTGGTGTAACGGTGTAACCTCAACTTTTAAAGAATATTGGTGTAACCTCAGCTTTAAAGAATATTGGTGTAACCTTGCAAAATCATAAAAATGCAGTACAATATATACACTGGCAAGTCTGGGATCAGAAAGCCTTTGTGAAACAGGAATCGAATTCTCTGCCCCTCTCGAGGCAAGAAATTTTTGCGTCTAGAGTCACAGCGTGTGCATCTGAGATGAGCTCCTAATTCAAAAATTAAAAGTGACCAGCCTCTTTAACAGTGACCGACCTTACACACAGTGATTGAGAGGGCAAAAAATTTCTCCACCCAAAAAAGCAGAGAATTCGGAGTCATGATACACGAAGAAACAAATCTGTGGATCAAACAGAGCATAGGTGATAGGTCTCCGTTGCATTAAATGCAACATTAATTTCAGGGCCCTCTTCTAAGAAGAGCGAAGTCCTAGTTTCTGTTCAGGTTTCTAAAATATAAGAATCTTTTCTGTAAACCATAACTAAAAAAAAATGATGAAATCAAAATGATTATTATTTTTTTTTTACAAAAATCATAAGACCGAATTGTCATTTTTATCCCATATTTTTTTTTGAGACCGAAATGACATCTTGGTTCTTATGATTTTTGTAAAAAACAAAACAATCAAGTTGGTTTGGTAAAATTTATTGTTCTATTTATGGTTTCTAAAAAAATGCTAAATATAAACCATTTCATAGTTTAGAGAATTGAATGAAATTATTTTTCTTTTGTTTACGTATAAATATGTCATATCTTTAACAGTCTTATTTATTATGATTAAAAGGTTAATATTTTCATACTCACTTTACTCATTTAAAAGATAATATATGTCTGTATATTTCTGTAGTAATTTTTATGCGGTTTATCATAATAATTTTTATTATATATATATATATATATATATTGTTGTGTTGTTTGAGCAATAATCTTTTTCGTCTATTTGACTAATTTGCAAAAATATATAATTATTGAATTTTACGATGTGTTCTATTTTTGAAAGATACGTAGGTTCAAGTTGAATGGAATTGCATTATGGAATACTTGAACTGAGGAAATCATGAAGACACTTATCAAGAATACAAATTGTAAAATCAGAAATTTGGTAAAGTATGTTTGATGCTGTTTAAACAGGGATAAAACGTTGGTAATGTTTGTAAAACGTTGTAACGTTTTATGCTTGTCAGAAGTAGCAATTTGATCAAACTCAGAAATACCTTAAAACGTTGTAACGTTCTATAAACGTTGTAACGTTTTATAAACATTGTAACGTTGTAACGTTTTAGGATTGATAGAACTGCTGAAGCACAACTGCACTGTAAATAATCAACTTGAAACGTTGTAACGCTTCACAAACTTTATAATGTTTGACAATGAAGCTTTATGATGTTTGAGGATTGTCAGAACGTCAAGTACAGCTGTATCAAACTCAAAATTCAAATTATAAACGTTGTAACATTTTAATTAAATCTGAGCTTCAAATAATTCATGTTTTTGATCAAGGTTTCCACAAGACAAAACGTTACACAACATTTTGCTGAGCTACCAGAAAATTAAAATCCTAAATGGTATTTTGCACTAAAATGTTGTAACGTTTTATAAAATGTCGGTAACGTTTTATGTCAAACAGCTCATTTTTGAGCTAACTCTATAAACAGGGGATTGGGTTTTCTTCCCAAGGTATCCCAGCCGACTCTAATATTCTAAAAAGCGATTTTCTGAAAGCTTAGCTTACTCCATTGTTGTGAGAGTTTAAAACTTCAAAATCTCCCAAACAACCTCAAACCCACTTCACTAATCTCAAATTAGATTAGGTTAAGAGTGATCTATTGAGTGTTTCTCTTGAGTAGCTTGAACTAAGAGACCTTGTTCTCATCTTTTTGAGTTGGTCGTTTGACTTCCCGCTTAGTGTGTAAGGGCTCAACGGTTCACAAGTTGTAATAATTTCGTATTGGATAATAGAAAGACGCATCACTCAAGGTTGCGAAGCCCCGGAGACGTAGGCCTTTGTTTTGCCGAACTCCGTTAACATCCCGCGTGTCAAATTTCTCTAAACTCATCTATTTACTTTCAATTGTAATTTAATTTCAGTTTTTGAGAAATTAGAGGTGCACTTAGTATAACATGTTATAATTTTTATAAAATATTTATATACTTAATATTAAGATTTTTCAAAGAAACTATTATTATAAGAATTCAATTTATTCTAAAATAGATATTATTATTTTTAGAAGCTAGGTTTAAAGGACAATCCCAACTTTATAATTATTGATGGACCATGGTTTGGAGTTTCTCAGTAAGCCAATTAATTAAAGACTTGTAGGTCCTTTTAGTCGTCTGACAAGTCAATTTGTATGTTGCCAAGTACAAAGTGGATGGTAAGTTAGGCGCCTAGTCACATCTATCATATTTAGGGGTGTTCGGTTAAGTTGAAATCCAACCATGCAAACTAAAGTTATAATTTGGTTGCAGAAATATAACTAAACCGAACCGACTTAGTATTGTAACTCAACCGAATTGAACCGAACCAAAATTTTATTTTAGTTTGATAAGTTTGTTCGGTTCAAACCGAAATATATTAAAAATTTTATTTAAAGTAATTGATTTATAATAAACCGAAGTGTATTAAAAAATAAACCGAGGTGGTTCGGACCAAATTCATAATATGTAAAAGTTTGGTCAGTTTGATTATTTCAGTTTTGAAATTTTTTGAACCAAATCGAACCAAAATTGTAATTTAGTTTTGAAAATCAAACAGAACCGAACCGTTTGATCCGAACTAGTTCGGTTCGATTCAAAACCGACTAATCATATTTGACGTAAGTATGCATATATATCAAATAAAAAGACAAAAGAGTTCATATGTGGTTTTATACTAGTAAAATGATTTTTTTTTATCGGGTAATCAATTGTAGAATAAATTACAAAATAGCATTTAAAGTATTATATCGGGTTTTAATTATTGAGTAGGTTTCAAATGTCTCATGTCACACTTTCTTATCTATGTTTAAAGTTAAAATAGATAATTTGAACCCTTCAACATGATCTTTATATTAAAATGTGTTTGTAATCGAAATTTTATATTATTTTGTAATTTTTTTTATATTTTTTTAGATGGATATCAAATTACTATTATCGAATGACCCAAAATCTTCTAAAAAGTTGAATTTGTACCTATCTATATAAAGAGATATTAAAAAATTCAAACAATATAAATTTGGTCTCCAAATTCATTTTAATATGGAGATTATGTTGAATAGTTCAAATAAATTGTTTAAACTTTAAAAACAAAGATAAATACGTAAGACAAAGAATTTGACATGCTCTTAATTCTTATTTTTATTTAATGTCTATAACGTGCATAATATGGAATTTAGATCCTTTCCGGTACTGTAATAGAGAATCTTTTAGAATTATTAGATCTGAACCGTTTTTTTAACTTGAAATGAATCTCAAAGTCCAATAATATTATTTCCTGCATTTAGCTCAAATCTCAAAACAGCTGAGAGTTAATATCAAACCATAAAATGAAGGGAATCGTTTACAATATTAGAGAAAATACTTGTTCGATATATAATATGCGTCAATAAAGAAAATCTTTTACAATATTAGAGAGAATACTTGTTCCATTTATATTATGCGCCAATAGTGATGTGTTATGTGTAAAACCACAAATTAACAACAGTTATAACGAAAATATTTTGTATTGCATGGGTACACATATCGCTGTGCCGTGCCCGCATGATTATTTTGTCATTTCGCATATGATGACATATTGACATGTATCCATCTGCATTTTGTTTCCAAATTGTTAGGCAGAGGTACACACGGAATATATATGTGTATATAATTAAGCCCTCGGCCGTATCCACTGGTACGGTCTCTCAACCGGAATCTTCTCGGGCTATGTGCACAACAACTTTGGATCAGAATGGGGCCACCTGTGCTACTATCAGATCTAAGAAGACATGCAATTTTATTGAAAAAAAAAATTAATTATTTCGAACAAAGACCTACGTATAATTTGGATTTGTAATTAGCATGTTACTAGTTCAACCTTTCACACACACCTCATTCAACTTCAAGCTAAAACGTTCGATTTGTATTGAAATTTGTACAAATAAATTTAAATGACTTCTTAAATCTAAATGTCTGTATAAATTTTGATGCTAATCAGACAGTTTAAATCTAGCTTAGAATGAGGTTTCCCCCACCAAACTCTAGAGCACATATGGATATGTAGTTCCGTATAAATATTTTGGTTCAGAAATAAAATTTGCCAAATCTTTTTTAGAAAAAAAAAAAAACACTGTATTCTGTGTGTAGTAGGCATGATATGGCCTAATTATTAATTTATAAGTGGGGAATTTTACGTATAACCTTCAAAATTCTTAAAATTATGTACATTTTAGAAGACAAATGATTCATATCTACATATGACGTATATACAATGCCATTTAGGTATACGATTGTATGCATCACATTAAAATAAAATAAAATTATTTATTCTCACAAATAATCAATTAGAAGACTAAATATTTATCTTAAACATACTATATTTTTATTATTTAAAAAAAGAAGACTAAATATTTTTATTTTTATCTTAAATGGTCAATTAGAAGACTAAATATTTATCTTGAACATACTATATTGTATGCGTCACAAAAAAAAAAAAACATTTATTCTCACAAATTAACGGTCAATTGGAAGACTAAATATTTATCTTGAACATACTATATTTTTATTATTTAAAAAAAAAAAACATAGGCACTTTATATATTTAAAGTAAGCTTTAACATAAATAGTAATGTATCGAATAAATTTGTGAATTTTTGAAATATAGATTAGTAAATATGATATGACTAATTTTAAACAAGGAATACGTAATTTTGTAATTTTTGATGGGTTTATATGATATTCCCCATTAATAATAACAAGATTCATGTCCTCCGCTATTTTGCTATGTGACTCTTGATTGCAACCTATTAGGTATCAACAATATAGAAAGTGAACCTGCTATCCACTATATTATTAGTGGTCTACGGTACATGTAGCCGATTTCTAATTATCCATGATGTGACTATTCATGTAGCGGGTACTAATGCATGCATGAAGTTTATACAATTATAGTGACAAACGAATAGTTTGGGTTCGGTTCGGCGGGATTAAAAATTCGTGATTCGGGTATAATCGGGAATGATTCGGTACAATAAAAAAAACAAAAAAAATTAAAAAATTGTTTCGCATTTTTATCATGAATAATTTGTGACTCGCGTTTTATTCGCATTTTAGTTGTGCATAAATGCATTATATTTTTTTTTTGCATTTTATTCGGAGTTCCGTTTGGAAACGTTAAAAAAACAAATAAAACAAGAATTATTCACGTGTATTGTTACTATGTATACAATAATATTCTTATTTGAGGAGGGTTCAGTTACCTTTATTTTTTGTGTCTTGATTGTGGCTTTATTTTTTAAAAACACAATAATTTAAAATTTAAAATTAAATGTCAAAATAAACCGATGTACATGATCGATATCATTTTCTTTATGCATATGTAGAGATAATAATATAGATCACATCTAACGATTTTATTTTTATGTACAAATTTAAAAAATGTTATTAAAAAATTTAAAAATTAAAGGTACTATAAAAAAAATTAAGGCATTTGAAACTCTTTTACTTATTATACAGGCAGGTTGTAGACCCGCTTAATTCATTCATAATTTCTGACGCCAAACAAGAGTAAGATGGCACTAATCTATGGTTGAAGAATAAAGTAAAATTCTTCTTCTTCTTCTTCTTCATTGCTTTGTTACCTAATTTCTATCTGAATCTGATTTAGGTGCATGCCGTGATTCATGCCGTGACGAGAGCAGTGCCTTTTTAAATTGACAATCAATTAAATCATATCAGACAGAATAACCAATCTTATTATCTTTTGTCAACAGTTCAATTTTGTCAATTCAAAATGCTTTGGCAACGGAAACCTTTCCGTTAAGCTGTCAAGAAAATTATGCTAATAAATATTAATGCAACTTTTTTTCCTTTTTTCCCCCATCTTGTATTAGAATAACACATATATATGTTCTCAGTTTCTGAAATTTGATGAAATTAAATCATGTCTCATTTTTCGAACAAATTTTTTTTTCTTCATTCTGATGGAATGTATGCATATAGAATGCAAGGTGAAAAAGGAAAAAAATCTAAGTATGACGAAAAATAGGTTTAGACACATGCATTTAGATCGAAATGTATTCAACAATTCTGACTAAATGTATGGACTTAGTGTTAAAAATATTTGCTAAGTATATATAAGATGAAGCAGGGGTGGACACATAATTTTTTGTCAGGAAGGGACATAATCAGATCAAAATAGCTTATTGGATTCAAACCCATTAACTAATCAGGTACTAGATAAAAAAAATCAATATAATAAAATTTAATAAAAACAGTATAGTCTTACATAATAAAAAACAACAATAAAACAATATCATTTTACATATTAAAAAACAACAAAGTTGGTTCAGATTCGTAAATTTTTATAAAAGCAACAAAGTTTCTCATTAACCGAGCTTTTGGACTGGTTTGGCAGACTTATCAGTTTTAAAAAGGGGCAAAATAATTTTCAAGGAGAAGCAAAATGACACCAAATTCGTATTTTTTCACTAAATTTCAAAATCCAACCCCATCTCCCCCGGATTGTCTGTGTGGGTCCGCCCCTGAGATGAAGAAGCAAGTTTGAATGGATTATTAGGTTAAACTATTAACCTAAAGAATCCAATTTGCGATGAAATATACTTACTTTTTTTAATATTCGTCAAGGTTCTAAATAGCAACGCTATAGCACTGCTATAATGTTTTCGAACCATAAAAGCTATGGTGCTATCAGCACTATAGATATGCTATTTGGACAGAGTGCTGTTTTATTAACCATTCTGCTATGACGCGATAAACGTTACTTAAACCTTTGATTTTTGTACTAAAGCAGATTCGACGGTTCAAATCTAAGTTTAAAATTTGAGTTAACGTTGGTGATCTGAATTAATTCGCATAAAGGGTCTACTCGGATCAATGAAAAAAAAAATGGTCCAAAAAGGAAGAAATAATATATCGGTTTGGTTTTGTCTCTGTTCTCACTACGTTATGCCTGTGTGAAACAAGGCATGGAAAAGGCGACGAGATTGATCCATCATATTTTCTCGTCGGACCCATTTAACTTTTGAAGAATGTGTATTTGTTTCTCTAAAAGCTGAGGTTGCATTACACCAAAAGTCTAAAGCTAATTATTGGATTATTTAGCCATCAAAACCCGAACTTAAAAACAGAATCAAAAGAACCGTCTATATTACTATGACTATGTGCATCGATCAATCAGTGCACGTGATCGTCTGTGCAAAGCATGTGGTGCTAAAAGAGATGCCCGCCTGGATATGTTCCGATTTAATGCCTTTGTATCTTGACAGCTGTTGTGTATTGCGCTTTTGTCACTTAAATTACTATAACTTGGGATGAAATGAAATGAAACATTTGGATCGAAGAGCGGGGTTTATTATTTAACCTTATCTGGATTCTGAACCCTTCAATGCTATTATTTTATTTAATCATTAACTTGATGTATTACATGTTGTCTTGCTCTTAATCTTTGATATATTATTGGTTGTTTATAAGCTGGACATTTTACATATGTCGGCATGTATATATGCTACAGATGATTCCTGCTAACAAGGGTTAGATATATATATTTTTTTATTTTTTTTCCCTTGTTTTTTATCAATAACAAATTAAATGGGCAAGCATCAGTAGCTTGTACCAGTACCAGTACCTAGGGTGTTTATTGGGCCCAGTTTAGTCGGTTTTGAACCAAACCGAATTAGTTTGAACTAAATGGTTCGGTTTTTTTGGTTTAATGGTTCGTTTCGATTCGATTTGCTTTATAAACCAAATTATAACTTTGGTTTGGTTCGGTTTGAAAATTTTCAAAACCGAAATAACCGAACCGATTGAACTTTTATAAATTATGAATTTGGTCCGGACTACTCCGGTTTATTTCTTAATACTCCGATTTATTTCTTAATTAATTGTTTTAAATACTTTGGTTTATTTCTTAATATCCCTAATTATTTCTTAATACCCTGACTTATTTCTTAATATACGTCTGTTTACTATAAATCAATTGCTTTAAATAAAAAAATTAATATATTTTGATTTGAACCTAACAAACCGAAATAAAACTTTGATTCGGTTTGATTACAATGCTAAATCAATTCGGTTTGATTCTATTTTTAAAACCAAATTATAACTTTGATTTGCCTCGAACCAATGAACACCCCTGCCCCTGCCAGTACCGGTATCAGACGAGAGACTGAATTAGACAACTTATATTCTCGGAAGGGGCTGAAAATGTTCATACAAAAATACTGGGCTGAGATTAAAAATCCTACTGGTCAATTTAATTATAATTTGTATGTTTTTCCGACCCATTAACATACTGTAAATCCAGGCCCATAAACCCTTAATTCATAGATCCATTATATCTATGTGACAACTTAGAGAAGGCTGTGGCGCTTTCCAGAAATCTCTGCTTCGCTATGGACCAGACACGTGGCCTGAAACAAATTCCAAATACCAATTTCAATGAAAGCAACGGTTAATCTAATATACAATACATGCTAATTTTTATATAATCGCTATCTATGTTTCATGATTTAATTTCTCATATTCTTAGTAATATTATTTTCTTGCTGTATCTCTTTTAACATGGCATTCTCATTGTCTCTCCTCAAAATTCCCCTCTTATACAAGCATTCCGATATGATAGAACAATTACCAATCCACAAAGCTTCGGTTTCCATACCAGTTTTGGGACCAATAAGCAAACGACATGTGGCGTTGGCTATGGGAGACACGCGGCCGGCGATCGATGAGTATCCCGAGGGGATCCTCTCGGGCGAGTGGCCTGAGAATATCTCGCTTCTTAGCTACAATGACTTGCTAGCCTACCTTGAATCTCAGATCAAAACTACTAACAAGGTACCATTTTTATGCTGATAAAAAAATAATACTCAGCATATTGCAACAAAAAAGACTTATATGGTTTTGAAATTTTTTGTATGGAAAATCTAGTTTGCTCTTATAACATGAGATATTTATGTAATTTCCTCTTCCGTTTGTTATTTTGATAATGGACTTACTAAAAAGATTTATATTTTTGACAAATTAGATGAGCCCAACATCAAAGCTCGGAGACGTGATGTCGAGACCTGTGCAAGTAGCCAGAGAGGAGCAAAGACTTGAAGAAATCGACCACCATTTCAAGGTTATATCAGGTCTTCCGGTCGTCGATGCCGATGGGAAATGCGTTGGAGTAATTTCCAAAAGGGACAAAGCCAAAGCACCAAATGGAGTCAGTTTTGTTTTCTTTTTTCACTATTCTTCATTTGGTTTCTTTTAGCTATTATACATATGAAATTTTATATCAGTATTTCCCAAATGCTGGAATTAGGAACATATCAAGTTAAAAAATCATTTGTTGCAAAATGAACAACGATTCCGTTGTTGCTGATTTTGTAATTTGATTGTGTAGCTGGAGTCGACGGTCGGTGAGGTCATGTCATCCCCTGCAATAACATTGTCACATAAGAAAACTGTGTTGGGTAAGTTCACATATTCCATAAAATTCCTTGCTCTTAATTTGTTTTGCTTGTATAAATACCCACAGGATAGAACTGACATCTTATTTATTTATTTATTTGTTCTGATTGTTTGAAATGTTTTTGCTACTAACAGATGCTGCTGTTTTAATGCTTAAGATGAAGATCCACAGGCTACCAATTCTAAATGACCAGCAAAAAATTGTTGGTATGCAAACTCGTGCATATTTTCTGTTAATTTATGCACCTCAAGCATTTATTTATGATAATTTATGCAAATTTAATTTTTGCAGGAATAGTGACTCGCTCAGACATATTCCAGGCACTTGAAGCTGTGGTGCATTAAAGTTTTAATCATAAATCTTCCCCCCACCCCCTTTTGTAACAATTATGTACAGAATTAAATAATGTAAAATTCTAATAGTTCCGACATATTTCTTGTGATATGATTGGAACGATGAGCTCCCAGTGCTATCTCTGCCTATCTGATCCATGGAATAATAAATTGACTGAAAAGTGAAAACTATTTTAGTGGTCTAGGCTAACTTTTGATAAGGCCCATTAAGAAGTCTAGCGGGCCCAAGTCTGGGATTTCTCAGGAAGTTGGGCTTCGAATAAGCATTATCAGAAAATTATTAAACAAGTTGACATGTCTGGATTTGAACATATTGTTTGGAGAAAATTAGATGTTGATTTAATGATTGTTCATGTTGGAGTCCACTAACCATACAAAATAATTACTCATGTCAGAGACAATGACATAAGTATATTATATCTTGTTTTTCAGCTTTCACGACTGACGACTGAGCTTAATTTAAGCCCATTGACTATTATTTTTAATCCTTCAAAATGGGATTGTAATGATTGATTATAAAGTTCTCGGAAATCACTAGCAACTTCAGGAATAAACTTAAATCCCAACTTATGAAGGAAGAGGAGGTAAAGAATACAAGGAAAAGAAAATTGATATATTTAATCTTTTGTGTTTGGATGATTAATGAGAAAAAATTAATTTAATTTTTTTTGTCCTATTTTTTGTTTGATTGATTAAAATTTAGAAGGTTAATGAGAAATATGGTGACTATTGTAGGATTTGACAAAAAAAATTGTATGAAAATTAAATAGATAAGATATAGAGTTGGGTGACATTTGTATTATTTTTTTTTTAAAAGTATTTTCAATAATTTTTTTTTTCATTTGTTACATTCCAAATTGAGAGGGAAATTGATTTTATCGATTATAATGATACAAGATTAAACTTTCCAGCTTCTGTACCATTCACGTTTGACATAATTTTATCAACCAAACACAATTTAACATAATTTTTTTTTCTTTCCATTTCTTTCCTTCCTCTATTTGTTTTTTTATTTTTTTATTGAAAGCCTACAGGTAATTTTATTAATTTAAAGAGTTACAAACTAATTATTACATAAGATTAGACAACAAGTGTCTTTGAAAAACATTCAGCTGTAAACAAACTAAAAACACACAGGGATATGTGCATCATGTGGATACAAATTTGGTCATCCTTGCTTGATGAAAATGATAGAAGCCTAGTGATGAGTTCCTTTGTGCTCACAGCTGTCCTATTGGCATGTTTAATTTAGAAGGCACTGAATTAAACTAGATCGAAAACTGAATCAATCAGGCCAAGACAGTCACCACTCAATAAATTCCAATGGAGGTACTGAATCAAACCGGATCAGAAACTAAATCAATCAAAACGGGACAGTCACCTCTCAGAAGTTTCAATAAAGAGCTGCTAGTGTCGGAGGTAGAAAAGAGAGAGAGGGAAGGAGAAGAAAGATAAAAACATAACAAACTTCAACACAGATAGCCAAAACACACAACAACGTATAAGTAAGTAATTATATGTATAAGTTGTTCCATTCGCTTTTTCATTGCCAAAAAAAAAAAAAAGCGATTCTAGAGATGCCTAGTATCTTCAGAAAAGCGGCAATAAAATCTGACTAGAGTTCGGATCTTCTAAAATAACTTGCAATTTAAATTGGATATGAACTGTGCGAATGATATGAGTTCCGTACATTTTCAAATTGGGCCATATTTCTCCGGTTACCGATTGGATAATTTGGATCCAAATTTAAATTATTGAATTATTTTAGGAGATATGGATCCATCTGATCAAACATTGATCCATCAACCAAAAAAACACAAAATAGAATTCTGAATCCAGCGCTACCCAATTAGGCCATGATTGGTTGTAGCCTTGTAGGTCCACAGAACAAAGCCTCTTTTGTGGTCAAAGCATTTTATCATCTTTTTGAATTTGTGGTTGTTTGTCGCATTAGCAGCAAAAAGGATTGAAAAAAGTAGACTCAGGGGCTACAAATTATCTAAAATTTAGGCTGAGTTTAGATTACTACAAGAGGCTACGCACTAAAAACAAACTATTTTACATGTTTTCCTTTCATGTCAAGTGCAAAATTGGGGTTGATTTGATATCACCTGAGATCACAGTGACAAAAGAATTATTCGGATTTGGATGGGTGAGGTTAAAAATCCGTGATTAAGGAATAATTAAAATATAATGATTTAAAATTATTCGGATTAGAAATCTAAGTCCTGTAAGAGATAAAAAATATATATATATTATGGAAAAAATTCGCAAATAATTAGTAAAATTTGGAAAAAAAATTTTAAATTCGTGAATTATTCGGGTTTAATTCAGTTTCAATCAACTGAATAATTCGGCATTCGGTTTGACATCATCCAAAAAACAAATTATTTAGAAATAATTCGGATATAATTCACGAATCTTGTACATATGCCTGGGATTACTCAATTTTTATGAACTTCGAATTATTCAACCAAAATCACACAACTTCGATTTTTATTCAAATAGGATTCATCGCATTCATTTTAAGAGTTAAATTTTTTACAATAATTGATTTCTAAAGTCATGTTCGTTTGCTTATGATAATTGGTTCCACAATCCTTTGAACTTCAATTTTATATATGATAATTGCTTATGAAATTTTCAAAATTTAACAGTAAATATTGAATTTATAATAATTAGTCTTTGGGACTGAAATATAACCTAGTTTCAGCTGACGCCCAAAATTAAATATTTGGGTCAATTTGAATTTTTATTTTATTAATTTAATAAAATAATGGGCTATAATTCTAATACTTATGCCTATTTTGAGGAATATTAGTTTTGGGTGTAATGATAAGCTTTCTAATTGTTAATCATATAAAAATATTTTCGCGTTTAAATAGAAATAGGCTATATGATGTTTTGTTGCAAAATATTTAGATATGCACAAAATTATTGTTTTTGAATGGTCCAGTGATTTAATTCTTATCTAAACAAATAGTGAAAACTCAAAATTTAGGAGGGGGTATCTACTCTCCCTAGAACCATGGAGCTCTTATCCTTTGCATCTGAACTATCTGATCAAATTTAAGATTTGCGCATATTTGATCCGCACTAATATTAAAGACACTCTACATTATAGATGGAGGGCCGAATGAGCTCCGTTTATAATCAAACGGCTCAAATGCATTAACTGAAAAGGTGCTCTTTTGAGTTAATGCAAACGATGCGGAATGTGAACCATGTGGGTAGGGGTGTTCATTGCATCCGGTTTATTCGGTTTTGAACTGAACCGAATTAGTTCGGTTCAAATGGTTCGGTTTTCCTGTTTAATGGTTCAGTTCGGTTTGTTTTTTAAAACCGAAATAACTGAACTGACCTAACTTTTATATAATATGAATTTGATCCGAACCGCCCCGATTTATTTCTTAGTCAATTGCTTTAAATACTTCGGTTTATTTCTAAATATCTTAGTTTATTTCTTAATACTCTGGTTTATTTCTTAATATACTTCGGTTTATTATAAATTAATTGTTTTAAATAAAAAATTAATATATTTCAGTTTGAACCGAACAAACTGAAATAAAACTCTGGTTCAGTTAGGTTTGGTTGCAATGCTAATTCGGTTCAGTTCGGTTCTATTTTTTAAACCGAATTATAACTTTAGTTTGCCAAATTCGGTTCGGTTGAAACCGAACCGAACTAATGAACACCCCTACATGTGGATGTGGGTCTGCCCTTGATAATCGACACTTCACATCTGCAGCAGTTCTGATGAAATCTTTATAATTTTGAGGTCTATTATTTTGTCAGGGTTAAAATATTTTGAACAATATATATATATGTATATATTTTGGAAAAAGTCCATTAACAACAAATTAAGTTGAAAGTCTTGACAATATTTTTCAAATTAATTAACAAGAATTTTAGAAGCAAAAGTATTGCAAATATGTTGTTTAGCGTATATAGTTTTCAATTCAAAAGCGGATATTTATCGTATAATTATGCGGAAACGAAATTGTTTTAAATTAGGATAACTTATTCAAATATTCGTATGTTATTTTGATTTGGCCTTTGAAGTATAACATAAACATTATTACAAGAACAATTAATTGTAGATCTAATTACTCAGCTATAGAATAATAGTATCTGTTTTGCATATATTTGCTTCAATGAACTGTTTTGAGATTTCTTAACTTGCAAGGTCTATTATGCATATGTTGGTCTATTAGTGATATGATGGTTTTTCGGGGGCTGTTTTGTTTATTTCCTTAGGTACATGAGTGATATGAAGGTTTATCTTTTGACATATTTTGTTTGTTAGTTTAGCTTATCACTATGCTTGTATTGTACTTGATTGGTACAATGGTACCACTGGTACCAATGAACTTTGTAATAATTTTTTGCAATGAAAATCATTGACATAACCCACTTCTTTAAAAAAAAAAAGAAATAATACTCAGCTATATTTACTAATTATTCTTATTTATTAAGATTTATAATTTTTGGTATATTTTGACTAGCAGTATAATTTTAATTGGTGATTGATTTTTGTTCATTAATATATAACTTTTAACTGATAAATTTACTGTGAAAATATAAAACGAATTTCAATACGCTTTAGCTTAATAAAAAACACAGCAGATACTAAAATCTCTTTTTTTATTTTATTTATCACATACAGAGCGGATATTTAAAATGTAAAACTACATTAGTATTCTTATTCACATGGATATTGAAATATCAAATATCTATATCTAAATTTTCAAATATAGATCGAATATTAACTATACCGATTTCACCCCTAACTATTATGCATTGATATCCGATCCGTTCACACCTTTAGTCAAGGAACCTAATTAGACCTAAATCTTATTTTGGGACAAGGCAAGGGAAACGATGTCTGATGCTAAACTTGGAGTCGTGATGATAGTCATAGTCTTAGTAGCTTGGTTATTATGATAACTACCTTAGTCCTTAGACTTAGAGCCTCTAAAAAGATGTTTACAGCTGGATCTATATTCCGTTTGCCAAGTTTTTCTGTGCTTTTAGCCCTGCCTTACTTTGTACAATTGTAATTAGGTTTGTAACTCTTTTTTGAGTCATGCATGATTAACTTTACTTTTTCTTTCTTAATTTTTTTTTATTAAATATGAAGCATGTATGTGTGTGTGTGTGTGTGTATAATTAATTTTAACCAAGTCCGATATTCAAGATTAAAATTAAAACAACACACATGAGATTTCTATATCAATTACACGTATCTTTTGACTATTTAAAATTATAAAAAAAAATACAGATCATATAAAGCAGTTGAATTTCTAATATATATATAGAAAATTTTAGGTGGAAGGAACTTTTTTTTTTTAAAAAGGTTAGAAAAGCACAGGAATGACCACAAAGATGAGTGCCACAGGAAAAGAAAGGCTAAGGTTAATTAGGGTAAGAGGTGGAATCTAACAGAGTAGAGGCATGTGGTGTTATCTCGGGATGGGAGGTGAATTTCACAATATTACGGTTCAAAAATTGGAAGGGGGCGGGTGGGTCTGTGGGTCTCGCCACTGACTTTTGGAGGTGTTAGCATCATGATATGGTTTTATCATTTTTTATTGTTTTATAATTATCACTTTTCTGATGTTATTTTGGTTAATTAGTCAATTTTACAGTCTCTAGCACGTGCTTTGCATGTGACCCCCACAAGGCTCAAGTGCACCATGGTAAAGAGTAAAGAGCAAAGACTAACCCTACTATAGATGATTTTGAGTAAAGACTAACCCTACTATAGATGAATTTGATGGGATATTTAGAAAGAACAAACTATAGTCTATAGTTCATATTTTATTCCAATGTTAACGAGATAAGAATAGCAGGGTAAGAGCAAGGTTCTAAATAACGCGCTATAGTGCTGCTATAACGTTTTCAAATCATAAAAGTTATGGTACTGTCAACGCTATAGCGCGCTATTCTGCGCTATTTAAGCATATCGCTGTTTTTTTAATCAGCCCGCTATGACGCGATAAACGTTATTTAAACTTTGGATACACAGTACTTACCGGGTAGCTTTTAATTTTTTGAGAGCACAAGATATATATGTATACTGTATACTTAATTTTTGATGGAGGTGCTACAGTAATATGAACAGTGAGGCCGATAGGTGGCTCCTACTCAGCTACTCTCTGCACCACAAACTCCCTCTGATTTCCTTTTTTAAATAAAATTGGAGTGTATTTTTATTAAAGAATTTCGGTACACTCTAACATCTTTTAAATTCTATTCTCGAGAATTAAAAATGTGTCTTGTGAGTGTATTATAAATTGGATTCAATTTGAAACGATTATTTTAATCAAACAATTTGACCAATTAAATTTTAATTTTACTCAAACTTAATACACACCCTTAATTATCTAATTATTGACAGAGTACACGGCTACAACTTTAACTTAAATTTGCATATTCTAAAAAAAATTAAAATTAATTTACTTATATGTGCTAAAATAATTCAATGAATAACGCTAGGTAACTGTTTAAAACAGTTCCACTATCTAACTTTTTGTTCCTCCAATTAAATTAATAAAAAATGACCTCTTTTATCTAACTTTATTATTAATTTTTTTTTTTTACAAATACATCTTTTTTTATTTAAATTTGAAGGAAACTGGATTTACTGAAAAAAAAACTGTTAAAAAAGTATAAAGCACCACTTTTAACCGTTTCCAAAATATAATCATTCAAAAGTTGGTAAAAGTTTGAAATTTTATTTAAATATGATTAAATGTTGGCTTTTTAAATATAAAATGAATTACTTTATTACATTACTATATTTAAAATAAAGCTTGGTGTACACTGTCCACTGAATAAATCATAAATGTGGAATGAAATAAAGCTCAGAGTATTTGTAACGGAAAACTGTTCAGTTGCATTTATGTTCATCATTTTTTGTATTTTAGTGCTTACTAGGATAAAGATTTTAACAGAGTAGCTTTGGCTTCACCCAGTGCACAAATTACATAATCCAAGCAGGATTGTATATGGTAAGTGCGCTGCGTGAAGCTAAAATATCTCTCTTAAAATCTTTCTTGCTATGGTGAGTATTTCACACACCAACGAAGTTCTTTAATTGCAACGTTAACTGTATTGCCAATAATTGTAACGGGTCAGTTTATTTCAAATGTATATCTATTTAATTTGCAGCTAAAAGTTGATGGAACACCGACAAACAAACCAATTTTTTTTAAAATCTTTAGAAAAAAAAAGCACAAGATTACACTAAATATCCAACACTAACAAACAAACCAATTTTAGGTATGTTAAAATCAATCAAAGTAAAAATAAATAAATAGTTTGTGCAATGTTGTGACATACACTTAGATCAAAATATCATGCATCTGTATTTGATTGAGAAAATAGATTGATTAATTAAGATTATTTACCATTGAAGATAAAAGGAATTAAGATATTTATTAAACTTTTTTCATAATTAGCTCCAATTCTGGTCCTTATTTGATCTTAGATTCATAAATTATTATTGAATAAGCACTGAAATCTAACATATTAATAGAGTTTTAAATAGAGACAAAAATAATATAAAAGAAAAAAAAATTTATGTTAGCTATCAATTTTGTGAGTTGATCTCCGGCCATTTTTATTAATATCCTTAAAAAAAACTAAATTTTAAAAATAATCCTATATGTAATTTTTTATTAAAAATGCCCCAACCGCTAAGCCCACGGACGGTCCAAAACACAAGTGGAGCGCCAGTGGCTGGGGCGCCCCATGGGCTTTTTTTTTTTTTTTTTTTTTTAAGATCTTAGTATTTTGATTTGAATGATTTTGTGAAAAAAAAGTTTTCTTATTTAAAGTGTATGTCAAAAAATAAAATATTTGATATATTTACGAAGTGATGTCGTAAATTTTTATAACTTTGATTTTTTTTTTTTTGGTGAACTTTGATTTTATTTGTCAGTTGAATATCATAAGTCTAAATATAACACTAATAAAGACTTCGCCTTTATTATGATTTTTATAATATATATATATATATATAGTATGAGGAGGGATCAAATGACACCATTTTTTGGTGACATGGAATGACACCGTCCATTTTCAAAGTCCAAATAGTCGATCCAAACCGTTCAACTTGATGGATATGTTAAAATGTACTTACAGATCAAATTTTACATTTTTCTGAATTTTTTTTGGGTTTATTTAGAGGGGTTCAAAAATTCAACAGTCTGAATATAGCGATTTTGTTAAATACTTCATAAATAGTAAAAAAATTCAGAAAAATGTAAAATTTGATTTCCAAGTTACTATTAATATATTCATCATATTGAACGGTTTGGATCGACTATTTGGATTTTGAAATTTCGAAAATGGACATTGTCACACAATGTCACCAAAAAAGTGGTGTAATCCGATCCCTCCTCATATAGTATACACATATACACATATACATATACATACACATACACATACACACACACACATATACACACATATACATATACATATACATATACATATACATACACATATACATGTACACACACATATATACATATACATATACATAGGAACATGCTAGCATGCTATGCATAGCATAGAACCCCTCTATGCAACGGCTTGGATTTTGAGTTTTCAAAATCCTAATGGTCGATCCGAACCGTTCATCTTGTTCTCCATATTAATATGTGATTGGAGACCAAATTTTACATTTTTTGGAAATTTTTTACTATTTCTTTAGATTTGTTGAAAATCGCTGTTTTTTTATGGTACAGATTTGCTGAAAATAGTGATTTTCAATAAATCTAAAGAAATAGTAAAAAAATTTCAAAAAATATAAAATTTGGTCTCCAAACACATATTAATATGGAGAACAAGATGAACGGTTCGGATCGACCATTAGGATTTTGAAAACTCGAAATCCAAGCCGTTGCATGGAGGGGTTCTATGCTATGCATAGCACGCTAGCATATTCCCATATACATATACATATACATATACATATACATATACACATATACACATATACATATATACATATACATATACAAAGCTACATATATATACATATTATTTTAGTAGCTCTAAACTACTATTTTGAATAAAGACCAAGTCCTTAATTAGTGTTATATTTAGACTTGTGATATCCAACTAACAAATAATATTAGTATACATATACACATACATTTTTGCTTTGGTTTATACTATAATTATAACTTGATATTAGTTAGTAACAATAAAAGGTAGAAGATTTCAATTAATGCAACATATATACATATTGTCTTTTGTACACATGCAATCTCATGTGATAGAACATAACATATACTCTTCTGAATCCGATACAATTTTTGTATAAAAGTTATGTCCTTACCACTTAGTAATCATGTGATTAAGGTTTGACCCAAAATTCAATAAAGTTGGGCTCAAATTGCCAAAATGCCTGGTTATGATTTGGTTTGGATCGAAATTTCATACAAATTAAGGCGTATTAGATCCAACATATCAAAAAAAGAGTATGCATGTGATCCATGACATGATGTTTCTTGGTTAAAGATCTCTAACATATTGCAACTCCAAATGACATTCATCAACATATATGTGCATACATAATAAAAAATAAAAATTCTCAGTTAAAATTTTCGTTCAAAATTATAAGAAAATATATACATAAAATTAATTGAATTTGTATAACTTTTATATGAACCACTAAAAATCAATTTCATAAAAAAAATTTATTGCATATTATATTAATTTACGACATCACTTCATAAAGGAAGCGTCTAATTGTCCACAGCTTTGACTTGCGTCAATACCGTAAAATTACTTCTACATGCTATATAATTATACAATATATCACATAAAATATATCAGTTAATCACAAAACATCCAGCAACCATTTGAAGTGGTCTCATGATAGTTAAAAAAAGATTGCAACTTGCACAACAGGACAAAATAAATGTACTTTCAAACTGTACTTTCAGAAATTACAGTTATAGGAAGTTATTGGTAGTTAGAGTTAGTTTTTAGCGGTTATTAGTGGTTATTGGCAGTTAGTGTTAATTATTAGCGTCACACTGAGTTAAATCTTGTATATTGTAAAATTGAATCTTGTATACAGTAAAATTTTCAATTGAATATTGTAAACTGTAAAATTGAATCTTCTACACAGTAAAATTTACAATTGAATCTTGTATACTGTAAAATTGAATCTTGTACATACAGTAGAATTTTCAATTGAATCTTATATACTGTAAAAATTAAATCTTGTATACAGTACAATTTTCAATTGAATCTTGCATACTGTAAAATATATACTGTAAAATTGAATCTTGTATACTGTAAAATTTTCAAATAATACTGTAAATTTTCAATTGAATCTTGTATGCTGTAAAAAGACAGTTAGATGGGAGTGGATAAGGTTGTGGACAAATGGTGGACAAAACTCAGTGGACAGAAACCTTTTCTCCTTCATAAATATATCCAAATGTTTTATTTTTTGGCATACACTCTAAACAAGAAAAAATTTTCTTCACAAAATTATTTAAATCAAAATACTAGTATATGTGTATATGTGTGTATGTGTATGTGTATATGTGTATGTATATGTGCATGTGTATGTATATGTATGTGTGTATATGTGTATATTATACATATATTATAAAAACCATAATAAAGGCCAAGTCCTTATTATTGTTATATTTAGATTTGTGATATCCAATTGACAAATCAAATCAAAGTTCATCAAAAAGAAAAAAAAAATCAAAGTTATAAAAATTTATGACTCACTTCGTAAATATATCAAATATTTTATATTTTGGCATGCACTCTAAATAAGAAAACTTTTTTTTTCACAAAATTATTCAAATCAAAATACTAAGATCTAAAAAAAAAAAAAAAAAGCCATGGGGCGTCCCAGTCATGGGCGCTTTGTTTGTGTTTTGGGCCGCTCGTGGGCCTGGCGGTTGGGGCATTTTAATAAAAAATTAAATGTAGGGTTATTTTTAAATTTTAGTTTTTTTAAGGATATTAATAAAAATGGCCGGTTGATCTCTAAGCATTAGGTCTTTTATATATGTTGTTTCATTGCAATTTTTGACCTTTTCTTTATTAAGATTTCAATATTTGTTATTGTGTACTTGATTTATTATTATTTTTTCGTCTATATTGCTGCTTGAAAATATTTTTTGTTCTTATTGCTGCTTGAAAATATTTTTTTATTCTTATTGCTGCTTGAAAATATTTCGTCTATATTGCTGCTTGAAAATATTTTTTATTATGATTCCAATTCTGGTCTTTTTTTGTTCTTAGATTCATAACTCACTATTGAATAAGCACTGAAATCTAACATATTAATAGAGTTTTAAATAGAGACAAAAATAATATAAAAGAAAAAAATATTTCTGTTAGCTTTCAATTTTGTGAGTTGATCTCTAAGCATTAGGTCTTTTATATATGTTGTTTCATTGTAATTTTTGACCTTTTTTTTTATTGTGATTTCAATATTTGTTATTGTGTACTTGATTTATTATTATTTTTTCGTCTATATTGCTGCTTGAAAATATTTTTTTATTTAATGAGATAATTCGTTGACTAACTTAAAAAATTAACAATACATCAATATGTTAAAAAAATCAACAACAATAATATATATAATATGTACGCTACAACGTCATATCAAATTTCTCAGAATATATTGCAATTACTGTAAGACTGCAAGTTCAATATTCGACCCAAAAGTTTATTACTTTCTAAAAAATATTTGTTACGCTAAAAATAAACAGTGATAAATAAATAGAGCCGAAATTTTTATTAATACCATTTCAAAAAAAAAAAAAAAACACTCCTAAAATTGAATAATTTCAAAAATACAAGGGCCGCCATTTCAATCTATGGTCCAGAGGCCTCCAATTCAGTCTGCGACCATCTAAAAATAGAGCCGCAGATTGAATTAGTGACTCCGATATTTTTGAAATTTTCTAGAAAATGTGCCTTTTTGGTTTTTTTCTTCTTCTTGAAATACGATATAAATAAAAATTTTGGCAAAAAGAGCGGCACAAAATAAACTCTCAGTGACTCGTTGCACAAAACCCAGCAAGTTGGGAGATGAAACTATGAAAGCGACATGGGATTAAATGATTAGTGCAAAGAGAATTGAATGAAGTTGAATAGATTTTGTAGACCGGGTGTACAGGTAGGTGCACACGAGTGGAGGCGCCTTAAATGGACTGAACCACGTTTGTTACTGTTTGTATGTGGCTAGGTCTCAGGTCTGAGGTTGGTGCTGTTAGGCTGGGTGGGAGTGTGGGACCATGTTTTCCTTGAAACAAGGTAGTAAAGGCCAAAACACTCAATTAAAGTGACATCACATGGATTGTTAAGTTTAATACACTACTAATTTAAACAAAGAGCATTATATATAGACTAGCACAGGCCTAAATATCATTCAAACTGATCGACTCAAAACATATTTATTTTGCATAAACACGGTTTAATCATCTCTTGTAGACCCAAAATTTTTATTCATACCATATTAAAAAAATAAACCAAAACACTCCAACAATAAATTATTGGGATTTGAAAAAAATACCGGCCTTCAAATCAATCTGTGACTCTATTCTTGGAAAGTGCAGATTAATTTCCAGGTCCCTCGAAAACTTTTACAATTATTTTTCCGAACTATATAATCAGTGATGATGACCCTCTTGACCGTTAATTTACTGCTTAATTCTCAAACTTTTAATTATAAAATTATAAGAATATCCTTGGTGGTTTTTGTTACAATATTTACAATACTTAGATTTTGTAATTTTTAATTTGTAGAAAGTTTATTTTAAATATAGTCATCTGATTAAATATTCACAATGCATGACATTATTATTATTTCTATGTTATAATTTATGATTTCATAAGTAATTAAAGTTGATAGAATTATTTTTATTTATATATAGAAATTAGCAAACATTATGAATGAGATATTTTTTTAAAATTGATTTTGAAAATTACAAAGGATTATAATTCATAAAACTATTTAACCAAAGATAAATTTATCAAGATATTGTGGTCATTGACTGTTTAAAATTGAACAATTAAAATATTAAATCAACTGTCAGAAAAATCTTTTTAACTGATTGCATGATTGTTAAAATTAAAAATTTATATACTAGCTTGTCACAAATTAATACACAAATTAAAAATTTCATAAACCTTTTTTATATTAAAAGTTTAGAAATGGCTAACCCAGAGCCCAAGACAGAGCCATCTAAGCCTGAACAAATTAAAATTAAAAAGATTAGAAATGGCTACATGTACTATTTTAACTGGTCTATATCAGATCATACCTTTCTTTGTAATTTTCTTACTGTGTTTTAATATTTACCGTTGTGTCATCTCGGTGGAGAGATGCTTGGTGTCGAGGAATTCTCATCCCATTCAGCGTTAAACTGTACTACGCACGGATCCTCATGATTATTTTACATCGGTAATAGTAAACATTTCTCAAGTAAAAATTTAAATAACACCCTCAGTTTGGCTCGCTGTCTGGATTTTCTGTGGCAATCCGTTTGGGATGCTACATATGTGAATATCATTAGCATAGAGATAAATGAATTATTTGGGTTTGGTTTGGTGAGGTCAAAAATCCTTGATTCGGGTATAATTCGAAATTATCCAGGCTAGATATCTTAGTCCTGCAAGAGAGCAAAAAAAAAATATTATGGAAAAAATTCATCAAGTTCACGAATTATTAGGTTTAATTTGGTCAAAATTCGGTCAACCAAATAATTCGGCGTTCAGTTCGGCATCACCAAAAAGACGAATTATCTGGATTTAATTCAGATTTAATTCGCGAATCTTGTGACTATACTTATTAGAACACACTTCATTATGAATACGATAATATGTTTTTGGATGTTTTTGAAAATTTCCTCAATATAAAGATTATAAATACTACACAAACTGATATAATAAAAAAAATTAAGAATTCAAGACAATATTTTTCAGTGAAAATTGTTAAATAATTTCAACGAAAGTTTCAACGTATCACATATATTTATCTAAAATAATATCAATACACACGTACACACATGTTTTATATTTATATATAACAACAAAATAAAGTGATAGAATAATTAGTTAATTTTTATCTCACATATGAATAATGATAAAAGTTGTTTTTTCAACCTCCATTTATTTGTTTATTAAATGTCTGAAAAGTGTATAAACCACAAAATAATTAATTTTTTCAACCTACAAAATTTGATCCAAATCCAATAATTTATAACAAATAAGCAGAAGTAGACAGTGTTCTGATAGTTAGAAGCATAGTACCAATATACATGTATAATTCACAAATAATTCGTGTTTTATTCGGTTTCTTTGACGGTTCCGAATTGAACTCCGAATAAAATGCAAAAAAAAATATAATACGTTTTATTCACAAAGAAAACGTGAACAAAACACCAAAAAAAATAAACAAATTTTAAATATTTTATTTTTGAGGGGCTTTTTGTTTTTTTTTTGTTTTGCTTCCTTGTTGTATCAAATTATTTCCGAATTATACCCGAATCACAAACTTTTGACCCCGTTGAACCGAACCTGAACTATTCATTTGACCCTGCTGAACCGAACTGAACCTGTACTTTTTGAAAACTACAAACTGCGTCACTGGCCACAGAAGATCCAGAAAAGATTATATTTAAACAAGTGAAATGGATGAGCAGCTAATAGTATTAATTAAAGGAAAGAGAAAAGGTAAAAGAATTGGCATGGGGCACTAATTAATAAAGGCGGGAGGAGTGAGTGAATGCATCTCTGCTTCCAGTGTGGAACAGTTCCCGCACAAGCCGCTTGTAGAATTCCAAGACGAAAGCTGGAAACAAAATAGTTGTTTTGTGGACCGGGACTTTATGCAAATTCCCAAAAACTTTTGCCAAATTTAACACATGGTCCTTCAACTATTCCGTAATTGCAATTTTATGCCCTCACTTTAGTTCTTAGTTCTTATCCATATTGTACATAACTGTATGTGCTCGTTGGACAGACAGAGCACCTTCAAGTGATTAATTATAAATAATTCAAAAAAGTTCGAGAATAACTGACCGATTAGTCAAGAGAATATGTGACCATTCAATTATTAATCAACCCAATTAATCAACCTAAACAAATGTTTCCTTTCTTACATTACATATACCCAAACTTTTAATAAGAGAATAAAATTTTAAAATTTAGTTAAATTAAACTGGTGGCAAAAATATTTTAGAGTTAAAATTATACTACAACTTTAAAATTTTAAAAATAGATCATATATCATTTGCAGCAAATTTTCTGATTTATTGTATGCAATAAGTATTGTTCTCGTGATCAAGTAATTATTAAAATGTACACTTATTATGTAACTAATTATGTCAGTACAATAGTCTTAAATGTAGGCTTATTAAATATTTGATAACTTTTGTATAATTTAATGCAACTATATACATTTTAAATGAGTGACGACTTACCAATAGATTTTTTATATAAATAAAATCAAATTTAAATAATTCAACAAAACAAGTATACTGAATTTGAATTTTATGAAAAATAGCTCGGTGGAGGCAGTTTACTATCTCGACAGTAAATATGATGGAACAAAAAATTTTCTGCCTCTTGGTAAAGCTGTTTTTCATAACAATAAATACCAACATATTTTGTTGAAATAATTAAATTTGATGCTATTTAAGAATAAAAGCTCAAGTAAAAATCTTACTGCTAGGTGTAAAATTTAAGAAACTACATATCAATGCTCCTATATTCAAGGTGTCATTTTGCATTTTGCTAAAAGTATAACAATACAAAAGACATTAATTAATAGAGACAAAGATAAACTAAATATTCCGGGTTTAGCCCCACGGCCCGCACTCTTCTCTACGCTTTCTTCAAGGGTTT
Organism: Carex pumila; assembly: GCA_033356055.1. NCBI lineage: Eukaryota > Viridiplantae > Streptophyta > Magnoliopsida > Poales > Cyperaceae > Carex > Carex pumila. Next base: position 277,007 of record JARJHM010000041.1, read on the forward strand.
AAGAAAGAGAGAGGAACAGAGTAAAACAGAGTATAGTATATAGAGAGAGAGAAAAATCAAAACAAGCAAGAGAGAGACACGGAGGGGAGAGACCCAATGCAACACCACAACCGGTGAGAACCCCCAAAGAAGAAGCAAGCCCTTGGTAATTGTGATTTTGAAGCAAAGCTCTTGTTGGGTGTTTTTGGATTTCTTTTGATAATGCCAAGGCAACAATTTCTCTCCTTCTCCTTCCTTCTCTCTTTCTCTTTCCTCTTCTCTCTTTGCTCCACCTCCACCTCCACCGACCCACAAGTCACGTTTCTCTTCTCATGGCTAAGTACCACCTCGGTACCTGGCTCCAAGTTACCCATACCGGACTGGGACCCATCTTCTCCCTCTCCATGCAATTGGAGTCACATTTCATGCAGCACAACTGGTACAGTCACCTCCATCACCATCCAGTCGGTACATCTTGCTCTACCTCTACCTTCCTCTCTGTGTACCTCTCTCCCCTCACTCTCTACACTAACTATCTCTGATGCCAACATCACCGGGTCTGTACCGACCGACTTATCGGCCTGTACCAGTCTCACAATTCTTGACTTGAGCTCCAACTCCCTCTCAGGCCCGGTACCGGCTTCGCTATCTAAGCTTTCCTCTCTCATCTCATTAATCCTCAACTCAAACCAACTCTCTGGCCAAATACCAGCTTCTCTGGGTTCTTTAAAATCTCTTAAAAACCTTCACCTTTTCGACAACCAGCTAACGGGTCAAATACCTGATTCAATTGGAAACCTTGTATCTCTTGAGTCACTTCGATTGGGAGGAAACCGTGACCTCGGAGGTTCGATACCTGATTCGATATCCCGTCTTTCCAACCTAACTGTTCTTGGTCTAGCGGATACCAAAATCACTGGACCAATACCGGGTTCAATTGGTCAGCTTCAAAACCTCCAAACATTGTCTGTTTACACTGCCATGCTCACTGGTTCAATACCAGCTGAGCTTGGAAATTGTTCTTCCTTGGTCAATATATATCTCTATGAAAATGCACTCTCAGGTCCTTTGCCCCCTTCTCTTGGTAAGCTTACAAAACTTGAAAAGTTGTTGCTTTGGCAAAACTCACTTACCGGGCCGATACCGGAATCTTTCGGTAACCTCATTTCATTGCAATCAATAGACCTCTCTATCAATTCCATATCGGGTGCAATACCAGCCGCAATTGGTAGTCTTACAAATCTCCAAGACCTCATGTTAAGTGATAACAACATCTCAGGTTCAATTCCTCCCTCTCTCTCAAACTTGACTTCTCTGACGCAGCTTCAACTCGATACCAACCAAATATCCGGTCTAATACCTGCTGAACTTGGCAAGTTGACATCTCTTAATGTGCTCTTTGCATGGCAAAACCAATTGGAAGGTGCGATTCCAATCACATTGTCCTCTCTCTCAAGCCTCCAAGCTCTCGACCTCTCACACAACCGCCTTACTGGTTCAGTGCCACCAGGTCTTTTTCTCTTAAAAAATCTCACCAAAATGTTGCTTCTTTCCAATGACTTGTCGGGAACCATACCTGTTGAAATTGGCCAGGCCAGTTCTCTAATTCGACTTCGACTAGGAGACAACCGTATAGCAGGTTCTATTCCTGCTCAAATAGGTGGACTAAAGAGCTTGAATTTTCTGGACTTGTCAAGCAATCGGCTTGTGGGTCCCATTCCACCTGAGCTCAGCAATTGCATGCAGCTCCAAATGTTAAGTCTAAGTAATAACACGCTGAAAGGAACAATACCAGATTCTCTTGCCTCTTTACCAGGTCTACAGGGACTTGATGTCTCACTCAACCAGCTCTCGGGACCTATACCTGCCACTGTTGGTAAGCTTGTCACCCTGAATAAACTCGTATTAGGTACTAACTCCCTCACCGGTCAAATACCAGCCTCAATTGGTCTATGCCGGGGGCTCGAGTACCTTGACCTAAGCAACAATCAATTAACTGGTAACATACCAATTGAGCTGTGTAACATTGAGGGGTTGGACATTTCTCTTAACCTGAGTAGAAATTCTTTGACGGGACCTATTCCAGAGAAAATATCTCAGCTAAGTAAGCTCTCAATACTTGATCTCTCATACAACATGTTAAACGGAGGCCTTGGTCCTCTGTCTGGACTTGAGAACTTGGTTACTTTAAATGTGTCCAACAATAACTTCACTGGATACCTACCTGACACAAAGCTCTTTAGGCAACTCTCAGCTTCTGATCTCGCCTCAAATCCTGGTTTGTGTACCAGTGGTGGTGATGTCTGTTTTGTTACCTTAGATGCAAATGGAAACCCTATTGTGACTGCAGCTGAGGCCGAGAATCGAAAATTGCGCAAACTAAAATTAGCCATAGCATTGCTTATAACCTTGACTGTGGCCATGGTGGTTGGAATGATTGGTATTATAAGGGCTCGGCGAATGGGGGAGGGGAAAAGTGGGTCAGGCGATGATCCTGAAGGGGTTGGCGCTGACATGGCATGGCCATGGCAGTTCACACCATTTCAAAAGTTAAACTTTTCAGTGGAACAAGTGGTGCGAAATCTGGTAGATGCCAATGTAATTGGAAAAGGTTGCTCCGGTGTGGTGTACAAGGTTAACATGGATCACGGAGAAGTGATTGCTGTGAAAAAATTGTGGCCAAACACTGTTCCGGTGAATCCTGTTGCAAATAGCAAGGGTCAAGGCCGTGACTCATTCTCAGCTGAAGTGAGAACCCTCGGTTCGATCCGACATAAGAACATTGTACGATTTTTGGGTTGTTGTTGGAATAAGAGCACTCGACTATTAATGTATGACTACATGGAAAATGGCAGTCTAGGCAGTTTGTTGCACGAGAGAAGTGGGTTCTCTATCGAGTGGAATTTGCGGTACCAAATAATTCTTGGGTCTGCCCAAGGGCTCGCATATTTGCATCATGATTGTGTGCCACCAATAGTGCATAGGGATATAAAGGCGAATAACATTTTGATCGGCCTTGATTTTGTGCCGTACATTGCTGATTTTGGACTTGCGAAGCTTGTGGAGGATGGGGATTTTGCAAGGTCATCCAATACTGTTGCAGGATCCTATGGTTACATAGCCCCTGGTAATTACTCTGTTTTTCTATGTTTTATATGTTTTTACTTGCATCTCCATTCGTGGAAGTGGTATTTACAATGAATTTTAAAGAGTGTTCTTATTGTTTTGTCAGCATACAAACTATACTATTGTAAGAAATGAATCCTTTTACTAGCATTTAGCCAGAGAATGACATAGGTGTTCTAGTTACTATTGAATACAGATTGGCATTGTTACCATCTAAATTCGTCACTTCATTATTTCCTATAAAAAACCCTATGGATTTAAGAAACCAGATTGGAACGTTGTGGGTGCTTAAGATTTTGTTTATTGCAGAGTATGGATACATGATGAAGATCACCGAAAAAAGTGATGTATATAGCTATGGTGTGGTTGTGTTGGAGGTTCTAACTGGAAAGCAACCAATCGACCCAACAATTCCTGATGGGTTGCATGTAGTTGATTGGGTACGAGGAAGGAAAGGCGGTAAAGACTTGCTCGACCCATCATTGCGGGGCCGGCCCGAGTCTGAGTTACAAGAAATGATACAAGTCATGGGAGTTGCATTGCTTTGTGTTAATGCTACACCTGACGAACGACCAACCATGAAAGATGTGGCTGCCATGTTGAAGGAAATAAGACATGATCAAAGGGAAGAGTATGTGAAGGTTGGGGTTGATGAATTGTTAAAAGGTTCATCGCTGGTGCCTCATGCCGGTACCTCTTCATGTACAACTAGCAGCACCACCACCATGTATGCCATGTCCAAGAATAAGTTGCCCTTTGATTAAGGATTTGCTTTTATCATTCTAAAATGCTGTCATGTCTAGGTTTGGCTGTATTCTATCTTTGTTTTTATTTTATTTTTTTGCTTCTTTTATGGGAGTATAGCCTTTTTGCTCCATCAATGCCGCAGCTGGTTCTGTAAAAAAAATAGGATAATTGTTTTTGTTTGAAGTGTAGTAAAAATAGGGCCTTAAGAGTTTTTTTTTTTTTTTTGGATATTTGGAATAAAGATGAAAACTTGAAATGCTTACTTTCTCATAACTTGCCTCTTGTAAATTTTTTAAAAATTAAGCAATACAATATGCTGTTATGCATGCAATCATCCTATCATGCTAGTAAGCACTGCCAATTTAAGCATACTGCACCAGAATTTGGGTGTTTGATTTCAGTCAAACTGTCAAAAAATTTATAACATATTAGTTACTAGTGGAAATAAATGTCATCAATCGAAAGACATGTAGCATCAAATCTGGGGCCTTTCTTTTATTCGAAATGTACCTAAGATAGATAATTCACCACCTTTTTATATCACGGTAGGTGGTGTTGTTCTATTATATGTGAATAGATCTCACGGTAGTTGGCACCACAAAATAAACAGTGTACTTTGAGAAATTCCAAATGCGAGACTGTATTAATCATGGAATTATAAAACATGGCTTGTGAGTGTTGCTATCAGTATCAGGTGAGCTTGTCTTCAAAATCAAGTGTGGCTATCAAATTTAGTACTCTTAATCTGGTCCTGATACTGATAGATGCAAATCCAGTTGTCGGAAGTAGAGATATTTGTGCGTTGGTATTAAGACAGTGCCAGATCAGAATGCTTTCAAAGAATCAATGCAGCAAAAAGATATTGGAATTGAAAATTAAAGAGAAATTAGACCACAACCTTCAAACTGGTTCTACATATGCATTGGGGTTGAGAAAAACATTAATTTGTATTGGGTTGTATTTTGTTTCATGAACTCAGGTTCATCAAGGTGGCAAAAAAAGCTCGTAGCTTGTGGCTCTATCGTGACTTGCTCGCTAATAGCTTGCTTGTTATTGAACTGAGATGTTAATGAGTCAGCTCGCCACTAGCTCGGTTCAGAATGAACAAGTTAAAATTGGAACCTAGCTTGCTCAATTTGTAAATTTGTGTGCATTTTGTATTATCAAGCCTGATCAAGCTCAGTTCAGGTCCATCCAAAAAATTTGTAAAATTTTTTTTTTTAAAACAAGATCCAACAAGATCCAGCGAGCCAGCTCAGGCTAACTTGTCATAATTTTAAGTTGAAATTTTAGATCGAATGTCCTAAATCTAGCTCGCTTGACTGTAATTCGAGCCAGAATTAACAAGCTGAGCTTACCTCGGACCAGACCAACTCGTTGACACCTCCGTTCATCCAATTCCCTTCTGGCCTTTCCGAAAAATTAAACAAAAAAACTCCACCAATCAAACTGAAACCTTGTCAATTTTTATTGGAGAAGGTATTTTGGGCCAGAAAGGATGTTCATAGTAGAGCCCAAAATGATATAGCAATGGCAAGCGTTTGAGATCCAATGTGTCCGGATTGATTGTTTTCGACTTGGATAACATATTATTACTAGGCCATTGATTGAGCCTGGTTAATTAGCTCTCTGATTAATACAATGTTTTTAACAGTATTTTTCAATTTGAATTTTGGGCTGTGCTGGTGAAACAATTTTTCTATTGCTCATTTCTTCTAGTGTCCAGAAACATGATAATTAACTCTAAAAATATACTTTATAATTGGTGATTTTGCAGCGTCTATAAAATTGATTATTTTTTAATTTTTTAATTTGAGCACACAATTCCTAACAAGTAAATAAGCATTTGCTGTGGTCCAATGTAGAAAGTTGGCAAAAACACTGTTTGTCTGATCCTTGGTACAGAAAGTCAGAAGGTCTCATAGGATAATGTAGGTGCATACAATAAGTTGGAAGCCATGCAAAGTCATATTCATTTATTTTTTATTCATGAATTCTATATTTCTCCAACCCTAGTCTTACAAAATGGAGGAAATTAAGAGTTAATTAACCACATTTAAAGGAAATACAACTTTTTTTTTATGGAACGATTAATCTTTCTAATATCGATAATATCGTTAATTAAATGCAATATTTTTGTGAGTTTCAAATTACCTCTATTTTTACTTTTAAAAAGATTAATGTATGGTAGTGGCTTAATTTCTCATCTTGAAAATTAAGATTCAAATTCAAGCAGAGACGCCATTAAAATTTTAATTTGGTAGAAGTGCTGTTTATGTGCCCTGTAAACTTGGAGTAGATGAACTAGGGTGCTCTTAAGTTCCTCAAGCCTCTTGGTGAATTCAAGTCTAAAATCTATCAAATCGGTTTTAAATAACGAATCCGGACCGTTGAAATCCACAAACCTTATGAGTGATGTTTCTACATGTGAAAATTTTAAACATTCAAATTAATTTAGTATAAAGTCAAGCAGTCAAAATTAGAAACTTAATAAATTAATTTTAATACATCTATTTTTTGAACGTTTTTTGACCACTTGACTCTATGCAAAATTAATTTTCAAATTAAAACTTTTTATATGTAAACGCATCACTCGTAAAGTAGACGGATTTCAATGACTCAGATTCGTCGTTTAAAACCGATTCAATAAGTTTTAGACTTGAGTTTATCAAGAGACTTGGTGAACTTAAGAACACCCTAGTTCTACTCATAAACTTGTACTGAAACAAAAATATGGTAATCAGATGATTCCGTTTAGAGTGGGGATTCTAAGTATGAAATTATGGAAGATAATCACAACCAATTAATTAAACAAAGTTGTGATTGAACAATATTAAGTTAAAGGAGGATATATAAACACATATTATCACTTGTGGCCTTGTGGGGATTCAATAACCTTACAGTCGAATATATATTATTTGATTTGAACAATATTAAGTTATCAAATCAAGTAAATTTTAAATCGTGCATGTCCTTCTTGTTTGGCAGCTTGCACGTTAGATTTTTACTATATAACAATATGCCACTCTAAAGTACATGCATGATGCCCAGTGCTTTTAAAGTTCAAGTCATTTTATTAACAATAAAAATATATTTAATGTTATCCTTTTCTATAGTTCTCACTCCACAAGTGTCTTCAAACCCCGATATATAGAATATTATTGATAGTTGTTAATATCAATAAGTTTTGACTTGATCAAGATGCGAGATAACGGTCAATATATATATAGCAGTGTTTAACTTAAACATGCAAGCGTGTATACATATATATTATGCAATAACTAATGTGTACTTTTCAATATCCGAATGTATATATATTACTTTGAAGAATTGCAATGCATGAAATGAACAATTAACGGTGTTTACGAAAGTTTATTTGAAGAAAATTCACCCTAACTTCTATATATATTTCCTTTTCTTTTACACTTTGTTTGGATGGATGGTAGAGGAATAGAGGAAGGGAGGGAATGGAAAGGTATACAAACTTTCCGTTGAATTGTGTTTGGTTGATAAAATTATGTCAGAAGTAAAAGGTACTGAAAGGTTTAATCTTATATCATTATAATTAATAAAATCAGTTTTCCTTCCAAATTAGAGTGTAACGGATAGAAATAAATTTTGTTACAGATATTTTTATAAAAAAAATAACACAAATGCCCAACCCTATATCTTACATATATAATTCTCATACAATTTTTTTTTTCTCAAATCTAAAACAGTTACCGAATTTAATTCTCATTAACCTCCTAAATTTTAAACAACCAAACAAAAAATTAGACGGAAAGAAAAGTTAAATTTATTTTCTCTCATTAATCATCAAAACATGAAAAAGTTAAATATGTTAATCTTCATTTCTATTCTATTCCATTTCCTTCTATTCTTTACCTCTCATTCTTTTCTCTACTCTCCATCCAAACAGGGTGTTAAAGGATGATGAAAACCACTTAGTAAGTGCTAAATATTATCATGTTCACCATATTTTTCTCCGCAATTAGAGGTACCAAAATTATATATGTTATTGGAATATTTGCTTCTGTGGTGATCAGTCTCTTTCAATACTAAGGTACGTATAGCATGCAGTTTATTTCAGTTTAATTTGCTTTAATTTACATCCGTATTTTTCTTTCTTTCCACGTTTTTATGCCAAAAATAGCAAATGCAGTAATCGCACAAATAAATTAGAATTGCTTATGGCAACTAATAGGGACTCTTCTAGAAAGGATCAATCAAAATACCCTCTAACTAAATTTTTTGACAAAATACTCCTGTGATACTCCTGTGGACCCCAAACTTCCATTCCCTTCCTCTCCCCTCTCTTCAAGTTTCTGATCTCAAACAAATAATTAATTTGAAAACTTTTTATTTTGGAAAGGGCATTAATTGCTTTGGCTTGATATCATTAAAACCCGGCCTTTATCATTTGTAATGTTAGTCATATAATTTATTGGTATACAATATTTCTAATGTCTTTTATTTTTATAAACTTGACAGAAAAAAAATATATATTTCTAATGTCTCAAACGACTTACAGATTTGTACAATCTTATATATTCAGTATAAATTTTATTTAATGCAAACAGCTTCTATTTCTCTCTAATGAAACATGTTATTAGATAAACACGTACATAGCATGGCATTAGTTTATTTTCTAATATATTTTTAACATCTTAATCCTTTTAATAATCGTTATAATGCATAGTATTAATTTATTATGTAAAATATTTTGAATTAACATATGAATCTTTTTAATAAAAACATTCTACATATAGTTTATTCAGTAAAAAGAAATTCCATAATGTGGCTTCCACGATAATAAAAAAAATTAAGACATTACATACTAAGAATAATTAAGTGAGGTGTCATGCTTAAAAAAATGTACTAATTATGTATATTTAAAAAAAAATTAAGCAACAAATGAAAGTTAATCATTCTAATAATAAATTAAAATACAAAGAGGAAAAAAGGTCAATTCATTTTTTCTTTTTTTCTGGAAAAATAGGGGTCCAACCCCTATTTAGATATATATTAATTGAAGTTAACAGGAGTTTTAAATTACATAACTAATACAAATCGATGCTCATAACAGATGAGCTGATTTAAAATGATTGAAGTAAAACAGGAACAAACAAAACAAACAGAAAAGCATAAAAAAAGGAGAAAATGTTTTTGTCTACTAGATTTTGTCCACCATTTGTCCACAATCTTATCCACTCTCATCTAACTGTCTTTTTACAGTAAACAAGATTCAATTGAAAATTTACAGTATTATTTGAAAATTTTACAGTGTATGAGATTCAATTTTACAGTATGCAAGATTCAATTGAAAATTCTATTGTATACAAGATTCAATTTTACAGTATACAAGATTTAATTGTAAATTTTACTGTGTAGAAGATTCAATTTTACAGTATACATGATTCAATTGAAAATTTTACAATATACAAGATTCAACCTAGTGCGGACGCTAATAATTAACTCTAACTGCCAATAACCGCTAATAACTAACTCTAACTTCCAATAACTTTCTATAACTGTAATTTCTGAAAGTACAGTTTGAAAGTACATTTATTTTGTCCTATTGTGCAAGCTACAAACTTTTTGCAACTATCATGAGACCACTTCAAATAGTTGCTGGATGTTTTGTGATTAACTGATATATTTTATGTGATATATTGTATAATTATACAGCATGTAGAAGTAATTTTACAATATTCATGTAAGTCAAAGCTGTGGACAATTAGACCCTTCCAATTTTAATCCATTAAATTATTTCTCAAAAGCAACAGCATTTCGAGAGGACTCAGAGGCAAATTTAAAAATTGTCAAATTTATCATGGGTTAATAGAAATATCCCCTGTAATGGCTAACCAATTTTCAATATGAACCACATAGTAGTTATGCAAAATTTTAATTTCATTCGTTCTTTGTTTGAATTTGTTGTTCATTTGTAGCATCCACCGTCTTATATTTATATATGTTTCAGAAAATTTGATGTTAATAAAAATGAGTAAATTATTATAATGAGATGAAGCTAATTAAAGCAATTAACGTGCTTTCCAAAAAAAAAAAAAATGTAGGGGATCCGTGAAGAGAGAGAAGGGAGAGAGTAACGTGGAAAGAGAGGGGGAGAGGAAAGGAATGAAAGTTTGGGATTCACAAGGTATTTTGTCAAGAAATTTAGCGAAGGAATAATTTGTTTGATCTTTTTAGAAGATAGGTAGTTTATAAAATTTCCCCAACTAATAATCTATTAACCTCTCCCAATTAATGGCCTTTCCAACCTGTTGCTATATCAATGCATAATTGAGATTTTTTTGTATACACACACACACAGATTAAATAACATAAACTAACACAAATTAAACAAGCAAAAGATATATAGATCAAAGTCAATAACATACATATACTTGCATGAGTATCTGTCCAAAAACAAACAAAATAATACTAGAAATTAAACAAAACAATTACATAAATAAGCATTAAATAAAAGCATCTTTTTTTCCTGGAGCCTTTGTTTGCAACATGGTTGAGGTGGTGGATGGCCTCTCAGGCTGTGACGGGGCTTAGACAATGGTGGCCATGGCCAGTTTTTCTTAATTTTGGGAGGGTGTGTGACTGCTTGCTCAACATTAATTCTCATCTTTGCCTCAATCTATATTGCTCTTCAAATCCTATAGGAAATTTAGGGATTTCCACTTCCACCCATACCCTATCTGGCCATACTACCCAATCGATATGTTTTTGTTGTAACAAATTATTGAGATTTCATGTGTATGCCTATATTGTGAGAAATTAAAATTTTTCCATCACCACTTGTCTCAATACACAAATGATCTCATTTGTATAACAATAGTAAGCAAGATTTTCTCTTAAGCATTTCAATAAACACCTAATGTGCACTAAATAGAATAAACATATATATTTCATCTACTTTATTGCTAGAGAAAATGTAGATCTTTTATCTAAAGAGATTGTCAAATATCTTGATTAGAAGGAAGTCGATTTTCCTTTTAAATCTCTTGAAAACCACTTCTATTTTGAAAACACCTTCCACCTCTTGATTTACTTTGAACCTAAACAATAAATTAACACACCACTTAGATGGATGTGAAGTTTAGAACTTAGATCCCACCACCTAACAAGAAAAGATGAGATAAGAGACTCCATTTGAACTTTTTGGCCTAGGAGCAAAAACCATCAAGATTTTGGCCTAGAAAAAGGAGAAAGGGGGCTATACAATGGAGTACATTTTTGGCTAGGTTTGAGGCCGAAAATTAGATCTAATTTTTCCCCCAAAAATGCCACTTTAAATAGGCAAGGGTTAGGGCAACTCTTTGTGTAAGATTTGAATCAATTATACAAATGTCATTAGTCTTGTTTAGCCATCTCATGCTTTCTTTAATCTCATCTTATGATTGATTTAATAAATTAATTTATAAATAAATAATATTAGTCATATTATTCTATTATGCAATGTCTTTATTATCTTATAATGTATCAAACATTATACCAAATAATATTTGCATAACTTCACAAATTTATTTATGGTCTAAGCACGTCATATTATTACATTCTATTTTAGCATTTTATCTCATGTATTTTATCTTATATATCATTATGAAATATAAAATATTCGTTATTTCTCTTCAGTTGGTGTGACCGTATAGATGATCCATGTCATCTTGGCAATAATATAAAACTTTATATTATTGACTATAAGAGATTCTATTATTCCATTATAATTATCTAAAAAACATAGTAATCATTTACTTGATCCACTAATTTCGTATCTATCATTGTCATATGATATTATGAATAATATGCAAAATAAGATCGTGTTATTTTTGCATTATATTCATTTTTCTTGGTCTCTTAAGTGAATTATAATTATAACTACATCAGTTATATTGCATGCGATATAATTCCATTTTATCAAGGGGCCTAGTAATATCATAACTCAAAGTCGAGAGATAATGATAATATTAACATATAGATTTCTCCCGCACAAGTCATACACAACGAACTACTATCTCATTCTTATCATATAGTATTTAAATAGCAATTATATTATATACTTCTCACGTGAAAAACCTACACATCTCATATCTTAAATTCTAAAGGCATAATGAAAATATCAATGACACAAAACATACTCTATATAATGTTCCTTTCATTTAGGTCATGTTCAATATATAAAATACATACTTTTATATATTCATGTCATTAAATGATAATTCTTTATCAATATTTGTAAAACTTCAATGTACTTTAATTGATATGACAATCTTCCTTAGTAATTAATGTTCTTCCTTAATTACCACAAACGTGAACTTATTTAGTGATGAAATGTTTCTCATTTTAGGAGTTTTATGATTCAAGATCAAAAACATATTCTTGAATACTTTCAAAGATATAATATATAAATCTCAAAGAACATGAATAATAACATTCGTAATAATATCATGAACAATATATAAATTATTATTAAAATATAACTTTCAAAACACACATCCTTCACAAATTAGTTAAAGTCTTAGGCTGATAATTAGAAGCCATAAGAAATGCTAAATTGATTTGCTTGAAAAATGTTGTAATCTATGAAAATATATTTAAGAAGATAAAAACATATATAAATGAGACCTTTCGTATTCTACTTTTGACATAATTAAATTTGATAAAAAAATAAAAATTTAAATACTCAAATATAACACGGTTAAAAAAAATAAACTGTGTATATACTGAGTTCTACACGATTTTCTAAACAAATCGTGTATAAATATTGATATGGTTAACTACCAAAATGCCCCTAGGCCCAAAAAGGCCCATAATAAATAGTACAAGGCCCAAAAAGGCCCAAATTGAATAGTATTGGACCTGGGCTTTATTAATTATATTCTAAATATAATTAAGGCCCAGATATACTAATATATATATATATATATATATATAATTGTTTTGAACAATTACATCATTTGCGATTGTAGTTGTGATAACTTTTACACAACATGTTATACACGCTTGTAATTTTAATATGTTTAAATTTGTCAACTCTATAATATTTCTATATTAAATATAGCATTTATAATTAACATATAGCCATCTTATTAATTAATTATAACTATTTATAATTAATAATAAGATTCTCTGATTCGGTTCTTATATGGTGTGATCCGATAGGATCTGTGTTATGTTGGGAATAGAATTAAAACTATTTTGACTTCTATAGATCATAGGTGGCACCTGGCAGTACATTATGACCCTCAAATACACAGATGATGTTGTCCATTACAATATCACGATCCTTACATAATCTATTAATTTACTTGTATTAATTCTTTTGTCTTATAGTGACATATTAGGTTCAAGGTAGGTATGTGTCATCCTTGCAAACTTAACATTTTCTTGATTTGGAGTAAATTATCATATATGATTACTCTCCATTAATCATACCGTATACGGATAATCCTACTCTATCAAAGGGCCTAGTGTCACTATTACTCGTATAGTAATACGAGGGACAATAGTACTCTTAGTGAGCATCTCTTCCTTCGCACAAGTCATGTGTATTAAAATGTCACCCTTATAGCTACTTTTTATGGATAATGTTAGATAACACTTATGAATACACATTTCTCATGTAGAAAAGATCACACCTCATACTTTAGAACTTAACACGAACATCTACACACTAACCTTCTTAATGGCTACTCTGCCAACATCAATCATACTAACCTTTTTAATGGCTAATTAGTGTTTATGCTAATTATCACAATTAGTGACAATTTAGAGTGTTTATCATATATATTATGAAGTTTTACAATTTCAATCATGAACTCAAAATGATTAATAAAAACAATAACACTCAAGGAACAAAATGATTTATATTAATCATTCAATTCATGAACAAAATTATAACTGACTTCTAAATTACACTAACACTTGCATCAACAAACAAGTCCTTGACTACTACCCGCAAACACATCCCCTTTTCCCATGGTCCCGTTTTCTCCAACACATGAACTAGCTTACTATATCTTCCCCCATAGCCCTACACAATTTTGTTTCCTTATATTCCACCAGTTCATCTAGAAGGGCCGCTACTTTCGATGCTGTAGAGAGGGCCATAATGCCGACAAGTGTCGCAACTCGATAAAGTATGGTCGATGTTGGCAGAGTAGGCACACTGGTACATAATATAAGTCTAACACACTAAATCCGGTTGCATTTCCATATTGGACAACTGGAACTGAGACTAGTAGTTGAGATGAAGTCAAAGAATCATGATTTGAAGATTTACTCTATGACCCTACTGTTGGGGTTTTGACAGTTCAAACCCATTGATTTAGCTTAATTGCGGAAAGTGTATAAAACAAAATTTTACGGTTTAAGCTAAGAATTAAATGAGGTATGTTAGGAAACTTTCAAAGGCCGTCCACCTTCAGTATTCCTTTAGCATCAAAACCTCATTTAATTCATTTACAGATCTACTCCATAATTGATTTCTAAAACATTAAATCTATCTACCAATTAAATAGATTAATATAACATGATTTATACCTCGTTTCCAAATCTCAGTTGGAATGTAGCTGAGCGAGAAGAGCTACACCAAGGAAGGAATCGACTCGTAGTATCACACGTGTGATATCTCTATCGGTTATCCACCAGGACTAATCGGAGAGCGGTTTATTTCTTCTGCCAGAAATACTGTAAACTGCGGAATTTTATAAAAACACTATTCACCGAGAAAAGGATGAAATAAATATATGTGTCCTGAGATTACTTGGTATCGCTTAAAAGCTAAACCGCAAGATTTTGCAAAATATATTATTTTCCTAATCTCGTAATAACCGAAACTGAGGAAGAGAAAAAAACTGATTAACGAAATAATCAGATTAACACATGAATTAGTAAGTTTTCTCTCTACCCTCACCCCTCTATTTATAGTGTTTTGAGGAGGTTCGTAAAAGACCGAAATACCTCTCAAAAACAAATCTATTTACCAAAATACCTTGACACCTCATCCTTTAATATGTGAAAAGACCAAAATGCCCCTTCCACACTCTTCTCCATGCTTCTACACCCTTCTACACCCTAAGGTGTCATGCAAGGTGGCATAAGTGTGAAATGACCATTTTGCCCTTGGCCCATTAAGGCATGAATAGTAAAAGGTTTTGATTTTGGGCTTTGACTTTGGGCTTTTAATTTTAATTAAGACTTTGATTATTTTGGACTTTTAAACCCATAATTCAAATCCATAATTAACAAATTAAAATCCAAATCAAATATATATAATTGTCATATACAATTATATTTCTTTTCGGTTGTTGTTCGGTAACTTTTATACAACGTAACGTGTACGTTTATAAATTAACCGTTGTTTCTACTTGTCATTCTAAATGACATTTATAATTTAATTATATCACGTATAATTAATTATAACCATCTTAATATTAATTAGAATCAATTTATAATTAATCAGTAAGATTCTCCGAATAGCTCCTATATGGTGTGACCCAATTGGATCTGTGTTATGTTGGTAAACAGAGTTAAAACTATTTTAACTTCTATAATCATGGGTGGTGTCTGGCAACACATCATGACCATCCAATCACACAGATGATGCTGTACTGTACAATATCACGATCCAGTAAACAATTTACTTGTGTCTGTTCTTCTATCTCATAGCTATTAGATCAGTTCCAAGGTAGATGTGTGTCATCCTTGTTAACTGTATATTTTCTTGATTTTGAGTAGATTATCAAATATAATTATTCTTGTAATTATACCGCATGCAGATAATCTAACTCTACCAAGGGACTCAGTGATGCTATAGCTCGTATAAAATACGAGGGACAAATAGTACTCTCGATAGACTATCACTTCCTCAGCTAAGCTATACATATGGGAATGCTACCATTATGACTGCTTTTTACGGATATCTGTGGATAACAATCACACATACATATCTCTCAGTGGGAACGATAAATACCTCATACTGTAGAACGTGACACTTAATGAAAACATAAATGACACGAACACAATTCTATTTAATGTTTCATTCGGGGTCTGTCAAATACCATGTTCATAAAACATGTATCTATGTGATTAAAATGACATCTTGTATCAAGTGGTTTGTAAAACTTAACCATCTTTTAATCCACATACTAACCTTATAGCGGTAATTAGTGTTCCTGCTAATTACCTTGGTCAGTGACCTTTTAAGATTAATAGTATATATCATCTATATTATGGAGTTTCACAATTTCAGTCATGAACTCGAAATGATCCATAAATGCAATAATACTCAAGACAACAAAATGATATAAACATTCAATTTATGAACAAAGCTTTATGATAATTTATCGTATTATTGACTTCTAGATTATTACAAACTAACACCTATACCTTTGAATCCCATGCCAATATAAAAAATGGCCCAAAGTTGCTCCTATCCTATGTGGACAGAGATGATGAGCATTTTCATAAAGTATCTAAGCTTAAGTAAGCGGTTTTGATTTATGTAAACCTAAGCCTTGCTTTTGAGATATATGTTGACAAAATAGTTGAGTACGTGACACAGACAGGTTTAGTGTTTGAGAATGAGGTGTTCATACTCATAGTTAAGATAGTAGAAAAAAAATATGTTATTTTTTCTCCATAGGGGATTGGTTGCTGAGACTATTTATTATGGCTACACCATTAGCATTCTAGGACATGGATTTCTCCTTTCAAAAATAGAACTAAAGGAAAAGGAGCAACGATGAGAATGCTAGCCTATAAGGTTCTTTTAGAGATGCATAAAATTCCTCCATATTTATATAAAGTAAGGAAAGTTATAAGGACACAGACAATTTTGTTTGTACTTGAGGTTGGTTGCATAGAGCAACTAGATGTCATGCTTTGGACGGTTGTAGTGGCTAGAAAGGAGTTGGAGGAGGTGCAATATAGTGTTGGTATAATAGTAGGAGGGTTACAATACGATGTCAGCATCAAATCAATCCAATAGTCATTATAAAAAATCTACAGTACGGTTGAGATGCCTAAGATGCTAGGAAAGTTTCTTCACAAGTGATGTATCGTTAAACTAACTAGATCATTAAATATCTCCAACATGTAAGGCATCATTTGATATTAGGATGGTGTCACTCATGTTGTGAATTCTTTGATCAGTTGATGCATAAAGTTGCCAAAGGTTTAAAGTTCCAACTAGGTTGCTCATAGAGTTTTAAACCAAAGATGATTCTCCACAATCTTTGTGTCTTAAACGACGGAGTCATGACCAATAGATTTGATCTTATTAGAGTTTAATCATCTTAAAGGAAGTCAATAGGAGATGTGATCAACTTTATGAGGTAGAAATGTACTATCATTCTCCTATTATTGATAAAGACATTGAGAAGGTTAGATACTCCAATATACATTTTAGAGAATCTTTAGAGATTTGATTATATCGATAAATAAGATAATTGAGGAAGAAACATGATTTTTAATTTCTTGATTTTTTTTATAATAGTGAAAGTCATTAATTAAATATTTCTCTTATTCATAGTTTAGGTCTGACACAAAAAATAAATCCAAAAGTTATCGCTTGCATTGATTTTTTTTCTTAGCTACTCTTCTCTCCATAAAGATAGAAATATCTTTATATTACTCTTAATCACATGTGCATCTCTTTTCATCTTTTTTCATGAACTACGTACCTATTTATTTATCAAACAAATCACCCTACCGAAGGTCTACATCTATCTCTTCTTTTCCTCTCATTCTTCTCCACCTCAACCACCTCCACAACTCAACCACCTCAACAAACTCAACCACTTCAACTAACAACTTTTTCAATCTCCCCATCCTCATATTCTCTATCAGACCGGACTACAAATTATATGCTCAACTTACCACTTGAGAAAGTCGAACCTTCTTGTTTTTCCTCTACAAACAAGCATCTTGAATGAAGAAACATCATGGTGAAAACGAGCTCAAGCTACAAATGATGAAACTATAAATCACTACAAGATATATTCCGCGATTAGAAGGCACATTCAGAAAAATAAGCTACAAACGCCGAATGCATTTTGTTCTTCAAAAAGCAAGACTTGTGAGAATTGATATTTCCATGTGAGGGATGATTGATTCACAAGCACAACTCGTGAAGGTTGAGATTGTCAAACGATGCATGATTCTGTAAGGTGCATCGACTTTTTTTCTAACCATTATTTTCACAACTTCTATAGTAACAACATTTCTCTTCCACCTCATCTCTAGTGGAGAGACAACCCTTCTAAAAACCACACTAGTTTGCATTGTCGTGTAGAAGAAAAAAGATCAGTGGAGAAGATGAAGAAATCAATTCCTTTTAAAGACAATACTTCTTTGATGATATGTGAAGATGAGGTCCAATATCAACATCGCACTCGATATTGTGCTTGTTTTTAAGAGGTCATTAAGCTAAATAATAAATTCCCCGAGATATTATTTTTTTATAATGGTTCTCTTAACAAATTTTTATATATATATTCATTGTTATCAAAATATAATTTTATAGTGAAGAATCTTTTGAAAGAACAGTGATCAAACCAACAGAAGCAAATAATTTTATTCTTTCAAATCGTGTTCATACATGTAAGAGAAAAATCAATATAATATAGGTACCTATAAATGATTTGCTATGAGGACTTAAAGAATTGTAATAACTTAATAAAAATTAAAAAGACCTACCTTTGGTTTTGTCTCAAATAAAAAGTGCATTACGCTTTAAGTGTAGATGTTATAGACATAATTTAATGACTTATTTGGTAATGAAAACAATTTTTGGTATGATAAAAAAATTTCAATTTTATAGGGATCCTCACACTCCAAAGACCATATATAGTGTATTTGAGATAATTAATTTTTTGTAAGATTAGATGGCATTGCGCTACTAACATTTGTATTAAAGAAGAAAAAAATATTTATTTGGTCCTATCTCATTCTATTATGTTACATCACTAATATTAAAAATAGTTCTCAACATGAATATAAAAACTATTTCTAAAAGTCATGTGGACAATAGTTCTCAACATGAATAGAAAAACTATCTCTAAAATGTTATGTGGACAATCTCCGATTATGCATATACATTGTCGTTTCATGGAGTATAATGTGTCAAGTCTTTTTCAAGCGAAGAAGCTTTTGTTACTCTTATTTCAGAGGGCCCAAATGTCCCAAGTCAAACGTCGATCATGGATGATGTAGTCATGTGTTCCCACAATAAATCTATTATAAAGTGTGTCTGATGCTCTCTGAGATTAGATATTGGAGGATTCCTGATCTGCAGAGATTCTTTATGAATTGATAATGAAAATTGTGATGTAAAAACATGTTATTTGAATATTATTCAATCTATAATAAATATTCCAATGATATGGATGATGTCTTTATGACTTGAGAGAGTCCCGAATATAAATTGAGTCTTTAATTTAACAACTCTTAATCTTTGATAAAGACCTTATTGGTTGTTTACCGATGTCCTCAATCTCTCCTTTCATCTCCACAAGGATTACAAATTCAGAGTTTGAAGCTTGCTCTTTCTCGAAGGCTGTTGACTTGTTCGACTTGAAAATTTAGTATTCATCTATATTGAAGTTTGAATGTATAGTTTTGAGAATCATTTTTTGAAATTGAGTAGTGAATCAACTAGCACATTAATGTAAGATATTTAGTTTGATGTTAGTTTGTTTGAGTTAACATAATATCTTTCTTTGGTAATGGTTTGAGATTAAACAACTCAAAAACTAAAAGACATTGCTCAAAAACTGAAGGATAACAATTAATTATGACTTTTAGATTTCGAACATGCAACTTTTCACATGGAGTACATTGCTTTTATCACTATATCAAAAATTGATTTTTATGAGTTTATTTATTTGTCGGTTGCATAATATTACTCTTGCTCCTTGTGTTTTAGAAAATCATGAGAATTGTTATCCTCAACTCCAAAAATTGATTCAATATAATTTGACAGAAACTTACTACACAATGGAGTTTAATTACAAATACCATTGATTAATTAAGTTTGAATATTATACTATTGAAAATGATTTGTTGTCATAACGAATGACGAAAATCATAATTTCAGCTTGGACTCAAACTCAAATTAGAACTCAGACTCGGACTTGATATGAGTTAATTATTTTTTCAATCATCTTGAATAGATAGTTACAAGTCTCAAGAAGGACGTCCCACTAATTCATCATTTTCAATGATGATTAATTGTAATATTAAATTATGTTGTGTTTTATATAAGATTTTATTATGTTACTATTTTTTTAGTTTGAATATATATATTTTCTATGTAATTGTAATTATGTTAGAGTTTTAAATAATTGGTTAGAACTTCTAAATTCATTATGTGGTATTAATTTCTAAGTTAATTATTATGATGACTTTACTATAAAAGAGATGGCATGCCATCTTCTTTAGGAAATTAACTTTTGATATAAATATAATTTTATGAGAAGGATTTCATTTTTGTTTTTGCTACTTAGCACTTTTTGTCTCTAATTCCACTAAACTATGTTTAGGACCTGTCACTAGTGGAATCGAGATCTGGGACTAATATTGCATCAAGTGGTATCAGAGCAATCTATCCATCCTCTTCTTATTGTTTAATATCTCACTAAACCAAAAATAATCTGTACACACAGAGTAGAGTTTGGAACATGCTGTTATCAAGTGGTATCATAACAAGTTTGACAACCACTTTCGTATCTACGTGAAGTTGTATCTCCTTCAACTGCCAAGTTGGACAACCACCTTTGCACTTGCATGAAGTTGTATCGTCAACAGCCATCCAGTTTGATAACCACCCCCACCCAGTTAAACAACTATCATCATCAACCGTTCAATTTAACACTCTTCGCAACAATAATGACTGATTTGAATTTTATCACCATCCTCGAGCGAATGCAACGAAATCATAATGTGTTGATTGAACGAATACAATCAAACCATAAAACATTGATCGAACTCATTATGGGAGTTAAAGAGCACCTTAAGCCCAATGAAAATTACCAACAACATGACAAGCCAATCATTAATTGCAACAATCTACCTTCACCTTCAAATCAAATACCAACCATTATAATGGAAGAGCGCCAAGAACAACCAAATAAGCTGGAAAATAGGGTTGTCACGGAGAATAAAAATTAAAGTTTGTTATTTGACACATCCCATCTTTGATGAATACTCCATGATTAAGACAATGCCAACACTTTGACGGAGGAATTTGAGACAAAAATAGAGTTCGTTGAGAACTCTTCAAACTTCAATGAAGACTTTGTTGGTGATTTGCTAATGCTTTCGAGTAATCTTGCAAATGCTTTGTCCATGGAGATTGGAACTGATCTTTTGCTGCAAACAAAACATGTGTGTTCAACCAACAATGAGGTCATGAGCTCCAGCTATAATGATCCATTCTTGCAACCAAGTTTCAAACCAGAAAACACAAAGTTTATGGTCAATAACACTTTTGTATTTATCTTGAAATCTGAGTATGTCTTAATGGACAAAAAAATCAAATCCAATCCATTGAAGATTGAAGTCAACTCTAATTTGTTGATTTCGAAAGCGATGCAGCGAACACGTGACGATTTATTGGCATTCTATATTTGTACCAAGGATTTGATGAAACACAAGCATAAAATACCCAATTTGAAAGATGTCTACAAAGATTTAATGATGTTTGATTTAAAATTATATTGTTTGAAAGAGATCTACAAGAATAAAAACAAGAAGAACCAAATTCAAGGCAAAACTACAAGCTTGAGGTCAAGCTTTCATTAATGGGAAAGTATAATGAAAACCAGAATTCCAATTTGGACTCAAATCCGAATTCAAACTCGGACTCAGACTCAATATAGATTAACTGTTCTTCAATCTTTTTACAAGGCTAGGCATAAGTCTCAAGAAGGGGTCCCACTAGTTCATTATTTTCTATGATGATTAATTGTAATATTAAATTATGTTGTGTTTTTTGTGGAACTTTATTATGTTACTATTTTTTAGGTTTAACTACTTATATTTTCTATGTCATTTTAATTTTGTTAGAATTTTCAAGAGTTGGTTATAATATCTAAGTTCATTATGTTGTGTTAATTTCTAAGTTAGACTTTTTAGTTTTTCTAAGTTATTTATTATGATGGTTGTACTATAAAAGAGATAGCATGTCATCTTTTTTAGGGAGTTAACTTTTGCTATGAATATAATTTTTTGAGAGAAATTTTATTCTCGTTTTTGCTACTTAGCACTCTTTGTTTCTAATTCCACTAAACTATGTTCGAGACCTGTCACTAGCAGAGTCGAAATCCGGAACCGAGATTGTGTCAAGTGGCATCAAAACAACATATCCATCATTTTCTTAACGTTAAATATCTCACTAAACTAAAACTAAACCTGTATACGCAAAATAGAATTTGGGACGTGCTTTTGTCAGTGAATATCTTATATATTTTGATAATGCGAAATAAACTTTTTACAAAATGTGTGATTACTTTGAATTTGCGGGTAACTAATTTATTTTCCTTTTTATATTCATTTTGGTGTCTATAACATGCTTATGGTGTAAAGAGTGAGTTTTGATGGTATCCCAATTTTCGGTCGTGTAAGTTTATTAGAAAACAATATCACAAACTAATTCCTAGCTGATTGAAATCAAATGGTCATTAATTAAAGATATAAATATCTCTTTTATGAAATGGGGTAAGCTAAAAATATGCCAAAGGCCCATGGCCACACACACACACACACATATAGAAAGAGAGTGTGACTAATATGCATTCGGTAGCATATGGGCCGATATCCATACTGTCCAAATTTAAAATTTCAAAACTCAAAAAGTAATTATGAACTATTCATCCTGTTCTCCATATTAGTATGTGCTTGAAGACCAAATTTTACATTTTTTTGAATTTTTTACTATATATTAAGCCACTTTGAAAATGGTTGATCCAACGGTGGCTGCTGATTTTACTGTTTTGTTAAGCCACCGTTGGATTAACAATTTTCAAAGTGGCTTAATAAAATAGTAAAAAAAAATAAAAAATAAAACATGTAAAATTTGGTCTCGAAGCACATATTAATATAGAGAACAAGATGAACGGTTTAGATCAACTTTTTGAATTTTAAAATTTTAAATTTGGACCGTATGCATATCGGCCCATATGCTACCGAATGCATATTAGTCACTCTCTCTCTCTCTCTCTCTCTCTCTCTATATATATATATATATATATATATATATGAGTGGGGTTAAAATGCACCCTCTTTTTTGTGCTCCAAACGTGCACCCTCCCCTCGTTTCTTCATTTTTAAAATTCAAATAGTTAATTTGAATCTACCAATGTGTTCTACATATTAAAATGTGCTTGGAGACCAAATTTTACATTTTTTGAAAATTTTTTACTATTTTTTCAGAATTTTTTATTAAACTAAACAATAATAAAAAATTCAGCACAGTGATGATTTTCAAAAATTCTGAAAAAACAGTAAAAAATTTCCAAAAAATGTAAAATTTGGTCTCCAAGCTCATTTTAATATGTAGAACACGTTAGTAGATTCAAATCAACTATTTGAATTTTAAAAATGAAAAAACGAGGGGAGGGTGCACGTTTGGAGCACAAAAAGGAGGGTGCATTTTAACCCCACTCTATATATATATATATATATATATATATATATATATATATATATATATAGAGGAGGGATCAGATGACACCGTTTTTTTGTGACATCGGATGACACCGTCTATTTTCAAAGTCCAAACAGTCAATCCAAACTGTTCAACTTGATGGATATGTTAAAATGTGCTTGCAGATCAAATTTTACATTTTTATGAATTTTTTTTGGGTTTATTCAGATGGGTACAAAAATTCAACGGTTCGAATATAGCGATTTTGTTAAATACTTAATAAATAGTAAAAAAAATTGAAAAAAAAATGTAAAATTTGATTTGCAAGTAGATTTTAATATATACATCATATTGAACGGTTTGGATCAACTATTTGGACTTTGAAACTTCAAAAATGGACATTGTCATCCGATGTCACCAAAAAACGGTGTCATCTGATCCCTCCTCATATATATATATATATATATAAAAAGTGAAAGTTAACAAACAAATAATAAATGCATAGTTGAAATGGCAGTAGACTTAGGGTGTTTTTAAGTTCGTCAATTTTTTTTTTATAAATTTAACTTTAAAACTTATTGAATTGACTACAAGTGATGAACTTAAACCATCGAAACCTATCTACTTTATGAGGCACATCTAGATGCAAAAAATTAATTTTTTTGAATTAATTTAATATAAAGTCAAGCAGTCACCATTAGAAGATTTATAAATTATTTTAATGCATTTATTTTTTGAATACTTTTTATATTATGACTTGATTCTATACAAAATCAGTTCAAAAATTTTAAAAATTTTCACAGATAGACACATCACACATAAGGTAGACAGGTTTTAACGGTTTGAATTCATTATTTGAAGCCAATCAAATAGATTTTAGTATTAAGTTCACAAGTGAACTTGATGAACTCAAAGAACACTCTAAGAACACCCTAGTTTTACGAAAAAAATAGAAGTGAATTGAGAAAGGAATTAAAGAGAGTACAACATCTGGTTCTAATTAGCTTTTAAGAAATGAAAATTAATGTCGGTATATAATTGTTGTAGGACTTAAATTCGGAGATGCTGCTGTTGTTGATTAGACTCTTTGATTTAACTAAAGTTCATCCTTTTGTTTTCATATGGTTTCATACTGCTACGACACAACTTTTACTTTTTCTAATGTCATTTCCCTTGAGGCTATGACCCTGTTATTTCTTCCAAATTCCATATATATTATCTAGCTTAGCCATGGCTTCTAGTGTGCTCTCGGTGATTGCATGAACATTTGTGTATGATAATTAATAGCAAAAAGTATGATGTTGACGGGGAATTATCATTAAAGGTTCTGAAAGAAAAGAAAAAAGACCTAGTGTTCAACAAATAATAAGCTACTCCATGATTGCATGAAATTGTTCATATATAGGGGGATAAATTATGTCATCGTCAGTTCCTTCCTTTTTCTTTTTTTTGGCCCACCAACAATCAATTAGATCCAACCCATACAATTATAATCCCCACATTCAGATATGCTTGTGTTGCATGAAGTCAAGTTAGCTAGGTTTACAATAAGAAATAATTCAAGAGTTTACATATGCATGTGAACATATATATAAGCTGTTAATGAACCAAATTATTAGCTTTGAAATATAGCCACTAATTGAAATAATTATAGTAATCAGATCCTACCAATTAATTATGTTAACAAAATTAATTATTCCGAATAACTCATTATCACAAAATCAGTGCCACTAATGGACACAATTATTAGAAATTACCAAAATTTGTACATCCATTACAAAGATCAAGCTTAACAAAAGAAGTGTCAAGCCAACCAACTATTAAATATCCACAAAAAATTGTAAACGATCTTTCACACATAAAGCATTGTCTTTGCACAAGCTCATTTTCTTGCGGTTTTCATTTAGCTAGGGAGAACTTATTTACATATGTAAACAAATCCTCATAGAGAGGACAAGATCAATTAATTAATACAGCTGTTTTTGCTGCACTTTATAATCAACTATAGTTAAGCACAAATTACAATCCAAAAGGAAGCCACAAAAGAACTACACCAAATCCCTGTATATGCTAACTACACCAAATATAAGATAAATCATGTTGCTCAAAAATGGAAGTTTTCCACACTATCAGTAAGTTGCCTTCCCAATTTGACATTATTCTCTGGCAATGATGAAGCTGGCAGAGCCGATGAACCAAGCCCATCAGCAAAAGTTTTATCTGGTAATGACTCTGCCTCCTCGCGCAATTCCTTGCTGGGAGCAAAGAGGGGAATGTCGAAGCACCGGACTGCTGGAGGCGGGTGGCGCCACTTAGGCAATGGTCCTGCTAGCAATAGCGTGTGAAGTAGCGGCCCCGCTGCGACCACTGCCTCCACTAGCTTCCCCTTCTCAGGCAGGCCTTTTTTCATGGCCATCTCTTCTAGACCGGCTATCTCCAACTTGACATCTTGGGATGGTATTACTACTGGCACCTGCACGGATACTTGATTGGGACTGGTACCTGCCCAAAACGAATCATAAAAATATAATATTACACATGAAATCATTAAAATTTAGTACATTAGTCAACGAAGAATATTAACATACCATTGCTACTCTCATCTTCTTCAGTGGAGTTAGCGGTGTCAGAAGTGGGGTTGGGATGGGAGGAGAGGAGGAGGAGGAGGGTGTGGCACTGGTGGCGTAGCTCGTCGCGTTCACGGGTAGCGGTGTCAAGTAATTGAGACAGCTGGATGGCTTGGGCCTCCATGCGTCGGAGCTCTTCATGAGCAGCAACACGGGTCGATTGCAGCTCAGCAGTGGCGCACATGAGCGCGTGTCGGAGGTCGGCCTCCGAGGAAGGATGTGGGTCCCACATGAAAGGTATGGAAGCCAGGGGAGGAGGATGGATGGGGTTGGACATCGGAATAGATGAATGGGTTGATGGAGAGAGCTGAGAGCAGCGTCAGAAAAAAGAGGAGACACTGGTTTCAGAGTCACAGAAGGAAATGGAGTAGAA
The DNA here is from genome assembly GCA_033356055.1 of Carex pumila. Lineage (NCBI taxonomy): Eukaryota > Viridiplantae > Streptophyta > Magnoliopsida > Poales > Cyperaceae > Carex > Carex pumila. Next base: position 303,522 of record JARJHM010000041.1, read on the forward strand.
AAGGATTGTAGTTTTGGAAAACGAGAAGTGTTAAGAAACAAGGTTGATAAGTTCCTTAAATAGATAAAGCATTTAAGTTCTGCAGGCGCCAGGCATTAATGCCACAAAAAATAAAACAAAGCAAAAAGAAAGAAAAAAAAGAAGGATCTATTATCAGTTACGTGTAATGGAGAAGATTTTTATGTCTGTGTCACTGACAGTTGGAACCCTTAATTAAAATCATAATTAGAGGTCCCAAATTTTGTTAGATCAGGACCGTCCGATCCAAGGTGGTATGCCCGGGCGCTCCTTTAATATTCGTGTTAAAGCAGATCGGACGGACCGGATCTGAATTCATATATGTCTGGGTTGGTTTCATTTGTCAGTGTCTTGCAGAGACGGAGCTCCTCTGTTTATTCGTAATAGAGAATCCGGACTTACTTTTAAAGTAATAACAAGACTAGTCTGTATCTTCTCTTTCTCATTTTCAGATCCTGTTTTATTTTACCGAAAGAAAGTTACGAGGAACGAGTCCTTATCCAGTTATCCGTATTCTATAGAGTCCGTCTATCGCCAGAGTATCCAGTTATTCGTATTACATATTGATGCATTACTGATAAAATAAATCGGTTTGAATGATTTAAATTAATTTTTTGAAATTTATCTAATATTTTGATTTTTTTTTTCTTTCTTTTTTTTTTGAAGGTTGGGCGATGTAGCAACAAGTATATTGATAAAAAAAAGAGTTATTTACAATGAATAATTACAAAGCTCTATTTGTAAAATAAAATTGCCAATAAAGTACAATATTTTCTCATAGGATCATCTATTCCTACTCCTAACCCTATGCAAAGTGTTTCTAATTGTGTATTTCGATTGTAGTCTCATTTAAAAGAATGATCAGTGGTTTTGATTTCCCCGTGAAGGTTCTTCTATTCATTTTCTTTCACAGGCTCCATACACATGTCGCCTATATCGTATCCCAAGTCTTTTTTTGAGGTTTTGGAAGTCCTTTCATACCTTCCCACTAACCGGACTCTTGTGTGTGTATAAAAATAACAAATAATTTTCAAATAAATGTAAAATTTGATTTCCAAATACATTTTAATATAGATATCAAATTGAATGAGTTGGATGATCAGTTGCCAATGAAATTTGACAAACCTTTTATGTTTCATTTAATTTTGTGTGTGTGTGTTTTTATACAATTTGGTTGTTGAATTTTAATTTAGGAACCTGGATAATAGTTCTTCATTATTTTTTTTAGAAATATCTTAATTCTAATTATATTTCATCGGGATCACTTTCTAGAAGGTCACCTCTGAAATTACAACTGGTATGTTCTGAATTTTGATACTAATGTGCCTAAGTGTTCATATATAATATATGAAGTATTTATATCTAAAATATTAAGTGTTTCTAAAAACTAGACATATTAATTTTTTATGAAGATTGTATTGCTGTCGCTAGTTAGGCTTTAATGTGAATTGAAATCTTCTATAAATACTCTTTGCTCAAAGTAGAACTAACCGGTGTAAAATATTAAAACATTAATTGATTTTGAACTTTACAACATACCCAAAAAAATATTAAATATTTATACCTAACATATCAAGTATTTAACATATCAAACATTTATATCTAATATATATATCAAGTTCTTATGTACCTGTAAAATGATTTAAATAAAATATATTAAAATTAAAACTAAAATACATTTCATCAATTTTGAAATTAGAGCTATACACCTTATCGATTATAATTGTAAAAAAAAAAAAAAAACTATTTTCCTATTCCCAATTACATTGAATCTCAGTACCACATATATTCTAACAAAATATTAATTTGAACCCTTACCATCTAAGTCTAATTTTGTATAAAATGGTAGGCAAAGGTTAGGTCAGATGGCCACACTTCCCTTGGATCTTCCTAAAAGGATGGCAGCAGAATGAATTAATTTCCTTTTGCAAATTAGACAAGACAAGAATAGACTTTGAAAATGTTACCTGGACTGGAGCCAGTTGACTACTGACTATATATGGATTGGAAAACAGAAAACTTAGTATGGTCTCACTTATTAATATTTTGTACGTACTAGTACTATTCATTTCTTTTATTGATGCAAACATTTGTTTGGGTTTATTGTTGCATTCATTAACTCGTCCAAATGTTATTAATTGGTCATTGACTATGATTTGCCGACAGAACACTACTACAAAAACACTCAACAGCACATTATACACGTTTAGTTTCTAAAAATTTCCATTAAATATATATCCAATATAACAAAATACGTTTTCTAAAATTTACTCCAACATTCATATACGGTTTTGAATAAAGAATCATATATAAATGAATTCCAATATTCATACACAATTTTTATTTAAAAAAGCTTACACCATTGGATTTGATGGTACACAGTTCTTTATTAAAAACTATATGTGAACATTGTAGTGTATTTTTGAACACGCGTATATGAATGCTTCAACAATTGTACAGTGTTTTCTTCTATGATTCGTATGTGATAAAATAAATACAAAATTTTTCATGTCATCAATCAGTATCTTCTTGCTATAATCCATCTCTATCTAGTTTTTCTAAGTCATCTCATTTCTGAAGCATCTTTTATGTACATGTATTTTTTCGAGATATCTCTTCAAAATAGGTGATGCTAGGGTGAGGGATAAGGCAAGAGAGGCAATATCTTTACTGATAAGGCGATCTCTGATGAAGAAGCTTCATACGGGCGTAGCTCAGTGCTCAAGTATTCAATTCTGCGATCCATCTCAATTCAAAAATTAGGCAAAGAGATCTATTGTGATTGTGCCTTATATGTATAAGTGTATTTTTAAGGTCTAAAAAAAGAAAAGAGTCTCAAAACTTGAGTTGAAGTTTTCAATTAAGTTTTAGTCTTCTAATTTTTTATTTTGTACTCCTTTACCGTACTTTTTCTTAGACATTGTTCATAAAAATATATAAAGTCTCATATCTAGATTTATTGTTATAGTTTTTTTTTTAGTTAGAGTGTTATTTTTGTAACTAATAATATGTGATGTAATTGTAAATGTTATTTGTATTAGTAAATGTAGTATTTTTTATATGTGTTGTATATAAATTTATAGTTTTTAAATTTAGTTTAGTATGTTTGGTATATTGATGAATTAGTGTTTAATTTAGATCGAGATTTTATGGTTGTTATACTAAAAATATATGAATTATATACGGTTTTTAATAAAAACAGTGTAGGGTAACAAATTTCATACAATGTTTTACAATAATAATAATATATATATGATGTGTTTTGACGAAAAAAAATGTATATAATTAGTGTTTTCATACACAAGTTTACTTTAAACAGAGAACCGTGTACAGTTCATTGACTCTATTATATATGACTTTTGCGGATATGATTGCAAAGTTTAGTTTTATTTAAATTTTGTGTATGAAACAGAGAACCGTGTACAATTCATTGACTCTATTATAGTTGATTTTTAAAATTTTGTCCAAAGTTTTGTTTTATTTTTTTTTAAATAAAAGAAAGGACATATTTTTGACATCTCTAATTTTGAAAGGTTGGATTTTCAATTTTCCACTATAAAAGGCTGGACTTTAGGAATGAAAACGGAATGGATTCGGAGCGGATAATGTTGATATTAAATTTGTATCCGTCTTTTAATGAACGGATACGAATATGGATATAGATAGTAAACAGACGTCAAAATTTTAAATCAAATATGCCTTTAACGGATACGGATATGGAGCGAATAATCTACAAATACGGATACAAAACGAATACGTGTCGGATAATTGAGCTATATAAACTTTAAGATACAAATAGTAATTAATAAAATTCATATATGAAAATAAATAAATAAATAATTTAAGTTAGTTTATTTAAATTTTAAAATTTAAAATTTAATTATATGGAAATCAAATTAAAATTAAAGACCCATTGGATACGAATGAAAATTTGATCTCAAATGCATCGTGTCACTTTTGATTATTAAATGTCTCGTGTCAGTTTGGATTTTGGAATTCAGAGAAAGAGAAATAAAAAAAAATAAAAAAATCTGGTGTCCAAATAGTTAGAGTGGAATGTTAGTCCCACAAACCATAAAAATCCAAACTGAATTTCACTATCATCTTGAATTTTCAAATTACAAGTGTTGAATTTTAAAATTTACAAGTTGTTATTGTTAGATTGTTAAGTTATACATTTTCAACGAATCCCCACTCATCTATTGATAATATAGATTAGGTTAAAGCTTAATTAGTACATACTATAATTTATGTACAATAAATCAGCATCGAATGGCTAGTGCAAAAATAAATAAGAAGAAAAAGGAATTATACCGCTAAAATTTTTACAAATATTGCGTCATACCAACACAAAGTGCGACACAGTTTCATTCACAGAAGAACGGATCTCATGAAATACTGAATCAACAGTACACAAATGAACGAATTAAGTTCATGTTGACCAAGTCGCAGCCTTATCCGCAGTCACAATAAGCAAGTTGAAGAAGATCCCAAATTCCCAATCCATCTACCCACACAAGGAACACACAAGAAATACTACAGAAAAGTAGTCACTTAAGATCAAATGGCATGTACGACACGGTACTAAGGGACCACACAACTGGATGCGTCCAATGCTAGATTTTCTAATACATGTTTGGTTTCGCAATCTCATGTAGCTTTGAGAGTTTTAATAAGAACAAGTGAATAACCAAATAGCACAGTAACAAAGATTCATGAATTATTCGTGAATAATTAGAATTTGAGCACTCTAAGAATCAATCAGCGAATAAAATGATAATTCACAAATTAAACGTTTTATTTGTGAATTATTCGCTAATTTTACGAATTAATAATTCGCAAAAATTCGTGGCTTTACAGGCGTCTCTGCGTTTTATTCCACCTCCAGACCATTTTTCTTTTTGATAAACTAGCTTTTGGTTTATCAAATATTACAAGAATTGCCATTACTTTTTTGACTGTCCATGTGCATTGGGAGCTTGGGATGTGTCAAATGGAAAGGTTTATTTATTTATTTTTAGTAATCCCCCTACAGATTCCACAAACAAACACTGAAAATGTTTGTATCAGTTAAATGAAATCATTCACACAAAAAATTTGTCTAAAAGTAAAATATCTTAAATAAATTATCATGCTATTAAATCCTCAAAAATTAATAGGATTAAATAATTTATTAAGTATAATTAAATAGAATTAAGTAATTTAAAATTCTCCTAACACCTCTTGTTTAAATCATTGAGTGACAAATTCTCAATTAAGAGCTAGAGAGGAACTAAGTGTACGAGTGCCAAAATTTTCTCACTTGAAATTTTGTTTCTTGATTTCGTTCTATATTATTTCTGAATTATATCCGAATTATTCCTGAATCACGAATTTTTGACTCTGTTGAACCTTTTCCGAATCATTAAATTCCTATTATGCCAAATAGAAGGAACCACAAGTTGGTAACAGACAAGTAAACAAAATATGAGCCGCATATAATCCAGTAGCAGAGGCCTCCGGCTGCCACGCGTCGGTGACAATTGGCGCGCTTTTGTGGCTAGCCCCACACCGTGGTCCATGCTGGGACCACGTACCATCTTCTGAGACTGTTTCGACCGTGCTGGGTGATGCAAAGCAATATTTAACCCGTTCGTACATCAATTCATACCCGCTTTATGATAGTCTACAAAGACAATGCCATATAATTTCTTTGTTAGAGGGCTGATTAATGTAAGCCTTCCGATTATTTTGATGATGAAGATCCTACGAATAATTTTGATTTGTAGGGCCGAATAAAACGAGGTGGGGTCGTTCAAGTTCCCAATAATATGAATTTTCATCCATATTAAGTTAAAAAAAATAAGTGGCTCATTTATTTTATTTGATTCTTGGATTTTATATTTCAGTCTCGTTATTACGGTATTAGTGTTATTTGAGCTACAGTGATACTGATTTTAAAATTTATTATAAACTTCAAACAATAAATTCAAACTATTAAATCTAATTTATATTACGAGTGATTAATTTACATGCAAAATTTATAAATTTTCAAATTTTTATAAAAAAAAATATTTTAAAATTAATTTTAATATATTTATTTTTCATTATCCTTCTTGATATTATACAAAATGAATTTAAAAATTTATAAAAAAAATTTATAAACAATGATATAAAATACATTATATAAAGTAATGATATATAACAAAAGTTTTGATTGTTATGTACCCAATTTATAAATTTGCAAGTTTGGTATATAACAATCAAATTTGCAAGTGGTTAATATACTTTATTTGATTGTTAGATTTTATACTTGAGTCAGGCTAGGTAATATGCATAGCACACTTTAGTTCGTACTATGGATAAACATCTTTATTTTTCAAAGTTCAAAGAATCGATTTAAACTGCTCAATATGATTTTCACATAAAAAAATTAGTTGGAGGCCAAATATTACATTTTTTAGAGTTCTTTTACTATCTTTATTATACAGGTAGCAAACACACTATTTTTGAATGGTCCCAATATTTAGATCAAGTGTTTTTGTTCCTATTTAAAAAAATGTAAAATTTGGAATCCGAGCACATTTTTATATGGAGATTATGTTATGCAGTTCAGATTGTTTATTGAAGTTCGCTCCGTAATGAGAAATATCTATCAAAAGAAAACTCTACTTTTAAAATAAAATGATTTTTATAAAAAAAAATAATTTATAAAAAAATAAACATTGCATTTGTAGATTCTTAATGCAAATAAATATATTTCTTGAAATACTAAAAATAATATATACTACGAAAAAGAACATGATTAGCTACATGCAAATTTTTGCAGAAAAAAACATATACAAGAATTGTAAGAGTTTTATTATAACTTAGAAACATCAAATACATATAATGTTTATAAATGTGAAGAGAAAGGCATAAAAAATTAAAGTAGGAAAAGTATGAACTATAAGTGATATGATATGATTAATTAATCGTAAAATTGAATTATGTTTATGGTCCTATGGACTATAGATTGCTTTGAAATATTTAATTTACATTGATTCCAAGTAGGGAAAAAAAGAAATAAATTGAAGCAAAAAAAAAAAAAAATGATTGACATAACAAAATTTAAAATTTTTAATAATACTGAAGATTATTCTAGTAATTGTGAATTCATTTAACCACAGGGATTCAATTGACAAATTTTTGTGCTCTATCTTGATCATAATTTTTTCATATAGTTCAAAGTTAACTTGAAAATAAGATATATTAATCATTGATCTTGTTATTTTTTAAACAATGCACTAACAATAAAAACCAACAAACTTTTTAGTAAAGGTTGAAAGTCAAATAATAAAACTATTTAATATTTATAAGAGATATTTATTCAAGTTTTGAACTTGTGATTTTCCACACAAGGACATTGTTTTTGAAAAACTAATAAACTTCGTTGTATAAGATTGAGAAGCAGAGAGAGAGAGAGAGAGAGAAAATCATAATTTACTAAATTTTAATGGCACAGTTATATAACTTGTACACATGAATACAAAAATTTATGACTTCTAAGTTGAATGCAACATTTAAGAAAATAGAATGTGATCAACTTTTGACATTTATCGTTCCAAAATATGAATTAATTTTACTTTTGAAACAATGAGTTGTTTATGATGGAATTTAAAAATATTGCCAGTGAATTTCTTCTCTGAAACAATATAATAATTCACATGCAAATTATTCAAATTAAGCGTTTACATCTGGATTTTTTTTTTAAAATAAAACCAATTTTAAATATTTTAACAAAATAAGTATATTGATTTGGTTTTTTATAACCTGAATAAATATTCTGTTCATATTAAAACTTTACAAACAAACACAAAGTAATAATGTTAAAGTAGATCAGTGCATTATAATTATTCTCTAATTTGTAACAATATTAAAGTCATCTTCTAATTTCTAAGCGAGCTTCACTAACTTGGACCGAAACATATTTCTTTTTTACGAAAAGATTCTCTAATCATTTTTCAAAGCACTTAAAAAAAAAGAAAAAAGAATGGAGCCGCAGCGACATTGTGAGGACCCCAGTCTTTAGAGCCGCATAAAACCTGAGCGACCTGGGTATTCTTCAAAATCTTCAAAATCTGAGATGTTTTGATTTATTTTTCTTTATTACTGTAGAAATAAAAATTTCGGTACTATATTCAGTCAAAATAACGTTGGTAATATCTTTACCCCAATTTTACCGTCAAACATCTCCAATTGATGAGATTCATAGACAAACTTTAAGATGGAAATTTCAAATCTATCACTTGGGACTACAAGGTGCCAAAACTAAGCCCAAAAATTAGACATAGGGAACTGTGAGAGCATTTTTTACCTTGTCACAGATTTAACCAAACTTATCAGAACCATCATTGTCATATCACATGCTTTATTAACCTTATTTAGGTAAGCCGATTAAATATTAGTACAATATGGTTGGAGAAAAATAGAGCATTCTGGAACTCATGTCCAATTTGTTATGTAATTATTTTGGCATGACAAATTAATTTTGGAAAGAAATTGCATTCTAAATAGCGATTATAATGCTATAACTTTTAAGGTTCGAAAAAATTATAATGTAGCTATAGCGCAATCATAGCTAGCTATTTATAATTATTATAAAAGAAAAACAATTAATAGCGTTTGAGTTTTTAAGGTCTGAAAAAATTATTGCGTAGTTATAGTTAGTTATTTAGAACTCTACTTTCTAGAGTTAATAGAGACACTATTTGCTTTTATGCGGTTATCTAATGGAGAAGATACAATATTATTTCTGTATTTGTTTTCCGAGGCATTGAAAGTTTCATTTCACAATAATGAAAATCATCTTTAATCGGACAAAGCCGGAATCCATTTTTGGATACTATGGTTCAGAGGCTATCGGACAAATTGCTCACCGTTTTAAATGAATAGCGAAACCCAATTGTAGATTTGGTCAATGAAAATTGATTTGTTATATTGGAACAATATTAATTAGAAAAGAATCTTGAGTAAAGTTAGGATGTGATGTGCTCACCAAAAGGATTTGGTGAGCACAACTCCAAAAGTATATCGGATCGATTTCAAATATCAAATCCAAACCGTTAAAATCCTTATACTTCATGAGTGATGCATGTACATATAAAATTTTAAAAGTTTTGAGTTTATTTACTACACGGTCAAGCGGTCAAAGAAATAATAAAAATTGAATATATAAAACAACTTATAAATTAAGTTATAAAAAATTTATTTTTTTGACCGCTTGATCGTGTAATAAATAAACTTGAAACTTTTAAAATTTTATATGTACATGCATTACTCATGAAGTACAAGAATTTCAACGGTTTGAATTTGACGTTTGAAGTCGATCCAATATATTTTTGAAATTGTACTTATCAAACCCTCTTGATGAGCACATCACACCTTAGCTTTACTCAAGAATCTTCATGTCCTGCTCATATTTTACTGTGATGTAACCAGTAGGCCAACCCAATTGTAGACTTGGTCAATGCAAAAATAGCTACAAAGAGAGAAACCGTGTTTCCAATTATAGTTCATGTGCAATTATAGTTCATGTGCATGTATGATTGCAAAGAAAGCTCACAACTAAATCTATAAACTTTAGGTCATCATTTGTGAATTCCAGAGATGCATGTGCGGCCAAAATGCTTGACCGTGATGCCATATTCCGTGTGGAAAAACAATATCATTCAATCATAGACTAGCTTATATTATATGAGTATTTACTTACAACATTTAAAGTTACAATATTTTATAACAATTTAATTTTGTGATTTTATATATAGTTTAAACAGTCGATTTAAACCGTTCAAAATAATATTTATTAAGTATTTTACAAAACTGTTTTTTTTTTTAGTGCTCCAGATTTATTTAAAAACAACAATTTTATAAAATACTTAATAAAATAGTAAAAAAAATTCAAAAAAAATGTAAATTTGATCTACAAGTACATTTTAATATAAAGATCATGCTGAATGGCTTAGATCGTTTGAAAATCACAAAACCGAATTTTTATAAGATGTTGTAGTGGATCCCTCGTCATATTATATAATATATATATATATATAGGATGTGGCTACGGTGCTATGGGTAGCTAAGAGGCCTCCATGCTACAGCTCAGATTTCGAGTTTTTAAAATCCTAACGGTCGATCCGAACCGTTCATCTTGTTCTCCATATTAATATGTGCTTGGAGACCAAATTTTACATTTTTCTGAATTTTTTTACTATTTATTAAGCCACTTTGAAAACTCCTGATCCAACGGTGGCTTAACCCAACAGTAAAACCAGAAACTACCGTTGGATCAGCGGTTTTCAAAGTGGCTTAATAAATAGTAAAAAAATTCAGAAAAATGTGAAATTTGGTCTCCAAGCACATATTAATATGGAGAACAAGATGAACGGTTCGGATCGACCGTTAGGATTTTGAAAACTCGAAATCCGAGCTGTAGCACGGAGGCCTCTTAGCTACCCATAGCATATTAGCCAAAACCTATATATATATATCTCAATATTAGGTCTTTTTTTTTTCTTTTCTTTTCTTTAATCTTTAATGATTGCTAATATCTCAACTAGTATGTAACACCATGGTACAGTAAATATTAGCTTATGTTGGGCTAACAAATGAAATTAACATTCGAATTTATTAGCATCTGTTTGAAATTCAAGAGATTTCATGAAAAATTAATCCTAAGAACTTGCTTCCATACTATAATTATAGTATTTTGTTATGAACGGGTTTTTGTTCATTAATCAAAGGATAGCTCCAGAATCATTTTCACACTTACGGCCCAAATAAGACGTGTAGACTTTATGTTGGGCTTTTATGGGCCTATTAAGTTTAATCCATGATGTAACTGCATTGAAAAAGGTGAGCTCTAAATGGGCTCCAACAGTACAAATTATGAGAAGCGAGGTTATCGTTCTGTGCATGTGCGGATTGGTCCTTACTGAAAGTTTATTTTTTAAAATTTTAACGGTTAATTCAAATCGTTTAATATGATTTTCACCAATATGAATATGTATTTTTAAACTGTGATTTTTGACTCATTTAAAAAACTAGTAAAAATATTAAAAAAAAATTTAGTTTATAAGTATGTATTTATATGGAGAGCATATTTAATGATTCGAATTAATTGTTAAGATTTTTCAACCGAAAATTTAAGTACATAGCATAGGCTAATATGCACTATGCCGAGTACCATAGCGGGATAGCCTCACTCAATCATGAAAAAAAAAAAAAATTCACAGGCTAATATGCGCTTATTAGTCATATTGATACAAGAGTATTGATTTGTAGTGTACCTAATTTAATATACGAATTTAGTTGATTTATTATGTGATCGTCTATTGAAATATCTATAATTATTTTATTTTATATTTTAATTGTAATATTTTTCTCGATTTTAATCTTTCTTCAATACATGTTTCTTGAGACGGTGGCTTGATTAACAACCTATACATGTATGATAGATACAACACAGTATGCAATTTATGAGCTTTTGAGGGCATGTGAGCAAAACTATAAGGTTCGCGATGAAAGATTATTTTTTAATGATCGAAGTTCGGAAATTTAGTTCTAGCATGAATATATACTTATAAATTAAATTTTATATAATACATCACGACATTAAAATTAATCTAAATATTAACTAATATAGGGTTTAATATCACGAAATAAAAAAAAAATTCACGTACTTGAACAATAATAATAAGCTTCCAAGAACAATAGCAACACTAAATTGATTTCATATACTGGAGTCTAGATCAGACGAACAGCCACTAGTGGAAAATATGAAATCAGGATCAGTTATATACGTATATTAATATCGGAATACGACCGATTTTGATGAAGGCGATACTAATACTACACTAATTTGGATCAGTTTTTCCACTAGTGCGCATAATAAATAAACAATTCTGATCTGACAAAGACCAATAAAACATTAAGCCCACAACTAAGGGTGTTCATTGTGTCCGGTTTAATTAGTTGGTTTTGAACCGAACTTAATTAGTTTGAATCAAATGGTTTTATTTTTTCGGTTTAATGGTTCGGTTTGGTTTGTTTTTTAAAACTGAATTATAACTTCGGTTTGATTCGATTTGGAAAATTTCAAAACCAAAATAATCAAACCGACCGGACTTTTATATATTATGAATTTGATCTGGACTGTCCCGATTTATTTCTTAATACACTAGTTTATTTTTAATCAATTGTTTTAAATATTTCATTTTATTTCTTAATACTCTTGTTTATTTTTTAATATACTCGGTTTATTATAAATTAATTAATTTTTAAAACCGAACAAACCGAACAAATCGATATAAAACTTTAGTTTGATTGCAATGCCTAATTGGACGCCAGCTAATTGCCATCTGCAATGGAGCACGCTTAATTTAATGCACAGCTTGAATTATAAAGTTGTATATACAAAAGCAGCTTGAATGAGTCACTTAAAGTTGTGCGCACAAAGGCATCATATTATTATTTTTTTCCCATTTTTTTTAATACTTCCAGGCACTTAGGAATTAAGTAGTACACCATGCATACACTAAGTACATAGTTCTCACTTTCAATAGCAAAAGCACAAGTAAATGCTTCTCTTAATTAAATATTTAAACGCTATTTTTGGGTTGTTTGACAGCGAACCCATTTGCCACCCATGCAATATAGCCACCTTCCATGTTCTTTATGCTCTTGAAACCCTATCATTTTTTAAAATTAAGCGATTGTTATTTTCTAGAAGGAACCTTTTTTTTTTTCGTTTGGATTTAATTTGTTATAATTATTACTTACAGCATTCAGAAGCTCAGCTGAAGCTTGAAGAGATCTCACTCCACTTCGGCATCCCTTCATTGTTAGCATGGAGAAAGAAGAAAAATATATAATCATGATGTAAATTAATTCTTAGGAAAGCACAATAGATTAGATGGAAAACTGATTAATGAAACAGAGTCACGGAGCATAGTGTTGCCACAAGTGGCGTAGTCAGAATTTGAGTCAGGAGTGGGCAAAAAGTTTCGGATTACCAGATCAGTGGGCAAAATTAACTTATATATTTGAATCATTTTAAACAATCTCACCAAATTCTAAATAATATTTAAACATAAATCAAGAAAAATATTAACACTCAACAACTTTAGTCAATTATTAGTCGCAATTTGAAACTTAATTCGTTCGATTGGATTGCAGTATTGAATTATCAAAGAACATGGGTAGACAATCTAATTTTCAGAAATAGACATGCTAACATATTTATACTACTTCATACTCAATTTTAAAATTTCAGAGGTAGGCAATTGTCTATCCTTGTTACATGGTGGCTCCGCCACTGATTGCTACAATTGTTTGTTTTTTCATATTTGATAACAAAGCTGTTGAATTTGCAACAATTAAAAAAAAAAAAAACTGTTGAATTTGCAACAATTTAAAAAAAAAAAAAAACTGTTTGAATTTGTATAAAATCTGGATGATTTTTTATGACAAACTAATTAAGAATGAATTTCTTTCCAAATCAATTTTTGGATAACACTACCCCTGGGTCTGCTCTATGAATAAAAGAAAATCTGCATTTACCACGATAATGTTGTCTTCCTTCTTGCATGCTGATAAAACTTGTTCAAGAAATTGTGGATTTTTCTCCCTTCCTGATTTACAAAAAAGATGAAGGACAAAACATGAAAAACACACAACAAGAGACACTCAAGTTTACATTATTGAAGAAAATTATACATAAAATATATATAATAAGAAATGCCTTGTGGTGTGATAAACAAGTATGGCACGACAATTGAATTCTCCAAATGTCCCTCATCGAACTCTTCAAGTGTTCTACAAAGAACAATAAAAAAATAACTAAATCATATATATACTTGTAAAGTTTAAGTAATCATTTATATCTTATGATGATTCCCATGATTCCTTATCTATATATATTTTCTCACCTTAATTAATGATCTTTAAGAAACTTCACAGTTAATTAAGGTAATTCTAACCTGACATCCAAGTAGAGATGTTTAGAATGCATGAGGTCTTTCGTGGTGCTCACATCGATAGTAACCCCCGCTACCTCCGAACTCTGAAGACCATTCATGGACCCGACTAAAGGAGACGCACAACTACTGATAGATCATATAAAGAGAAAAAAGTAATGCAAATATAAAGCCTCAAGAGAACTAAAGCATTGGAATTTTCTTTTTTGAGATAGAAATTAAGATGGGGGTGAAGCATTGGAATTATGTTTTAATGGAAAGAGTAAGAAGAGATGTTCTCTTTTACCTTACAGCGGTGGCCATTAAGATTCTTCAAAGCAAGATCTAGATTCTAGATATGTGTTAGATACATGAAATGAAGTTGCTTCCTCGAGTATTTTATAGTCCATATATGAAGGTTCCTTGTGAAACATAATGAAAGATAATTAACCATTTCTTGTTTTGTCAGTTGCTGATTTGGTGGCGACGACTTTATAATTGTTTAATTGTAAGTACTATAGCACATTATTGGAGTATTCTTTTTTCTTTGAGAACCTGAATCTAATTAAGTTAAAAGCTGATGGATCATTTAATTGATCGGCCAAACAGCTCTTATTAGAATATAGTTAAGTTAATTCGATGCAAATCAGCAAAATCCAATGCCTGGTCGGAGTCATCCGATCCGCATCAAGATATATAGACTTAATATGTACAAATCTTAAAGTTATGTGTCCGAATCTTAATGCGCATCAGATGCTCTGACCTGACTGCCCCTTATTCCCGCTGTATGTGTATGATCCCATTCATTGCATTTACCAATAGACCAATCTGCATCAGTGTTGTAAAAAACAGCTGTTTAGACTGATTAAGGAATTGGATTTTGTTCAAAGGGTTTTGAAATCTCATATTTAAAACTTTTAATTTGTTTTAAGATTCGTACCAACATATTTAAAACTTGATAACTTTAAATAGTTCTGTAAATCTAAGTCATCTGTGTATGTTTTAACACAAATCGAACGATTTACAACTGACTTTGGATGAGATTTTATCCAAAGTTCTTTGAACAAAAAACTCCACCTGCTGATTAATGGACCAATTAGCTGTTGGCAGTAATCAAACAGTCGTAAATTTTTTCATCTAATAAACATATATCGTTATTTACAACACTGATCTGCATAGACTTTACTGAATTCTAGGAAGAGATTAGACGGAATTGAGGGATGGTGTATACCAGCAAGCGGTACAGGTCTCGTGGCTCTTTAAGGAAGCCAGCAATTTCTGGTGTGTAATGATTGAATTTGAGGGGGAAGATAAAATAGTAAAGGACCACAAAATGGCAAATCGGGAAAGACAAAATTATAGTATTCAACTATTTATCTTTTGTTGGACACACTCGCTCACATTCTTTTTATTTGCTGAGAAACTGTTATGAATTCGGATCCCCAACTAAAGTAACTCAAAGTTTGAGTTGGATCAGGACAATTGATTAGAATATGCATAAATATTAACTTGGTCTAAATTGATCATCCGGATTTTGATCTTGGGCTGAATTGCTTCGGATTTTGATCAGACATGCACAGGTCCAAACTCAAATTTTAAGTTACTTTAGGAGAACAAATTAGGTGTATCAATGGATACAGTACGAGTCAGATTGAGACATTTTTATACACATATCCACATAAAATTAGTCTATCCATACTTTAGCTTTACTCATTAAATATTAACTTATTCATATTCTATCCTTATCCATTAAAAATAATAGATAACAAAACAAACAATGATAATTATCAAATAAATTTATAAACATATATCATTAAATCCAAAAATTTAATAAAATAAATATAGATATTATATACATCATGTACATAATATCACAAAATATATATAAAAAAATATATAATTTCTTATCTCCTTATTTCAAAAGATAGAAATTATAAATAAAATAAAATGATAAAGTATTGTATAAATCAAATTTGTCATAAATTTCTAATTAAAAATATACAAAATGTTAAATAAGTCAATTTTATCATAAATTACTAAATAATAAAATTATATATAATGTGATATAAATTATCTAATCATAATAATAAAAGTATATAGTTATATGTATATATAAAAAAAATTGTCACATACAATTTTATATTTATTAATTACCTTATAGAGTAATAGGTACAAAATATTTTTTATACATATCCTTACATAATAAGTTAACAAAAAAAAAAAAAAAATTCTTACCCATATCCATACTTAATAAGTTAATGAAAATAAATCTTTTTCATACTCGCTTTATCAAATACGGTACGAATTGAAATACCTAGGCTTACTAGTTGCTAAAAATGGGGAGAAAAAAAAAAAAAGAGACATAGAATGATCTCAGAGGACATTAAGTGGTGAGAGGAGCTTGAACTCTCGATCTTTAAGTATCAAACAGTCTTATAACTTTTTTCTAGCTAACAGTGTACCGTACCATTCTCCATATTTTACCGGAAATAAAAGTTACTCTCAAGAAAAAACAGGAACCTGTTATGCCAATCTTAACTGTTCAAATTTTTTCATATGCAAATGTCAACAAAAAAAAATTGTGTATGCACGAATCTCAATAAAGATCAATGGTTGGAGTCAGAATAACATAATCTTGTTATTTTATTAGAATAACAACATATTTACTTCCATATTTTACCTATTTCAAAGTACTATTTAGGAGGTATGAGGTGATTGTAGGAGCTAAAACGGAACAGGTAGTTGTAAAATTATATCTATATTCCTATTTAATTTTCCGGATATAAACATATATGAATAAGGATACATATTGATCAGATATTTATTAAAAAAATATTAAAATAATAATAATAATAATTAACATAATTTATTCATAATATATATCTACTATTTGAATACAAATAATTAAAACATAAAAATATATATGTATTCATATTCACATAAATATTATATCTATATCTAATAATTCAAATACGATCTAGATAATAGTCACACCGTTTTCACCAAGGTGATTGTCGCATGCATCATCTAGTAGTCTAGATATAGAAGAAATAACATAGAAGAGTTTGAATGAATTTGAATTTCTGTAATTTCATTAATCATTTCTATTACAGCATATGGTCCTTTTATAGACCGCTAGGCTAATACAAAGTGACTATCTATCAGAATTTTGTTGAGATAATACTAAGCCTAATACATTTTGTCTAAATACAATGGATCTGTCTAATGCTAGAACAAAATATAAAAAATATCAAATGGACGAAGAGGAAAGAACTAGAAGATGGCGGAGACGTTGGGACTAAAACATCAGCAAAATAGGTACTGGATCTTATGCGGTTAGGTTTAGTATGTTTGGGGTGAATCCATTTAAGTCTTTCTGACGTTGTACAGATTTTAACTAGGTAGTAGGTAATAGAGAGCATAGTGATAAATGAATTATTCGAGTTCAGTTCGGCGAGATCAAAAATTCGTGATTCGAAAATAATTCGGATATAATTCAGGAATGCTACTATTCCTCCTCCTCCTCTTCCTCCCCTACCCCTCTTGCCCCACCCTGCTACTATTCCTTTACCTCCTCCCATTCCATCTTCTGGAGCCTCTTTGCCTCCCCCACTAGCCCTGCCTTCTGCGGATTCTAATAGATTCGCCTTGTTAACTTCACTGCCTGATAGTGAGTCCAATCAAAGTGATCCATGGGCTTCTCAAGATGAGCTACCTCCTCCACCTCCATTGCCTCCTGTTCCTACTGATCCTCGAGAGGAGGCTATCAAAAATGACAAGGAAAGGAAGCGCAAAGGGAAGCAGCATGTAGTGTCCTCTCTGGAAGAACCTAGAAACAGTCTCCGTGTCAAACTAAACCACCTAGCCGGTGCGAATGAAGCTACAGTTGGAAGTGGGGCTTCTACATCCTCTACCAAGTCTGCCAAGGCTACCATAGGTACTCAATTTTTGATTGATCAATTCCCTTACTCTTCTTTATCTGACTTGGATTTAGTAAAATTGTATGATATTAGTGGCTTTAAATTAGGTGCTACTTTAGATGATAGTATACAAACAGTTCGTGCTTTGCGATCTTTATCTAAACCTAAATTTTTGTTAGTTTTATCTGAAAGTGCTCCTATTGGTCAGATTTTTGTTTCTTCTGTTTCATCAGATATTACAGGTTCTCAAGTCTTAGGAATCAATGATATTCCCGAGCCTAATCAAATTGGGGCACTTACTAGTTCTAATGGTTAAGTTCCTCAATTGGAATGCTAGAGGCTTAGGCCTAGCTGCTAAAAGACGATACCTTAGGGATTTAATTAGTGATAATCATATAGACTTTGTAAGTATACAAAAAACTAAGAAAGAATTATTTCATGATAGATCTTTGAGAACTCTTAGTAATACAATCAATAACTGGATAGTTAAGCCTTCTGAGGGAGCTTCGGGAGGTTTACTTTTAGGATTCAATGACTCTTCATTTACTTTAATCTCTTCTTATGTTAAGGATTATTCCATTACAGTACATGTTAGAAATAAGACTGATAACTTTGAATGGTGTTTTATAACTGTTTATGGTCCTTTAACCACTGCTTCTCGAAGAGCTTTTCTTCTTGAATTGAATGATCTATGCTCCTTATTGATCTTTCTTAATTTTAGGTTATTTTAATATGATTAGACGAAGATCTGAAAGATCTGGTAATAGTTATAATCATGTAATTAGTAGTCAATTTAATTCTTTTATTAGGACCAATGACTTAATGGAATTATCGTTATCTGATAAAAAGTTTACATGGGCACGATCCCTTAATTCTTCTTCACAGGCACTCTTAGATAGATGTTTTTGTTCCACTTCTTGGAACGCACACTTTAATCTTTCAAAACTCACTTCACTACCTAGAGCCTACTCAGATCATATTCCTTTAATTTTAGACACTCAGGCAATTGTTATTCCCCGCTCTAAGTCTATTAAATTTGATAAATCCTGGCTTGCTCATGAGGGTTTTTATAACTTAGTATCTTCGTGTTGGCTTAATAATCCTTTATCATCTGATCTAGGTAACAGTTGGAAATTTAAAATGCAATCTTTACGACAAAAATTAAGAGGATGGAGCTCTAATATTAGAGGTGAAAAGAAGAGAATCAAATCTACTTTGCTTTCTAGACTAGGTTATTTTGAAAATCAACTAGAAGATAATTGTCTTACTGAGAACGACCTTGAAGACTAGAAATCTTGTCAACATGATTTATATAAGCTCTATTTAGAAGAAGAACAATACTGACAACAACGGTCTAGATTAAAATGGTTTTTAGAAGGGGATCTTAATACTAAATTTTTCCATGTCGTGGCATCAAATAGGAAAAAGAAAAATACTATCGGTAGTTTAGAAATTGATGGTTCTATGTGCTTTGATCATTCTATAATTTTACGTCATGTTACTGACTTTTATAAAAGCCTTATAGGGTCCTCTACTCCAAGATTACTATCCTTACAAGACAATTAGTGGGCTCCATCTGAAAATTTAACTGCTGATCAATGTTTTTTTTTACAAGCACCTTTTTCTTTAGAGGAAATTAAACAAGTTGTTTTTGCATGTAATCCCTCTAAGGCTCCTAGGCCTGATGGTATGTCCTTTCAGTTTTATCAATCGTTTTAGGATATTCTTAAAGATGATTTACTTAGGATATTCACAACATTTTATAATAATAATTTGGATATTTCCAAGTTTAACCTTGCTTCCATCTGTTTAATCCCTGGAAAGGAGGATGCTACCACAGTTAGAAACTTTAGGCCTATTAGTCTAATTAATTGTAGTTTTAAGCTAATCACAAAATTATTAACCGATAGATTAGCTTTAGTTATGGATTCTTTAATAGACTCTTCTCAAACAGCTTACATTAAAGGTAGATTAATTTTGGATAATGTAGTATGTGCACATGAGGTTCTTCATCAAGTGAAAATTAAGAAGCAAAAGGGTGTTCTATTGAAACTTGATTTTGAAAAAGCTTTTGACCATGTTAATTGAGAGTTCTTACTTGAAATATTACATGCAAGAGGCTTTGGGGAAAAATTTACTACTTGGATGAAATTGATTTTAGAAGGTAGCCGAACATGTGTAAATTTAAATGGTACTTTAGGCCCATATTTTTCTTGCCAAAGAGGGGTACGACAGGGAGATCCCCTATCCCCTTTCCTTTTTATACTTGTAACCGATGCTTTAAATAAAATCCTGCAACAAGCTAATAGAGGAGGATTTGTCGATGGTTTGGGAAACTTTTCAAATTTCGAAAATGTTATGAATTTACATTTTGCAGATGATACTCTTCTTTTCCTTAAGACTGATAAAATAGTTTTAACACATATTAGATGGCTATTGGTAGCTTTTGAGAATGTTTCTGGTTTGAAAATTAATTATGATAAAAGCGAGATGTATCCTCTTAACTTATTAGATACTGAAACTAATGAACTCGCTTCAATTTTGAGGTGTAAGATTTCCACTTTACCTCTTACTTACTTAGGTGTTCCTATTAATAATAAATCTCTAACTGATATCGATTGGCAAATGCTGATTGATAAGATTGAAAAAAGATTGCAAGGGTGGAAAGGCTCTTTACTATTGTTACATTACGAAATTTTAATAATTAAATTCAAATGATTTAAAGGCAAGAATCGAAAATTGTGCTAATGAAAGGGAAGTTTAAACCTTAATTAAGGTCCTAGAAATAAGTAAATTAAGTATAAATCGAAACCGCGTTGAAATTTTGAGATTTTGAGACTTTATAGGCTGAGTGCGGATGGGTTGACCCGCACTGCGGGTGGGTGCATCCGCACTCATGAAATCACATGTTGTTCTAAATTTTCTAAAATTGTGCCTAAAAATTTACTAAGTGCTGAGTGCGGGTGGTGCTCTGCAATGCGCATCGGTGCATCCGCACTCATGAATTTTTGTGTTGAACTGGATTTCCTGAAATCAGCTAAGTACTGAGTGCGGATGAGGTTGACCCGCACTGCAGGTGGAATGCATCCGCACTTCTTGAAATTCTATCGAAAATTTTCTAAGTCCCGAGTGCGGGGGAAATGACCCGCAGTGCGGATGGATGCATCCGCATTCAGAGTGTTTTCAATCCTAAAACACAAATCAAACCTTCTCTCTCTCCTACTTCATTATTTTCACCATTTTTAAGTGATTTTCGCCCAAGAGAGAAAAAAAAGAGCGTGTGAGTTTCTGTTTCTTTCAGACTTCCGATTGTTACGAGAAATCGAGTTTGGAACTGAGTAAGTAGCCGAGGATCTCTCCGAACTCTCCTATTTGGTATTTCTTTCTCTCTTTCTTTCTTTCGAAACCTCGAATTTTCTCAATTTCTCAGATTTTCGTTTTAAACTTGAGATTTGTATTCGAATTGCTCGAGGACTAATCTCTCTACACTCCTTGCTTGTTATTTGTCAATCTTTTTCCTGATTTCCTTTCGATTCGAGGATTTTGATTTCTAGGGTTTCGTGCCAAAATCCAAATTGAGCATAATCGTGAATTGATATGTTTAATCCAACCGATTAGACTTATAATCGGAAAGGTTACCCTTTGATCCTGAATTTCTAGAACAATTAACGACTGAATTGAGGTTTTGACCAAATTAGGGTTAACCCAAAGGTAAATTGAATTGAACTGAGAACCAAAGTAGTGAAACGGTGAATGAATGGTAACCTAAGTGGAATTGTGTAGGGTTTAAAGGACCCAGAAGTAAATTGTGTGAGTTTTAAAGGATTTTTAATAAGAAAGAAGGAATCGAAAAGAATTGATTTAGGACTGTACAAACCCTAAGTAAACGTATAGACCACTGAACCTGAATTAAACCAAGTAAACGTATAATATAGGTGTAGGCTCGGTCGAGCAAGATATCACGAGGCAATTCGAGATGCCCAATCCGTAACTAAGCGGTACGCTTGTCTTAAACAGGTGCGGGATTCTTGGACTTATTTGATACTTTATTTTCAGGAATTAAACTGTGTATCCGTTTGTCATGTTGAATATCATTGATTGCATAATTGAATTGTGTAAAGCATTTGCATAGCCCAATCAAATTAAACTCGAATTGATGTGACTTGAGTGATTTGCATGCTGGTATGGTTGTAGGTTGTGTCGATCTATTATGATCTGATTTGATTGAAAGTCACCACGATTGGATTTGATATATATGTGAATGGATTTACGAAGTTAAGCACTTGGATCCAATTAATTTGCAAAGTCGGGCTGTATGCTGGCTTTGATTCCTAGGATCCTAAATGGCCTTAGGTGAACGGCCCTCGATGTTCCCAGTACCGGTTGGGACGAGGGAGGGTGATTATGTTATGAGATGTGATTAGAAATCGTGGGTGACATGTGTAACGTCTGTGGCTCGGTGGCATTCTCCTACGTGTTAATGCATTTGGAAGGTCAATTGAATATTACGACTATTGGAATGATTCCAAAGAGAATTTTCTTTATATGATTCGAACTAGACCTTAATAAACTGTTAAGCCAAGCGATTGCAGATGGGTGTCAGATAAAGGGTCCAGCGGTTGGCCATCTGTAGGTGTCAGTAACCCTACAGATGTGGGTTTGATAAAGGGTTCAGCTCGAAAGAACATCTGTAATTGCTACAAGCCCTAATGAATCGAGTTAAGCCAGAATATATGTTGTGTTTGAAATTCATCTTGGAAATTCCGTTAACTGTGATTCATCTAATATACTGTTGTCGAGTATTATGTTGGTTATGATTATATATATCTGTTTGCATTATTATTGTTTGGGTTTTATTGTTGAATATAGAGTTTGATTGCAAGTCCAATAGTCTGAACTGTGGAAAATTCGCACTGAGAATTTATTCTCACTCCCACCCTCCAGGTTATTTTTACAGGTACGGGTGCGATGGATTCCGGAGAGGCACGCGAGTAGTGGGCCTTATAGTTTACCATCTCATGACCCTAATTATGTTTTGTTGTATAGTTTAGGGTAGACCTCATGGTTGGTATCCAGAGGAGATACTTTTGTTGTATTATATGCTGACCAGACTGTGTACTCTGATTTGTGTATATATAAACTTGGTTTATATTATTTTGATTTTGAATTGCTGGGTATAATTTGGATAAGCCTTGTAAGTATACACAGCGTTGTATGCTTACGGCGGGAGACTGTTATGACCCGTGGCCGTGGGGTGTGACAACTATCTTTAGGAGGTAGAGTAACCCCTTTTAAATTATGTTATTTCTGCTATTCCCTTGTATTGGTTATCCATATATAGATTACCTGCTAAAATTAGACATAAAATAGATAAAATTAGATGTAAATTCTTATTGCATGGAGGTAACTCTACTAGAAGAATATACTCTTTAGTCTCATGGAGAATTGTGTACAAAAGTAAAGATCAGGGAGGCTTGAGGGTTTTAGACCTTAAGCTTATGAATAAGGTCCTTCTGGCTAAGTGGTGGTATCGGTTTCTAGATAATTCTGTTTCTGGTAGATGGAAAAATATTTTGCTTAGTAAATATGGAACTAGAACTACTCCTTCTCTTTGTTCACCTTTTTGACGATCAATCCTAACAGATCATGTGGTTATCAATTTAGGACTAAATAAAGAAATAGGTAACGGTAAAACAACTTCTTTTTGGTTAGATAGATAGTGCAGTGAACATGCCTTAAAAAACCAATTTCCAAACCTTTTTTCTATTGTTACTGATAGGTTTATTTCTGTAGCCAAGGCATTTTCTACTTCTCATTTAAGTCTGTCTTTTCAAAGGCAAATAACTGGTATTTATAGGGATGAATTGATTATCTTGCACCACAAGTTTCAACATTTTACTTTGTCTTCTCATTTGAAAGATAGATTGATATGGCGATGGTCACATAATGATCATTTCACTGTTCATTTTTTTTATAAATGGTTAGAATATGGTGGTATTCTAAATTCTGAATATGATACCATTTGAAAATCTCACATCCCTTTAAAAATCAAAATCTTTCTTTGGTTTGTCCGACGTGATAAAATTCTTACTAAGGTTAACTTCGCAAAAAAGATTGGCCAGGAAATTTTACTTGTACATTTTGTGACCAGCATGAGAGCGCTGACCATTTATTTATACATTGTTCATATGTACGCTTGATATGGAATTGGATTGCCACATACAATTCATTCCCCTTTACCTGTAATTCTTTAGATGATTTATGGTTACTTGATGCTTCTATTCCCTTAAAGGATAGACTCATTGTAGAATTGTTAAGGGGAGCTATCTTATGGAATGTATGGTTACAAAGAAATAGAGTTATTTTTAATGATAATACTACTCCAATTTCTGTTAAATCATTAGGGTTTAAGATAATCTCTTTAGCTACTTTTTGGTGTAAGTCTAGCTCTGACAATTCATACTTAAAATTAAGTCTAATGCTTCCATGTGATGTTAAGGACCTTCCAGATCAGATACTGGAGGAGGAAGAGGAATCCACCCAAGCTCTTGGAGCTAGCAACCCCCCAGATCATATGTCTGGAGACGAGATGTCGGATGAGAATCTATTGGATTACTAGTCTCCTAGGATATGATTGTTTTTTTGAGACTTTTATTTTGCTTAGTATTCATTTTGTTTTCATTTTAGCTTTTGATGTGGTACTATCTCTCCTTGTATGCTTTTATGTTTGTTGATGGTGACTTGATGTAAAACTTTTTCATATTTGATTTTGGTACCTATTTTAGGTACCATATCAGGTATGCTTGATTTCTATGAAATCGGTGGTAATACCACTATTTTTCAAAAATTCAGGAATGATTCGAAATTATCCGAATTAGAAACCTCAGTCCTGCAAGGGAGCAAAAAAAATAATTGCTCTTGGAAAAAATTCGTGAATAATTCGTAAAATTCGGGAAAAGTTCGTAAAATTCGCGAATTATTCGGATTTAATTCGGTCACAGTTTGGTCAACCGAATAATTCGACGTTCGGTTCAGCATCACTCCAAAAAAGAATTATTCGGATATAATTCGGGTATCTTGTCAGTTGTCACTATGGTAGGGAGTTGCTTAATTCGCAATGGTTAATATGTCAGCGCGTGGTTACGTAAAGATTGTATACTCAGGCCACAGAAGATATCAAGGTACAAAATTGTGACGTTGGGAATTGCGTGGCAGAAATGCGCATTATATAATCGTGTTGATTGTTTATTGCTTATTGGTTAATGATCAATGCTGCCTCAATTATAGATCCCCCGAGAGATTTGGTTTTGTTTGATATAAGAAGTTGGAGCGTTAATATCAGAGAACTTTTAACATAAACAAAAAAATTACAAATTCGTACCAGTACTGGCATTGGCAGAATTCACATTTAGCAAAAAAATGGTTGTGTCGTAATATGGTTCTTGTACCAGCAACTAGGTTCTGAGACAATATCACAAACAGATGTCGTGCAAAAAAGAAAAAAAAAATCGCAAAAAAAAAAAAAAAGGATTAAAAGCAACAAAAAGCAAACAAACAGTTTCTGAAATGAGAGACACTTTTAATTGATGAATATCAAGATCTTTAATTATATATACTTTCAAACTATATACACATATCTTCGTGTTGTACAACTTACAAAAAGGAGAGATTAAACCAAATAGATAAACAAAGAGAGAGGACTTAATAGAACAGAACTCAGACAAGATGGGCTGAGCTTGTAGCTTTCTGAAGCACATATCAAAAGAGCTCTAAATATTTCTCTTTTACAAAATAGTCTCTATACTTAACATAAATATTGATACTACGCTCTCTTTACTAAATTGAATCAAACTTGGCCCAAATTGATTGGGCTGAAATGAGGAGGGACCCAACACTTTGCTAGTGGAGGAGAAAAAAATATTGTCACTCAATATGAAAGTGATAAAAAAATAATGGTGTACTTTGCATAATCGTGCTTTATTTGACGGTTTCGGCTCTTACAGTTTGTGTTTGTGGAAGAATCATGTCAAACTGAAAATCATGCCTTCTTCAATGTTTTTGTATATTTTGACTAGCAATCACCTCTAATTGCAAAATATGGCACTGAAATTAGTGCACGAGTTTTTTCAACTCGTTCATCATTATGTCGAATGCAATATGATGATCATGATCAAGACAATGATCATCTCAATCTGATGCTCTGACCTGCTCTGACCTCAATCAAGATCAGGTGTGTGATTCTACCTCACCAGCTAATTAACCTTTGTTATTGTTGCTTCCTCTGTTCACTGCCCAAGAGTAGTCTTCTTTTCATTTTACTTCATCATAACCTTCATGGTGTGAAAGAATTTTTAAAAATATTTGATTTCAATTGGACATATAAAACTGAAGCGGCTGCCCTGCGGTGATTTAGAAATGGAGCTTTCATCAATTACAGCAATAGAAACCACCACCAGCGGATTTTTTTTCAACTCCAAATTTCCTTTAGTCTTCATGTTCTTCATTTGCAAAATTTCCTGTCAGAGATTCAGCCTTGTTTGGCTGCATTTTTCTGTTTTTGTGAGCAATACCAAGGGGCTACATTATTGGACAGTACCGGTACAATCTGATACAGCTTAGGGCGGATGCTGGCATGTGCCAGGGTAGGCAAACATTACTGGTAAATTTTTCAATACAAAGATGGAACTCAGTTCCTGTACCGGATTGATACAGGTCTATACTCTATACTGGTACGAAGAGAAGGATACATGAAGATGTAGCTACAGGGATATGACTAGAGTCACCAAATTGTGGAATGAAGAACTTCACTTTGTTTTACTTTATTTGGTTTTCATTTCTTTTGTTTCAAGTTTTTAAGCTCAACTCTTTTGAGTAACTTTTCAAATTTAAATTTTTGTAAACCAGGATATAACCATAATCATTAATGAAATATGGGCATGACCCTTATATTTCCTCAAAAAAAAAAAAAAAAAAAAAAACCGAGACACACAAGCCAAAATTCAGATTATTGCGCATAAGATGAAACAAATTTAAAATCGGAACAACAATAGCCTGGCAACATACTTCAGCCATTAAAATTCTTAGTAATAGCTATTCTTTAAAGTTTAAACAACACTTTATATAGGGGAAATGGGCTTTGAATAAGCTAGAAATTGAAAAATTGGCTAGAGATTTTGGATAATTTTACTTGCATGGTGCAAGCGGAGGACCACAGAGGCACTTGTTGTGATCAAAATGTTTTGCCCCAAACCGGTGGGTGTACCGGCCCTGTGGAATGGGACCGCATAGCTGGTTGTAGGTCACGTCAAACTGCAACCATTTTCTCGCTGCGACCTCTGCCGGTATACTACCGTAAATCTTGTTATGATCGATAACTAGAATGTCCAAAACCTGTGGGATCTCCACATTTGTCAAATTGAACTTAAACTTGTTATTTGCCAAGTGTAGTGCATTGAGGTTTTTATTCCTGCATTTGAAAAAAAAGTACAAAAGGTTTAAAAGATTAAAATCTCTGTTTGAGAATGATTTATGTTTGTCTAGAGCAGCAAATAGGCTTTAATTTGAGGATAACTGATTGAATCAAACCTGCCAAAGAGAAAAGATGCATCTCCGGTGAGCTGGTTGTCGGCTAAATCTACATCAGCAAAATTTGCTTTTGCAAAGGAAGGAGGAAGTGAGCCAGTAAGGCGATTCCCTACAAGCGAGAGGTCCAAGATGGTAAGTGTTGGGGGGATGGAACCAGTGAGCAAGTTACCGTCAAGACGAAGAAATGTAAGCTCAGGTAGACCAAGGAATGAAGGTATTGGACCGTAAAACTTATTATAGGGGGCGTTAAGTGACTGCAGTGCAGTGAGTTTTGCAATGGAAGGAGGGATTGGGGCAGAGATGTTTTGAGCAAAAATTTCGAGAGATGTGACCCGGCCGGTGGTGGCGTTACAGTCGATTCCATTCCATGTGCAACATGAGGTTTTGGGGGTCCAGGATGAGAGGCCAGGCGGGTTGTTGAGCTCCGATTTGATGGCAATAAGTGCAGCTTTGTCTGCCTTGTCGCAACGCGCAGCCGAGGCGAGTACGGGAGTACTAGTGAGGAGGAGAAAGAAGAATGAGAAATACTGATATTTTGTTGAAGGCATGGCTAGAATTTTGATTTATTTGTTCTATTGTTTTGGTTAGGACTTAGAGAGTGTGTGAGGGCTCTGATTTTTTTCCCCCTATTTTATTTCAGGGTTTCTCTTTTCTCACAAGATCAAACTGGTGGTCCATGGTCCATCAGGATATGGGTAAGGAATAAGGAGGATTTAATAATTGAAGCGGGGGCTGAATCAGAGACAAGATCTGCACGTATCACATGTTTTTCGTAACAATATTGTTCGTCCCAGTCCCACTGAGTAGAGATCATTTACAGTACTAACCTCAGCAATTACACAGCACACCATTTCCAAGTGCAAAGTGCAAACCCAACATCCACCACCTGATTCTTGCTGGGGTTGATGATTGCAGCTGTATTAAGTGGTTTTGACTCTGCTGCAGTTTCTGGCCTGTACAGTGTACACTGTGCTGTCTCAAACTCCAATCATTCCCAAATGCATATTGCATCTTGGGAAATTTTTTATTTGTAGTAATTAATAGAAAAGAAGAGAGAGAAACAGAAAGAAAGAGTACGGTTATAATTTTATTGATAGTAAGATCGGTACGAATTGTACCGATTCTAAATCTAAAAGAGTTTAGAACGGTTCGTGTTACATATTGTCTTTTGGAAAATCATCATATGTCATTTACATGAAATGAATTGTTGCATACCTTTTAAGCGGATAACATTATGCACGCATCGCTAGCTAGTTGAGATAAAAGTTGTGAGCCTACACAAGTATCAATTCAAATGACTACGTAGACTGTTAAGCAATGTCTTCTACCCACAATATTTCACCAACTAAATTAGAGACTAAATTAATCTAGCTATCTAAATGAAAATAGTCCTACAGTCACATCATTCATTCTTCTACGCCATGTTAGACAACCAGGTGCTCATCATGAATGTGAGACCTTAAAAACGATGGCCGGCAAGTGGACCAGCCTAGTAGACCCACCGGCTTTGCGTTCTTATTGCTTCCTCTGTTTTCACTGCCCAAGAGAAATAAACTTCTTTTCATTTTACTTCGCCATAACCTTCGTGGTTTGAAATATTTTTCAATATTTGATTTCAATAGAAAATGTACGTAAAACTGAAGAGGCTGCCTGCGGTGATTTAGAGCTGGTGTTTTCCTCATCCAAGCTGCTTTTCTAAACGTTATAAAAGCATAGGCATGACTGTGACGAAATCTTTTTAGTAAAACTTTGCCAAGATTTATTAAATAACAGTTGATTACATATGAAACGAGGCTATCAGAATCGAACGGGAAACAGCTAGATCACATTATTGCGCATAAGATGAAACAATTTATCATCGGAACAGTAATAGCCTAACAACATACTCCAGCCATTAAAATTCGCTGTTATGCCTATTCTTCAAAACAACACCTTATTGTAGAGAATGGGGCTTTGAAGAAATCAGAAATTGCTAATTGGATTGAGGTTTTGGACAATGTTTACTTGCATGGCGCAAGCGGGGGACCACAGAGGCACTTGTTGTGTTCAAAACGTTTTGCACCAAAATGGTGGGTGTACCGGGCCTGCGGAATGGGACCGCATAACTGGTTGTAGCTCACGTCAAACTGCAACCATTTTCTCTCAGCCACCTCTGCCGGTAGACTGCCGTAAATCTCGTTATGATCGATAACTAGAATGTCCATAACCTTTGGGATCTCCACATTTGTCAAATTGAAGCTAAATTTGTTATTTTCTAAGTATAAGGCATTGAGGTTCTTATCCCTGCAATTGAAAAAAGAAAAATAGAAAAGTTTTAAAAGATAAAAATCTCTGTTTGTGGATGTTTATGTTTGTGTATAGAGCAACAAATAAGGCTTTAATTTGAAGACAATTGATTGAAACAAACCTGCCAAAGAGAAAAGATGCATCTCCTGTAAGCTGGTTGTCGTATAAAATCACAGTAGCAAAATTTGCTTTTGCAAAGGAGGGGGGAAGTGTGCCAGTAAGGCGATTCCCTGCGAGCAAGAGGTTTAAGATGGTAAGTGTGGGGGGGATGGAACCAGTAAGCAAGTTCCCGTCAAGACGAAGAAATGTAAGCTCAGGTAGAAGACCAAGGAATGGAGGTATTGAACCGTAAAACTGATTATAGGGGGCGTTAAGTGACTGCAGTGCAGTGAGTTTTGCAATGGAAGGAGGGATTGAAGCAGAGATGTTTTGAGCAAAAATATCAAGAGATGTGACCCGGCCGGTGGTGGCATTACAGTCGATTCCATTCCATGTGCAACATGAGGTGTTTGAGGTCCAGGACGAGAGACCAGGTGGGTTGTTGAGCTCCGATTTGATGGCAATAAGTGCGGATTTGTCGGCCTTGTCACATAGTGCAGCCAAAGTAAGTACTGGAATACTAGTGAGGAGAAGAAAGAAGAATGAGAAATAGTTATCTTTTGTTGAAGGCATTGCTAGAATTTTGATTTGGTTGTTCTATTGTGTTGGCTAGGACTTGGAGATTCATGGCTTATATATGTGATGAACCTCTTACTTGAAACGAGAGACTAATATGATTCTTCTTAATGCAAGATTTACTATTATTTAATTTAGTTTAATAATGTTCGGTACTTAAGCAAACAGTTCCTTTTTTAGCACTTACCAGGATGACCAAATTGGACTTTGCCTTTCTCTTTTCAACGAGATCAAACTGGTGGTCTACTGGTCCATCAGGATATGGATAAGAATGATTTAATAATGGAAGAGGGGCCGAATCAGAGACAAGATCCTGCATTTCGTGACAATATTGTCCGTCCCACTGAGTTGAGACAGTTGACGGTAACACAACACACCATTTCCGAGTGCAAACCAGACAGCCACCATCTGATTCTTGTTATTGCGTTTCATGATGCAGGAAGCTTCAGTAAAACGGACGGATGTGATGGACTTGTACACGGTTTTGAACTGCCGCATTGTACATGATATTCCCTAGTTCTACCACGGAAGATCAGATGCTCTTTTAGTCCAATAATTAATTACCAGTGCATTTTTCACCATCTTCTCTTCAGTTACGTGGATTTAAATGCATCTAAAATTTGAATCAAACTTACATAATTTTAAATAATTATAGAGGATGGTTGAAATGCTTGTATTTTTTTGCCTTCATTATGACTTTATTGCTAAACATTAATAACTTAAAATTTTAAACACAAATATTAAAAGAAAATTATTAGGTTCGATCTATATTATTCTCTATGTATATATAAAATATTATAATATTTCAATTTTGTTTTAATCAAATATCAAGAGCTTACAAAAATTCATTGATATAGATAAATTCTGAACGTTGATTTTTTCAGCTATTGATTAATATAAAAACAAAACTGAAAAGTAATAATTTTTTGTGTGGATATAGAGAAAATAATATATATTACATCTAATGATTTTATTTTGATATATAAATTTCAAAAATTTTGTTATTAGAAAGTTGAAAAGTGAAGACATGATGGAGATACAAAAATAGAGTCATGAATTCTTTATGACTATCCAATCTATCAAACTCACTTAATTTTTTATATGCAATGTACGGATTAAATCATAAATGGATTGTCATTTTATTGAACGTTTCATATATTCTTGATGAATTTTGATTAATATATAATATGTTAACAACATTAATTACATCTAAAAAATGTATATACAAACGCTAACTCAAATTAAACTACATAAAAATAATTAAGCATATACGAATTAATAAGAATTAAATAGTTAGCTCATTAATAAATATTTGGTGAAAAAAATATGCTTCAATACAAGTGGGTTGGTTAACATCGAACTTTCTAAAGGCAAATTCACAATTCAACCCGACTTAATGGGTTGGTCAAAATTCATATTCATATTCAACCAGACCACATCGCAAACAAAAGCATTTTTTTTTTTTTTTTGGAAACTAGACAGAGGCTGTCTAGGTGGAACAAAAACGATTTTAGTTGGATAAATCTGTTGTGTTGGGCAGGTTGAAATATCTCTTATCTAACCCTAGCTAGCGTGTCTCTAACGTCTTAATATCTATGCTATAGATATTTTGTACTAAGACATTATAACCCATCTTTTAATTTGCCGAGCAATAAAATAACTCATGAGATGCCTCTGTTTACAAGTTCCAGGGTTACAGTCAGAGGTGGATCCACACACAGCCAGATGAGGCTCTCTTTTCCTGAATTTTGAAATTCAGTGAAAAAAATAAGAACCCGTTACTATTTTGTTTCTCTTTGGAAATTATTTTGTCATTTTCTAGAACTGAAAAGTCCGTTAGATCAGTTTAAAGTTTAAAAGGACTGTTAATGAAAATTTTTGTTATTTTTATAAAAATTATATAAAAATTTATAGATCTGGACCAACTTTGTTGTTTTTTAAAGTTAAAATAATTTTTTTTGTTGTATTTTATTATGTAAGACTACTATTTTTATTGTTTCTTATTATGTTGATTTTTTTTATTTAGTACCTGATTAGTTAATGAGTTTGAACCCAATAAGCTATTTTAATCTGATTCCTGACTCTCCGACAAAAATCATACGTCCGCCCCTGCTTACAGCTGCACTTCGCTGATGACATTGAGAGAATAAATCAGATTGTTGCAATATACAAGCAAATCGGAGGTTGTAAGGTAGACGAGACGAAGCACAGGATGAGCCTGCATCATCTGCATTAACTCAAAAGAGCATCTTTCGAGTTAATAGATATCAACCGTCCGATTACAAACGGAGTCCATTCGGCCTCCCACCTAAAACATAGGGGGTCATTAATTTTAGTGTGAATCTAATTTATACGAATCTCAAAACTACTCAGACCGGTTTAAATACATTAACTCAAAACATTCATTTTTAGTTAATGCAGAGGATACGAATTCGCACAGGATTGGGTTTCCTTTTCCAATCCTTGCCACGTGTCTGCGCATTAGTGGTGCATATGCAATGCATTGTTGTCTTTATGTTCATATTTTTTTTTTTTTTTTTTTTTTTTTTTGCGGCTTTTAAAATTTGTCACTTATAGGCAGTCTCAGGCAAGTGGAGAGTTTGGAGAAAGTCAATTATCAGCGCACTCTTTAGACAGAGTATCTTCTCAGCTACTCATCTATAGAGATCAGGTTTCCTAAAATTGGATGGGGCAAAGAATTTGAGTTTGATTACAATTCGAATTTACTCCGAGCTCTTCGAGTATCTGTGATAATTGAAGCCTCTCACTTCATTGGAAGAAATTCAGAAGAACCGGTTCGGATATTAGCTAGTAGGCCCTTTTTCGGCTCCAGACCTCCCCTAAATAGGGATGGCAATGGGCCGAGCCCACAGGTATTTTGCGGAGCAGCGACGATCTGGCAGAGTGGCGGTGATCTATTGGCTGCAGTTGTGGCGGCCTAGGCAGAGAGACGGAGAGAGTGACAGAGAACGAGAAAGAGGATGCGAATAAAAAACCCTAGGTTGCTGGCCTGCTGCTTATTTATTTTAACACAGAGGCCCAATGGGTTATCTGTGGGCTTCGATATAAGTCCAGATCTAGCCTGACCTGTCTCTAGACCCGGTCTTACCTGGTCCATTACAGAGCCAGACCAACCGGATAAAGGACGAACCAGACAGGTATGACCGGGCCACTGGGCCAATTAATTTTTTTTGCCATCCCCACCCCCAAATGGTCCAGCATTACAGCATCTGTCTTGAACATACACTCGAGTATATTTTGTGCTTCAATCCGACCTAAAGGCTAGTTTAATTAAATCTCTATTTATCCCCTTATTTTAATTTTAATTTTTTTTTTAATTTGACAGCGGCTGCCAAATGGATTATATTAAAATACATCCAGTAAGAACATCAACAGCAGTTACACTCCACTGCTTTGCTACCTAATGAATTCTTAACAATACTTTATCCACATATATCTCAAATCCATGCACTATTCCCTCAACAAGTATTCTTGGTAGCATCCTTCTATCATTGAACACAATCCCATTACTGTGTTTTCACAGTAACCAGCATGTTCCTGAGCAGTACTGGTCTGTTTTTCTTCCAGCACCGATTGCCTTCAAGCTGCAGCAAATTAAACCAAATATCTTTGCGAAATATTAGGGGTAGAATTGGGATAGAGAACCACACGAGGGTCTATTGTACATTACTAGAGCTTTTATTTCATAAATAGTGTGATGTAATTACTATACTATGTAATTAACTCTCTTTTATCAATACATCTGTTGATTGGCGCTTTGCTGACAACATTCAAGAAAAAGAAAACATTGAAACATGGGGTGCCTAGCTGTTTCGGTACCAGTTGGTCTACATACCAGTGTTATCAGAACCGGACCGGACCGGTGATTCAATCGGAAAAAACCGGACCCGTTCACTTGTCCGGTTCGGTTCTTTAAAAGGATCGTTTGTGCTCTCAGACCGGTCAAAACCGGTTAATTGGTCGGGTTTTATAAAAAAAAACAATGAACCAAACCAACAAAAAACCGGTTCAAAACAATTTTCTTTTGCGGTTCAAGATTTTTTGTATACTTATCTTTCTCCTTCAACCATCTCACCCTTTCTTTGCTCGTAAAACAATAAGATCCTCTATATTATCCAACAGAAGTACAAAATATGTGTGATTTCTTACTATATTCTCAATTCTCGATTCCTCAATGCCAAGTTTTGCACAGCTCAACCTCACACCTCAAGGATGCATATTTTCAAGGCAAAGTTTGATAGGAAATCACAAAAGTAGCTGTGAAGATCAAATACTCAAAGTAATCTCATGTAATCACATTGATATAACACTTGAAAGGTTATTATTTGAGTTGATTTTATTGAATAAATCTATGCATTTAAGATGTTTGATGAAATGCTCAAACGAAAATGAATTTCTGAACATGGATTGACTTTTGTATTTACAGTGCATTTCTAAACTTCATCACTTTTTGCTTGATAAACATGGGTTTAATCTATATATCTTTAATCATGGGTTCATGTGGTGTGTTTGCTGCATTTTGTTCTTGTACTTTGATTTCCTCTCTAAACCGACTCAAGGTTTTGTTGTTCCTAGTTTTTGATGGATAATGGTCTTGGATAATCTGTTAATAGATAATGGTGGCCTAAGTTTAATGGTTGTTGCCGAAAAGAGTGAGAAAAGATTTTCAATAGTTAGTATTAATGAATCTCTTGTATATGCCAATTTATCCTTAATCCTTAACGGGTTTAAACCCAACTTTAGTTACCCTTCATCTTTTCCTTTGCTTACTTTTCTGGTTCGAGTTGTATAATCATGTAAAGAAAACTTGCATATGAAAATAAATTCAAAATATAATGTATCAGTCCTACTTTGCCTATGTTTAGGTATCGATGCTTTCATTTACACTTTCAGATTACAAATTATAACTTATTTAAAAAACCTACAATTGAACCGGTTGACCCATCGGTTTGACCAATGAGCCGTTAACCCAGAGCTTGACCGGGTCAATGTCCGGTCTGGTTCTGATAATATTGCTACATACCACAAATCCTGTTGCACAGCCTATATTGTGTCAGGCTTTACATGAACCCGTTGAGTTCTGGACAACTTAAACTATCTCGAGCTAGTTTTATTCATGCAATGGTTTTTAACATCTCTATTATATTATTAAGCACGTTGGGTGTCCGATCTGCCAACGGCTATGATTGAAAGATGAAACTTCGAATTTGATATCAGTCCTCCAATTACATAATTTGTTTTCTTTTAATTAAATGCATCCGCTTTATGTATAGAAGTCTAAATTTAGTTAAAAACATACTCACTACATTTGTTGCCACACGATACATTACAATTAAAATTGAACAAATTTTGAAATTTAGCGATATATTTATCCGTTTCCTTATTTCTTTGTTTCCATATATCTCTTCTTCAATTGAGAAGACTCCACCTTCCATTTTCTTATTTTTTTGTTTCCTTATTTCTTTTTTGTTTCTATACGGATCACAATGGAAATCATTTTTTTTTATTTCCTTGTTTCTCTTTCTTTATTTCTATACATATTGGTGTGGGCAATTTAAAATATATTTTCAATATAGAATATATCAATGTGTATGTGTGTGTATATATTATAAATTAGAAACAAAGAAGAAGAAGAATATAAATTGGAATGTGTGTGTGAATATATATTTCTCTTATAATATGTGTGTGTGTGTCTATATATATCATACATACACACGATAACACTTTTTATGTATGTTTTTTTATATCATGTTATATGTTGATATTGAATTGTTTGTATGATATTTGATATTAGATTCAAATCGAGCTATTATTTGATATCATTGGTACTTAAAAATAAATAATCATCATATTATCAAATTGTCATCAGATATCACGATTAAAGTTAATTAAACATACAGAATCATATAAAAATTTTATTAACATGTGTCTTGATTCTTAGTAATTATTATTTTTTATTAATATATTTGTTTCTTATAATATGTCTCCGTTGCAACGCACGGATATGATACCAGTAATGTTCTATCCATAATGAAATATAATTTTATATTAAGTCATCTCAGCTTTAAATTGAACACGTAGACATCAGGTAAAGAT
Source organism: Carex pumila (assembly GCA_033356055.1). Lineage (NCBI taxonomy): Eukaryota > Viridiplantae > Streptophyta > Magnoliopsida > Poales > Cyperaceae > Carex > Carex pumila. Next base: position 340,093 of record JARJHM010000041.1, read on the forward strand.
ACTTTAATCATTATAAGGTCAAAATCAAGAGAACACCTTGGGTCCGATGGCCATTGGACTCAAAGTGGTTTCAATAGATTTGCTCACCATCGGATTTGCTTTAGGATTCGTGCTCGCACTTTTGCGTATGCTTTAAAATTCATGCGCACAAATCTTAAAATAGATCCAATGGTGAACGAATACATTGGAACCACTTTGGATCCAATAGCCATCGGACCCAAGCTGAAGTGCAAAATCAAATAATTGTGAACTAAAACAATTTTAGCAACTTTAATTTATATAAATTTGAAATTCAAATTTTGAATTTCACCTATTATATAGCATCATGTACCGGTAAGGATGCTAAAATGTGACGCATGATTCACCGGTGATTTAGACCTCGAGTTTCATCATTCGAGCTGCATTTTTAAACGTTATAAACACAACTGTGACGAAATATTTTTAGTAAAACTTTGCAAGGATTCATTAAATAACAATTATACATAAGAAACGGGGCTAAAATCGGAATCGGACGGGAAACAATCGGATCACATTATTGCGTATACGATGGAACAAATTAACATTGGAACAGTGATAGCCTGACAACATACTCCAGCCATTAAAATTCCCTGTTATACCTATTCTTCAAAACAACTACTTATTGTAGAGAATGGGGCTTTGAAGAAGTCAGAAATTGATAATTGGGTTGAGGTTTTGGACAATGTTTACTTGCATGGTGCAAGTGGGGGACCGCAGAGGCACTTGTTGTGATCAAAATGTTTTGCCCCAAACCAATGGGTGTACCGGCCCTGTGGAATGGGACCGCATAGCTGGTTGTAGCTCACGTTAAATTGCAGCCAATTTTTCGCTGCCACCTCTGCCAGTATACTACCATAAATCTCGTTATGATCAATAACTAGAATGGCCATAACCTCTGGGATCTCCACATTTGTCAAATTGAACTTAAATTTGTTATTTGACAAGTATAATGCATTGAGGTTCTTATCCCTGCAGTTGAAAAAAAAAAAAAAAAGGTTTAAACGATTAAAAAGATCTCCATTTTCGGATGTTTACGTTTGTGTATATAGCAACAAATAGTCTTTAATCTGAGGACAATTGATTGATACATACCTGCCAAAGAGAAAAGATGCATCTCCTATAAGCAGGTTGTTGGCTAAATCCAAAGTAGCAAAATTTGCTTATGCAAAGGAGGGAGGAAGTGGGCCAGTAAGCCGGTTCCCTACGAACAAGAGGTCCAATAAGAGGGTAAGTGTCGGGGTGATGGAACCAGTGAGCAAGTTACCGTCAAGACGAACAAATGTAAGCTCAGGTAGGAGACCAAGGAATGGAGGTATTGGACCGTACAACTGATCATAGGGGAGGTTAAGTGTCTGCAGTGCTATCAGTTTTGCAATGGAAGAAGGGATTGGAACAGAGACATTGAGACCAAAAATGGTTAGAGCTGTGACCTGGCCGGTGGTGGAGTTACAGTCGATTTCATTCCATGTGCAACATGAGGTGTTCGAGGACCAGGATGAGAGGCCAGGCGGGTTGTTGAGCTCTGATTTGATGGAAAAGAGTGCAGATTCATCGGCCTTGTCACAGGGTGTAGCTGAGGTGAGTATTGGAGCAATGAGAAGGAGAAAAAAGAATGATAAATACTGATATTTTGTTGAAGGCATCGCTAGAATGTTGATTTGGTTGTTCTATTGTGTTGGTTTGAACAATGATTATTTTATATTTTTTTTTTCTATTTGTGCGCATGCATGTTTTCTCCTCTCTCAAAAGTCATGGCTTATATATGTGATGAACATCTTACTTGAGACGAGATACTGATTTGATTATTCTTAATATAAGTTTAACAATTACATGATTTAGTTTAAAAATGTGCGGTACTTAGAGCAAACAATTTCCCTTTTTGACACTTTAGTGATTAATTTTGAAGAGAAATGTAAGTTTGAACATAGTTCTAGCTATCTGTAATCTGTATCATTTTTTCTTCTCTCGGGGATAACCAAATTTGACATTCTATTTTCAACAAGATTAAACTAGTGGTCTTGGTCCATCAGGATATGCATAAGGATGATTTAATAATCGAAGCGGACTTCACAGCCTCTGTGAAGGTTTTTTTCAAAACAGAGACAAGATCATGCACCAACTCGGACCACTAGTTTAAAATTTTAATATACATAATTAAAATTTTGCAGTCATAGGAGTGGCTTAGCACCTCCTAGGATGTACTAAGATCTACCCCTGGTCCTGAAGCCCATTGAATCTCAAGTAGATCCGGTGGGCATCCGACTACTCCGCAGTCCTTAAACAATGAACATAGACTCGAGTATATTTGAACTTCAACCTGATCTAAAGGCTGGTTTAACTAAATCTCAATTTAACCATATGTTAGCTTTAACATAGTTCTGGACATCGTAAAAAATCTTGAGCTAGTTCTTACATACCGTAGTTTAGGCACTCACTTCAGTTACAACTACACCTTTTTTTTTACCATCTTCGTTTTCTTACGTCTTTTTGTTTGTCTTTTAAAAAATCATCATATGTCATTTACCAGAAAAGAATTGTTGCATACCTTTTAAGTGAATAAAATTATGCACGCTTCGCTAGAGAGTTGAGATCAAAGTTGTGAGCCTACAAGTATTCATTCAAATGATTACATAAACAGCTAAACAATTTCTTCTACCCACAAAACTTCACCAACTAAATTAGAGACTAAATCTAGCTATTTAAATCAAAATAGTCCTACTGTCATATCATATCATATCATTCATCCTTCTACGCCATGTTCAGCAACCACCTGCTCATCATGAATGTGAGACCTTAAACTTTAAAAAGAAGCTCATAAGCAAGTGCAGCTACTGCTGCACCGGCAAGTGGGCCAGCCCAGTAGACCCACTGGTTTTCCCAGGACCAGGTCACAAGTGCGGGCCCAAATGACACTGCCGGGTTCATCGATGCACCATCAAAAGCTGCTCCAGCTAGGATATTTGCCCCAACAATACAGCCAATAGCTATGGGTGAAATCGTACCAAGGCTACCTGTCAATCGTCACGTGCACAGTTAATTGAGCATTTTAAGTTTCAGGTTTTGTAGCAATGTACTAATTGTCAGTTCAGTTAACAGTATTTAGAAGGCAATACCCAACCCCATCAAGCAACCATTTATTTCTGCTTGGTTGATGTTTTAGGCAACCACAAAGGCTAGAAATTAAATATGCATCTGTGCTACCACATGGTTGCTACTGTACAATACAAAATGTACCAGTACTGAGCCCTACAATACTTGTAAGCTTTTACCTTTTAACTATTGGTTATGCATTAGAACATCAGAACAAATTTTTAACTAAGTTAACAGTTCATACGGATAACTTACCTTTTTTTGAGTCCACTGCGGTAGCAAATACAGTCAAGACCAAAACGAAGGTCATGACAGCCTCAAGCACAAGCCCTTGAGTGGAATCCACTCCAGAAAGCTTGAATGTGCCAATGGGAATGCCACTGGTACAAAAGAGAAGTACGAGGCATGCAAAAGTAGCACCGAGCAGTTGAGCAATCCAGTAGATTAGACCCCGAATAAATGTAATTTTGCCACCGAAGAAGAGACCCAAGGTCACAGCAGGGTTGACATGACCGCCCGAGATGTTGGCCCCAACAGACACTGCCACAACAAGTGAAAATGCATTTGCTAGTGCTGAGGTTATCAGACCAGCAGGGTTGGTTTCTTTGCCTCCAGTCAATTTGCCTAAAGGAGATCTCAAGTATCAGTTAATTGAATGTCAAAATCACAAGTTTCTTAGATAAGATTTTTATCAGTGCTATTAAATGCAATGAATTAGGATTACATTGGGTGAATTGGACCATAGTCACAAGATTCGTGAATTAAACCCGAATAATTTGTTTTTTGGGTGATGCCGAACCGAAAGCTGAATTACTCGGTAACCCAAATAATTCGTGAATTTTATGAATATTTCTCAAATTTTATGAACTATTCGTGAAAGTTCCCCGGAACATCTTTTTTTGGTTTTTCTTTTTTTGCTCTCTTGCAAAACTGAAATCTCTAATCTAGATAATTCTAAATCATTTCAGAATTATACCTTAATTATTTCCGAATCACGAATTTTTGACCTTGCCGAATGGAACCCGAATAATTTATTTGTCACTATGAATTGGACTCATATTTAGTCATTTCCTTGTAGCAGTAATGGCATCAGCTGCTAAGAAACAAAATTAGCCAATTGGTGGTCCGAACTCCGAACCCCCAAATTGGCAAAATGAAACAAAGAGGTGACGTACTGAAAGCCATGACGGAGCCCTGGCCAGCAAAGACAAAGATAAATGTGGAGATAAACTCCGAAAATGCTGCCTTGAACGCTGCCGGGTGCGTGGCCTCCTCTTTCGTTCCTAATGCTATCCTTGATATTGCCATTCTCTCTCTCTCTTTCTCCTTGACTAGGATTGCGTTCAGTGGAACTGACAATGCTAATTAATTTGACGTCCCATTGGAGCGATCTTGTGTGTAAAAGGAATGCCCCAGTGGCCACTTAGAATTCACATCACCTAAATAACTCAAATTTTGAGTTTATATTCGTACCGTCAGATCGGCTTATGCACGATTATTAAATGGGTTGGATTGATCCTGATTATGATCGGATGGTTAAATATTAACTCAAAAATTGAGTTACTTCAGAGAAACCGGACTCCCATTGTAGTCCCCTGCCTTTCATTTCACTCGTACTTCTGTCCGATGAAATTGTCCGGATCACTATTATCCATTCGGAACTTTTTTATTTGCCAAGCCAGCATTTTTTTTTAAAGAAAACCGGGCTAACAAATGTCTTCGTTTTTTATTTTTTTGGAGAGAAATATGAAAATTAAAAATGGGGGTATTTCACGTGTACCCCTTAAAAAATTTAAAATTACGTATTCCCCCCTCTAAACATTAAAATTACATATTTCTCCCTCTAAACTTAAAAAACTTACAAATGTATCCATTGTATTGTCTTTTAAATTAAAACTCATTCTAAATTTTATAAATCACCCATTTTACCCTTTATTAAAAGTACGAACACCCCATCGAACTCAAATTTGAATATGAATGGTTCCTCTACCGTCTGATCTGCGCGCATCGCATTAAGATATGCAAGCATCACTTCGCTAATGTAGCATGCACGGATCTCAAAGAAATTCTGATACACACATTGCATTGAGATATGTGCACATTGCTTCAATATCGATGCGTGTTCGCTTCAAGATTCGTGTTGATCTAGCAAGCATGAATTTTAAAGCATTTCAGACAGTAGAGGACACTTTAGATTTAAATTTGAGTTCGATTGGTGTTTTATGCTTTTAATAAAAGGTAAAATAAATATTTTATAAATTTAGAATGAGTTTTAGTATAAAAGATAATAAAATGGATAAATTTGTGAGTTTTTGAAGTTTAAGGGGAATATATAATTTCAATGTTTAGAGAGGGAAGGTCTAATTTTGAAATTTTTGAGGGGTATATGTGAAATTCTCCTATTAAAAATAGACACTTTATAAATTATCCAGTAAACAGGTATCGGCCCACAAGGATAACGTGAAATAATAATTCCTACTAAATTAATTAAATCGAAATGTAAAAGGTTTTGGGGAGTTTGTTTCAATTGGTTGATTGTGTTTGGTTGAGAAATAAAACGACAATTTAAACAAACAAAGTAAAAGGAGATTTGGTTTAGGGTTTAGGGTTTATAATATGGTTCCGAAAATCGGCCGATTCCGAGTTGACTCGGCCGAGTCGACTCAGAATCAGCAGTGTTTGGGCCGAGTTTTACTCGATTCTCGTGTCCGTGCGAGTTTTTCGGCAAAATTCGGATGAACAGTGCTTGACTCGGCCGAGTTTTTCGATTTTCCGACTGAGTCGGCCGAGTTACACTGAGTTTTGTCCGAGTCAAGCCGATTTAAAGCAAAAATGTCTGTATCACACTAACTTGGACGAGTCTCAGCCGGCGGCTGTGCTGTCGTAGGTCGAGTTGTGGCTGTGCGCTGGGAATCTCAATCGGCGCTGGGAATTTCAATTGGAGAAGGAGTCCCATTCGATTTTAATCGGCGCACGAGTCTAAATCGCAGGAGAAGAATTTTAATCGCTGGGAGTCTCAATCGCAGGCGCAGGAGAAAGGGGAATAAAAGGGAAAATTACAATTCGCCCCTCCTAATTTTACTATTTCCGTATGGAAGAGAATTGATAGCCTCCAAATGTTTGGTGTATACAAGATCTATGCTACAAAATTACAAGCGTTAGATCTAAATCAATCGGTTGATATATTACGTTGAGTACAAACCATATAGAAGCAGATTGAGAACGATATAATTTTGGTCTACACTTTTACATCCTAGTCCCTATAAATTTTATTAATCCTGAACGTTTCTGAGTGGAGGTCGGTGCTAATTTTTGTAATTTGTGTGGTAGTTGTTAAAAATTTCAATGTGGGTTAAACCTTTTGATAATGATGTCTATAATCTTTCTTCATTATTTCTTGTTTCACAAAAAATGAAATTTGATATATTTCGATCATTATTCCAAAAAATTGTGTTACATTAGTACGTATTGCTTCTAGATTCATGCATATCAAGTTTGTGTGAATCTTAACGAGAATCTGATAGCTCTGACCCGTTGCCATTGTTCTTCACGGCATTAAAAAGCATGCAAGTTATTTTTATCAATTTTTTTCTATTTTTTGGTTACAAAACAAGCTTCTGCCAAAAAAATCCGAGTTACCGATCCGATTCTTCCGATTCCGACCGATTCATCTGATTCCAATTCCACAGTCAAAAATCCGATTCCGATTCCGATTCCGATTCCGATTCCAAGTTTCGGAAGCATGGTTTATAAAAATGCACAAAGTTGGGACTGGAATTTTTGTGCTGATTGAGACGCAGATTTTGCGCTCATAATGCAACGTTACAAATCCAATATAAGAATGGTATTTAGGTTGCATAAAGTTGTTGAAATGTGAAATTTAAAATAGGCATAGTAACTGGAGTTTATTTAGAGATTAAGCTCAACTCAAGTTGAAGCAAGCACAAGATAACAAAAATATTTACAGTTCAAGGTTGAACCAGCTCCACTATCTTGTTTAATCTCTCAAATTCAAACATTTATTCTTTAAAACTCCACCATCCCAATCTAATGCGGACTGATAATAATAATAAATTATCAAAATAAAAGAAGAGCGAAAGATCTTTCCTCCTGATTTTGTCATATTGTTTTTAACAACAATTAATATATATATCAAGTTTGATCAATTTCCATTATTTCAACTATTTAGCAAGAAGCTTATTATTGTTATACCTAAGCTCTATAACTACAAAGATGCTTATTCCCTCGATATTTAACATATTTATTAAATAGCCTTTAAATTAAAATTCTCTCAATTGAACGAAGACAGCTGTTGTTCTCTGAGGAATGCTAAAGTATCCGGACTTAGCTTCATATTTTGCTTTTTTCACCAAATCGTCTGCAGAATTTAACTACAAAAGTAAAAAAGTTACATATTTGGTTAGCAATGAAACTGGTGCAGCATTAGCACAGTTGGTTTCTGTTTTTATCCTCTTTTTCCTTAGTTTCTTGGTAGAACATATTTCTGAAGTAGCAAGCACCAAAGAAATTGCATACCTGAACGGGGTGTAGTTGGAGCGTCTTTGACTTCAGAGCAGGCATTTCCATGGAGACCACCTCTGGGCTTGCATTAAATACAACCACTATAAGTGAATACCTGCAAAACAACAAAAATAATAGTTAGAAATTGCAGTAGTCATAGTGATGTACAACTGGTACCAGAAAACACTCTAATCCTCTAACTGGCACAGCTGCACAAGACCAATTCATGATCTGAATCAGTTCTCTGTTCATAAAATGGACAAAGAAATACAGTTTGATTGAATAAAATATCCTGTACGCAGGTCGGTACCAATATGTAACAATATTACAACAATGTAGTCATAGTATTAAGCTTACATGGGGTCTAACTGAGAAATGCCAGGTTTACCGCCATGTTCATCTTCAATACTCATGACAATGACACCTGGGACCCACGATGGTCCTGTATTGTGAAAGCGTACCCTTTCCTTTATAGCACACAAAAAAATTGTAAGAACAGTATTTTATTTTCAATAATATATTTGCCTATTAAACCAAATTTCCAATTACTTGAATAGAGTTTGCACTGCTTAGACGTAAAAGTGGCGAGGAGTATCTTATCTTCAGGAGATCAGTGAAGTTACGAAGTGCAGCAAGGATGTGGGATTTATTAGGCTTGAATGATGGATTAGCTAATCGAGGTTTAATCCTAGAATAAATAATTTATTTACTCAGGACATTAAAACAGTAAGACAATCAACAAATTTAGCAATTGGCATACACTTCACAAAGATAAAGGTCACCGAATGGTGAAAGGGTAGGTTTAGGACCTCACATTGTTTTGGATTTCAAGTTGATGTTTTGGGTCATGTCTTGAAATTCACAGATAGGTTAGCTTGACATTGGAAAGTTTGATTAATTTTCAAAGTTGTTAGGCCAGGTCAGTTTTGGCAGGTACTGCCAGCTTAGGTCATTTGCTCATTTCAGGTTACTGGTCATCTGGCATTTGGGTCATTTTCGGTTGTTGGCAAATTTGATCAATTCTAAAGATCACTAATCCTAGTATCTTACAAACTGTCCATTCAAGTCAATCTCACTACTGGTTTACACAAGTCAATAGATCCAGGTACTGTATGTACTGAATCCCAATTCACGATGCTTTCTTTTTTCCTTTTTTTTTTCAGCGGTGCCAGAGATGTCAATAATAACCAAATCTGACAAACCTTACTCTCCAGAACCCAACAACAGGATTTTCATGTCAGGTTAGCCACATCTAGACCCAACCTAACCTGGTCTTTTCTTAAAGATTGATTCATAAATGCAAACAAAAGTTTTCTGTTTTAAATGATTTTTTTTTTAACTTTTTTATTATCTTAATTTAAGTGTCTATAATCATTTTAAATTCTAATTCAGCTCTTTGCATGTGATCTTTTTATGCGTCGTGCATATTAGAAAAGAGAGTTTAATTTATGTTTTACAACTCATGAAACTATTTGAAATTTTTCAAGGATCTATGTTTAGCAACCCCTAATTACAAATCTTTGTACTGGAAACTTTGAAATATGTTTACTTGGTTTGAATAAAAATTGAAAAGATTATCTGGATAAATCAATTGCCAAGTTATCGCATTACATATTTTTAATTCCAGAAAAATTATAATCAACAATCCCGTCTAACCCAACCAGAAGATCTACACAAGTAGCACAAAGCAGTGATGAAACAAATACCTTAGCTGATGGTGATATATACACACTTACAGTTGTACAGGTATAATTGTACAGAGAGAGAGAGGAGTTACAGAGGCCAGTTGTGTTCGTTCTTTTCCTTTGGAGGGAGGCCAACACCCCAGTTGTTTGTTTCGTAAGTAAAATCAAGCCTTGTCAAGGAGATAAAACGAAAGGTACAACTTTAGAATAGAAGAATATGATATGCATCCAAGTCTAGAATATAAGCAGTCTATTCAACATACCTATTAAACCAATCACCGGAATTATAGGAGTCACGATCAAGGGATTTTGACCTTAGTAGCTCATCACCAGCATGGAAGAAAGGTATTCCCTACCATAAAAATATACCAATGTATGACCCCAGAATTTAGTTTTTATCAAAATTGAAGCAGACTTTCATGCACCAAATTAGATTTTTTTTTATTTGGGCACAGTCGGGTGGCATTGTGGCAGTATAGAACCAAATATGCAGCTTGTGAAACAATTTACATTACACTTCACACTTTTCAATTCAATTGAATCTACCATTTGGGATATTGATGAGAGAGAGAGAGAGAGAGTGAGAGAACCAATCTGATGTGCATGTTCAGGCCTGGAGCAATTTTGTCACAAAGATTTATGTATGGAAACTTAGTTACAGTTTGCTAGGCAAGGAAACATTTATGCAATGTTGATATTTGACCATATAGACTCCATCAGTACAAACCCAAGAAGATCTTTAGTTTATTCTATTTTAAATAAGTATAAGCTACAAAAGTTATGGTAAAAAATAAAGAAATGATGAAGAAGTAACAAAAAATCATTCATCACATACCAGCTAAAATATAAAGGTACACATAGCTAGCTGGTACACTACTAACTGGAATGTTTTTGATATCTTATCCAGCAGAGATTGCCAGAAAGTGGAAAATAAAGAGTAAAAACCTGGGAGAGAGTAACAATGCTTGAAGCAACGTGATTCATTCTACATCTATCTTCAATTGAAAGTTCAAATGGAGTCTGCAAAAATAAATAAATAAATTTAATTATAACAACTTAGAAGTAGGTTTTTAGTTACAACGATTATAAGAGTAACAAATAAATAACAATAACTACTAACATGACACTATGAAAAAAGTAGATTTTTGATGATTAAATGAAACTTGAAATTTAAAACAGAAAAAAACTGAACAGTACTCTGAACTAATGCATTAAAAGTTTGCCCAATTATATATTACCTTGAGACTGATAATATCAAACAGAGTTTCGTTATCATGAGCTGAGACATAGTTTATCTGCAATGGAAAAAATAAACAGAAACCAAAATTCAATTTTAAAACAAATTTGTGCTCAACTAAAAGTAGAAGGCTCAGTTCATACTGTCTCTGTGGGTTCCATGGCATATCCAACGGGGTCCCCACCATAAGTCATTATCTCTGATCCTTTCACCTGTCAAATGCAATTTATCAAATATTTAACAGAAAATATAATAACTGCTTATCTGTGTCAAATATAACAGAAAGACCATTATTTCAAGTATTTTCATTTATAAAAACAAAAAATTGAAAGATCAAATTATAAAAATAATTAACTAACCGTTTCCCCTCCATGACAAATCAGAACAAAATTCCTCAAATTACCAGCTAAGCCAACCTTAAAAATATAGAATAAAAAGAATAAAGTTGAATTCTGATGCATTTTGTAATGCATATAAGGCAATACACACATATTGAAACCTGTATATGGTCAGCAGATCCTGAGAGCATAATGTCTGTATTAGATTTACCCCCTTGATCATATCCATTCGGCTAGTAACAAAATTTAAACAATGTTAACTCTCAAAAAATTGTTGTCACTTATAGTTATCAGACGGAGACATTTAGTGAAGAGAAACTAACTAATGTATCAACATGAAAATGAGAGGGGCACCTCTAGAGAAAGACCAGTGACAAATCCTTGCTGAAGTGGATTGCCAAATGGTGAACCACCAAGAACTGCATCTCTTATTCTATCATTAAAACTGCAAAAAGGTAAAAGGTAGAAGTTAAGCAAGAGTGCTTAAATTGCTTAACGAGCTTTTTGGGTTTTCCTAGGCAGATTAGATCTTATCTGGTTTCCATCACGGTTATGTTTTTAAGCCATATTGTTTTGGCTAATACTGAAATCGGAAAATTTTATAGAAGAGATAAATTCATACCTGCCAATGCCGGTACCAGATATGTTAAATTGAGATGCATTTATGCCACGCTTGTTTTTTGCCACCTCACCAAAATCCCAACCCTCTCCATATCTACATTTAGATGTAGTATTTTAAGGTATAAAGTAATTCTTGCACTATTTTAATTAAAATTAATGTGAGCAATCAAGTTCATACAGATATATCTTTGAGCCATCTACCCCGTCTTTATCTTCAGTCAGGCTTTGAAGCATACCTTTGGCTTTTACCTAGGTCAGCATTTGAAAAGGTAAAAATCTGAAGAAAGTAGATAATAGAGAATAGAAAATACAATAGGGTAGAGAGAGATATGTACCATGGTGTGCTTCATAATATGCCCCATTAGATCAAATCTGAACCCATCCACCTACCAGCAACAGCAATCTTTTTAATATCTAGAAACAATTAAATCTCAGGTTGATTCAGGGGTATTTTGGTCATAGGGACTGTGATATGGGTAGGCTGTGATATGAGCCCTTCAGTTATCCCGAAATTTTTATTAATAGGAAATATAATAATTAAATATCAAGATTAGAGAACGCTTTTGTGTTTTTTCGAGATATAGGGAAAACGTGATAGTTAATCATGTCCTCTGACCGTTATAGACTATCACGGCCAGGATTAGCACTAATCACCGCACTTAAAAAAAAAAAAAATTTCTTGGCCGTGAATGCATCATGCCATATTAAAATGGACAAACTCAGATCTCATTCTACACGGTCAGATATTGCACTGGATTTGAATTCTGGCCGTGATTATCAATCACGGCCAAGAATTTTTTTTTTTTTTTTTTAAGAAGTGCAATGATTAGTGCTAATCCTGGCCGTTATAGCCAGAGGACGTGCTTAACTATCACATTTTCCCTATATCTCGAAAAAATGCAAAAGCGTTTTTCATTTTGGATATTTATTTAATTAATTTCCTATTAATAAAAATTTCGGTTCAGTTATCAGTTAGGTTGGCCTAGCATATTAGAAGATAAGAGATAGTTTATGGGCTCAGCCTCTATGTATGTAACTGACTGTTTATGGGTTTTAATGCAAAACCGGCAGCTCTCGAATACCACTTTTTGTTTTTTTACAAGAAAAATAATAACTCTCAGGCGCATCTAGGTACTGGCCATGATTGCCATCTAGGTACACCAAAGACGAGAGTAACAAAAAATGTTGGGCAAACAGAGCCCGTATGGAGGGCGGATCTACTGCCAAGCCAGGGGGTGCTTAGCCACCCCATGATTTTAAATTTTTAATCATGTATATTGAAACTTAATTGATTTTTTTTAAGTGTTTATATGGTTCAACCCCCTCATAAAATGCTAAATGTGTGTATGTAGCTTAGTGGTTAGAATTCTACTTTGTGGTAAGACTTGGATTCAAATTTCAACTGCCACACATTATGCATTTTATGTTGCAGCTCCTCCAATCTAAATTTTATTTTCACTTGCTCACAAGTTCAACCATAAAACTTAAATAACCTCAAATTAAACAGGCAAACACAGAAAGAGAAAAACCTTGTAATCGACAGCCCAACATAGAAGATCATCAAGGATTAAACGCTCAACCATTAGATGCTCACTGGCAGTATTATTTACACAACTGCTGTTCTCTATATCACCATCTTTGTTCCTTCTAAGATAATAACCAGGTACAATCTGCAAACCAATAGTGCTTGTGATTACTTTGCTAATGAGGTAGTCTCTCTTTAATTTCTTACCCAAATTAATGAAAATTATATTCAAAGTTGAACCAGTGCATGCTCTTTATCTCAATTCGAGACATTTAATATGTTTCTATGCCCTTTGTTAATAGAGTTTGAGTTGGACTTTTAGTGCATATAGCTAACCAAGAGCATTTCTTCATTGTTAAAAAAAATAATAAGACATGATAAATTAAAATGAAGAAATAAATAAAATTATAAAAGAGGCTTGGTGCATAGTTCAGAGCCAACCCAATTGCCTGAAAGTACTCAGGTAAACAAGTTTAAATAAAATAACAAAACTACAACCTTGTCAAGAACAGAGCAATCATCAAATGGCCCACTTGCATACAGATGATTGTACACTACATCAAGCACAACACGGAGACCAATGCGATTCAGCGCCTGAAATAAAACGCTAGGGTCTACTTAAATTCAGCAGCAAAATATCACTTCAAGCATTCCTTCTTTATATGATTATGTACTCCTCAGTTACTTGAGATAAAGTATAAAAAATAAGGAACAATATACAGCACCTGGATCATTTGACGAAATTCTAAAATACGGCTAGAACCATCCGGATTAGTGGCATAGCTTCCCTTAGGAACCCCCCACAACACAGGATTATACCTATAAGTTTTATATCATAAAAATAAAAATGCGGAATGCTTATTTGTCAGATCCAGGGAGGCAAAAATGTGATAATTGTACCCCCAGTTATAGCCGTCTTTGTCTTGAATAGCCGTTATCTGTGCCTGTTGCTCATCTGAATCAGGAGGTAATGCTGCCAACACTGTATAATCTGTTTAGTGGTAGATTAAGAGTCATTATTATCATGTCATGTACCAGCACTACTTTGTCAGAAAGAAATAATGGGTTTGCGCATGTTGTTTGCCTTTCCTAACTTGCTCACAAGTATAACCATAGAGGAGATTAAAAATAAGGAGGGCATAAAATACTGCCATGCAAAATATCAGATGCTTTGTTATTTATATAAAGCTGAGATTCTTTTTAGCAAAAATTAATATTGGAATGAAGGAAAATATTGTAAGCATACAATATTTTTTAATGTACTTCATTATAATTTTTCAGAATAGTAATAAAATCAACCTTTACCACAAAAAAGATAGAACACATAACATATGCATAATAATTAAATGAAGTAAATTTCTAAAAACTAAAAATAATTCATCATAACAATTTTTAATCATTTCACAAAAAAGTTTTTTGATGAATTCTAAAATATTTCAAATGTTTTTGTAGATACGAGGATACATGTGCACTAAGAAAGACATTTACCAAAAGTAATAAAAATGAAAATTATCTCATTTACCAGGGTGACTCCAGTTACTAGAATTATCATCTACACCACCAAATTGATAACTAGGAAGAAGATGAACATGTGTTAAACCAGCTTCGCTGAGCTTTCTTAAGTGCTTTATTCCTGCCGAGTCCTAAATAATACAACTGATTACAATTAGTAGAAGTTTCATTTTATTAACTAGGTGGAAGGATATATTAAAAATACAGAAAAGCTGGATAGTACCTTACAAGTAAATGCTGGGTATCGACCTCGAAAATCAGGATCTACTGTGCTGTCACTAGCACTAGAATAAATAATAGTAAAGTTTATTTGAGCATTCCCAAATGTTTATTAAATTTCTTAATCTTTTTGAGATAAAAGATTTAATCACCTGAAATCACGGATATGCAACTCGTAAATGCTGATATCAGCAAAGGAACCAAGGTGTGGTTTTTCATTAGCCAACCCATCCCAGACGTTGGGCTTCAACTCTTCACTTCTAATATCAACCAACCATGTTCTTTTTCCATCCGAAGAGAGCCTAACTAATGCAAATATAAAATAAATATAAAACCATAGAAGAGCAAAGACAAAACCCAAATGGAGGTGAATTCGGCCAATAATTGAAACTTAATCGATGCCAAATTTCACTACCAAGAGAATTTTCTGAGTATGAGACACCCACATTGTCTGTACTTGATAACATCAGACATCCACCAAGAGATCAATGCCTTAATCATCTATGCTAGGCTTGGTTCTCTTACTACTAAAGAGTTAACTCACACAATTTGGGATAAATTATGAACTGGGTGAACCTGTACTGTACAGATGGAATTAGTGAAAGCCTATACTTTTTTATACAGGAAAGGTTGGAATTGTTGGATAGAACAATTGATGTTTATCAGTTTTCAAGTACCACAAATTTTGTCGTTTAAGATTTGGAACCCACCAGATAAATACTCATTTTAGCTCTAGAAACAAAAAAGAAAAGAAAAGAAATTAAAGTCCGTATACCCTCTAGCATATGGATCGTTTGCTTGACACTTCTCAACTCTTGAAGTGCTAGGATGAAACACAGTTATTTCATATGTGTAATACCGGCCTTCCCAGTCTCTAGGCCCCACAGTACTCCATACTCCACTTATCTCTTCCATTTTCACATTCTCCTTAGGATCTCCAGTCGGGCCCTCATAAAAGCAGACAGTTACCTCCTGCATATACATTTATCTTTTTGTAAGAAGGTCACTATATACCATAAACAGATGAGGTATTTGGATATTTGCTAGAACCAATTAGTGAATTGTATGGTATCCCTTGAACTAATATGAAATAGTACCTGAGCTGTAGGAGCCCAGAGATTAAGGCTGATTGTCTCCTTTGTGAAAGTTGCACCGAGGAATCCCGAATATGCAAACATGTCATCTAACACGCCAGGTAATTGCAAGCCAGTACAGGTTTTTAATGTACCATCAACTATTGAAACATTAAAAAAAGTGAGATTAGTACCTGCAAGGATGTGCCTACTAATTTGGAAAAAAAAAATACACTGTATGAAATTAGTCTCAAAAAGTTCCTGCAAGGATGGAAATTTACAAAAGAAGAAGTAAAACAGTTTGCTTAGGAAGATTTATACTAACCATTATATGAAGCAACTGCCAGCTGGCATTTTAGAAGCTCTTCAACATTGGTAGAACTTGGGACTCTAAATGCTTGGTAAGAGCTGATATGAGGGAATTTCTGAGTAACCTGATATCAATAATTAAAATCTATGATTATGTTATATTATAAGAAGTTTGTATGATATTTTGGAGTTCCTATATTATACCATAGAGAAGAGCTTACGGATACTGGAAGACCACATGCATCAAATTCAAGTGCAATTTTGAAATCATAACCTGACAAAGGCAATTCCATTGTGAATTTATGCGAGCAAATACATGAACAATTAATTCACTGATATTCTTTTTTTTTTTTTTCTTTTATACCTTCAATGCCCTGACCAGTGAGGGATAAATTAGCATTGATGCTGGAATAGAGGTAAAGAGAAGTCTGATCATCATTTATATCCCAAGCTATGAGATATTTCTCAACCCAATATGCTCTGGCATGAAACACCCATTCCTACAGAAAGAAAATTATTAAAAACAAAAGGAGTGAAACAGATTAACATTGAAGTCAATTTTTTTTGTAATAAACAAATATGTTGAACTATAAATAAAATAATTACTCTAATATTCTTTTCCGAAAAAGATCTTTCAATTTTTTCTTCATTTTTCTGTAATCTTTTTAACAAGTTTACTATACAGAATGGTTTCAAAAAACAAAAAAAATAATAGAATAAAAGCAATTTCAGATTATCTATGACCCATAACATGTTTTCTGTTCAAAAAAATACTATAATAAAAATGTCAAGAGAGCAGTTCTTCTGTCAGATGGGATACACAAGTACACTAGTGTTGACCTTAATAATCATAATAATAAATTAATAATCATGCTACGATAGGAAAAACATGGTATTGGGTTTATTAGGATGCCTGTATTGCATTCAGAAGTGTAGCGAGTCAGGGTCACATTATTGCCACTCATTACATGAACAGGAATACCAGGAGCACCACAAAAACGACAGGCATTATTAAATAATAAATAATGCGAACCTGAGATAAAACAAGATCAGCACCCTCCGACTCCATCATACAATTTTTCGGATCGGGCGAGCAGAAAGGGGTAATCGGTTTTCGGATATTAGCGGGAAGTCGTGAAACGGAGCGAAAACAAGGGGAATTTAGCGAAGAGAGAGGAAGGGGCTGAGAGAAGGATAAGAGAGATGAAGTGAAGGGAAGGTTATGGCGAGGATTGGGAAGTAATAAAGGGGATATAGAGGAGATAGACATGGGAGAGAAAGAGAAGTGAGCATAGACGATGTAGCAATGGCAGTGATCAGAGAATGATGCATACAATTTTTTGTCTTTAGTGTGCGCGCGGGGTTGGAGAAAAGATTTTCTATAAAGTCACGCAAAGTTTGAGATATCTCAGAAGATACGAATTCGAGTAGTCTGGAAGGATGCTCGATACAAATTCACATCCTCTCCAATACCTGATAAGGGAATCTTTTACAATTACTAGATCTGGAACGTTCTTTTTAAATGGGCACGAATCTCAAAGTCAAAAAATACTGCCCCCTGAAGTGACCCGAATCCCAAACAGGTTGAGATTTAATCTCAAACCTTAAAGTGAGATTGATCCTCTGCAAACCTGAGAGGATACGGATTCGCTGGATAGCGTGGCAGGAAGTCCAGATCACGAGCTTCCTTAATTTGGGTGTTACTTTTTTTCCCGAAATTTTTTTAAATAGTTACTCAGACAATTGGACTTGATGACAACAGCAAAACTAGGTGTGATGTACTCATCAAAAGAGATTGGTAAGCACATCTTCAAATAACTATTGAATTGATTTCGAAATATAAGTTCAAACTGTTGAAATTCAAGTACTTTGTGAGTGATGTATGTACATCAAAAATTTTAAAGTTTCGAATTCATCAAATACATAGTCAAGCGGTCAAATCAATGAACATTTTATAAGTTGTTTTTTTAATTATTTTATGTATTAATTTTTCATCATTGTTTTGACCGATTAACCATGTACTTGATGAATTCGAAACTTAAAAATTTTTGATGTACATGCATCACTCACGAAGTACTTGGATTTCAACAGTTTAGATTCATATTTTGGAATCAATCTCTCTTGGTGAGCATATCACACCCTAGTTTTGCTCTAATTACAAATTGATTATATTTAAAATTAAAATTATACCACCCACACATATCCAATCATCGGCACGCCAAATTGAAATGATGTGCAAACTGAAAATATGCATGGTATGCCAACTGAGTATGTGTATCAATTTTTTTTTTTGTTTTGCAATAAATTAATATACAATTTATTTAATTTTTGACGATAAGAGATTTTTCTTTTGTTTTGATTACCGAGGTGCATGTGTTCACACCGAATCGTATATCATTTATTTGATAGATATGATAAGCACTATTACCGAAGTTCACAATTTATTTATACGATTCATTTATACTTAATTTATTACAAAACAGAAAAAAAAATTGTGTGTGTTTCCAGTCTACGCCCCAATCCAATTTAGTGCGCCAACTGGATCCACGTGAATGGTAGGTTTTGAAATATAACTTGAAGAGTGGTAATAACTTAATTACAATTTTCTGAGACGCTAACTAAATTTTTTTTTACTTTTTTCTAAGTAGAGTTAAAATATTTTATTGATTTTTTGTGTCTATTGTATATTCATACTTTAATATTATTATTTTTATTTTTAAAATCTAAACAGTCAATTTAAATCACCTAATATGATTTTTATATTAAAATATATTTAGATAATAAAAAAATTATAATTTTTTTTACTAATTATTTAGAATAATTAGAGAGGTACAATTCAGAATCTTTTAAAAATAGTGATTTTATATCTATCTTAAAAAATAGCAAAAAAAAATATTGTATTTAAGTACATTTTAATATGTAGATTATATTAATAAGTGGTTTAAATTGACTTATTTAAACTTTGAAAATAAAAATAAAGATATTAGAGTACAATGGAGTGACGCTACATTAGTACATGATTATCAGAGGTGGAGTGAGGAAGGAACAATGGGGGGTGGGGGGCAATTGATGCCCATTTTTTTCTAGAATTTTTTATAATTATGTATAATTTTTTATATAATTTAGAGTAAAATAACTTGGTATTGCAAAATTGACCCCATATGTGTTTGACCTCCATATTTCAAAAACCTAGCTCCACTCCTAATGATTATATGTGATATCATGTATGGTGTGGTCACGAGGATTGGTCAATTAATATATTTTAGTTTTCAAAATTTAAATAGTCAATCAGAATTGTTAACATGATCTTTATATAACAATATATTTGCATGCTAAATTGGGGGGGGGGGGGGGGGGGGGGAATTTCACGTATACCCCTCAAAAACTTCAAAATTACATATTTCTCCCTCTAAAATTTAAAATTACATATTTCCCCCTCTAAACTTCAAAAACTCACATATTTACCCATTTTATTATCTTTTCTATTAAAACACATTCTAAATTTATAAAATACCTATTTTACCCTTTTATTAAAAAGCATAAAACACCCATCTGACTCAAATTTGAATCTAAAGGTTCCTCTACCGTTTGAATTGCTTTGAGATCCTTGCGCGCTAGATCAGCACGAATCTTGAAGCGAACAAACACTGAAATTGATGCAATGTACACACATCTTAATGCGATGCACACATATCAAAATTTCTTTGAGATTTGTGCGGGCTAGATTAGCACGAATCTTGAAGCGAACACGCAATAATCTTATTGCAATACGTGCGGATCGAACGGTAGAGAAACCCTTCAGATTCAAATTTGAGTTCGATGGGGCATTTTATACTTTTAATGAAGGGAGAATTTTTTATATGCCACTTCAAAATTAGGTTTTTGTCACCCCAAAACATGAATTTAGGTAATTGCCACTCCAAAACATCAAAATTATGCAAATTGCCACCATTATACCTCTAATTCAAAAATTTAATTAAAAATAATCTGAAAATACATGTATAAAAATACGTATTTTGTATTTCCATTATTACCCTTCAATAATTCTTCAGTAGGGTGCGAAATTGATATGTGTAGGGTGCTTCAGTAGGGTGCGAAATTGATTGTCATCACACGGGGAAAACTGCGTTGGAGCGAAATTGATGCAGTAGGGTGCTCCAGTAGTCGATTATTCTTCATCTCAAAACCCTTCTACTCGCCAACCCCACTCGAAACCTTATATCTATTCGTACCAGCATATTATAATTTTCTGGTACAAAACAGGGAGTTTTCTGCAAATTCTGGTAAATTCTGGTCTAAAATTCTGGTACCACTTGAATAAATAAGTTTATTTAGGTTATTACTTGATTAAATTCTGGTAAATTCTGGTCTAAAATTTTGCAAATTTCGATTACCAGGCTTGCTTTAGGTTACCACTTGATTAAATTCTGGTAAATTCTTTTCTAAAATTCTGCAAATTTCGGGTAACCAGGCGTGCTTAGTTATTATTAGGCTTGCTTTAGGTTTTTTTTTTTAACTGCATAGTATGTGTGCATGGCAAACCAGGCTTGCTTTAGTTATTACTAATGACAACAGATTAACTGTAATTGGAGCACTGTATGTCATTATGTTCAACCTTGCTTGAGACTTGGGCAAATGCTTAAAACTGGGTTAATGCTCTCTACTGCTATTGAGTTTTCGATTTTCTTTTTTTTCTTTGAATGATGCTACAGTACTATGCACATTGCAGATTGGTTTGTATGTTATGTTAGTTATTTGAACTTTAAAAATGGAGATATTAATCCATAATACGGGTGAATATGTTCCAATTCAATACATAGTGGCCTCATTCTATTGAGTATTCAAAAAGTAATTAGTTATGAATCTTTTCATTATATAGGATTTCTTAATATGAACACTAATATCTCTCTATTTGTTGAATCAGTTATGAAAAGTCGCTCCTCTCCGGTGCCGTGCCCCAACTGTGGCCACAAAGTGATCAAGCTCGTGAGCCAAACTCCGTTGAATCGAAACATTGCTATAGCCGTGTTATTGTGTATTGATTGGATAGTGTAGGGTACATCCTAGTTGTATATGCATTTCTTACTGGAACATGGCAATGTTTCGGTACATTGCTGTAGCCGTGTTATTGTGTCAATAAATGTAGTGCCTATACTACTGCAATTTAAAGCTAGAAGTACATTGATGTGTCAATAAATGTAGTGCCTATACATGGCAATGTTTCGGTACGTTGCTGTGGCAAATTTGTTGTTCAAATTTTGTTTTCTACAAAAGCTAGAAGTGATTATATATTTGAAAACAGATGGTTCCATAAGCACATACTCACACATGCTTCAAAGCATTAAAACACATATGGTTCCAAATCCACTCTAGATGGTTCCAAAATAAAACACAGGATGGAAGCAATAAGTTTAAGGGCAAAAGAAAAAATAGAAAGGAGTTCCATTAAACAGCTAGAGTTGCTCCAAATGGAATAAAAACAACATTCTCCAAAACATTCCTAATGAAATAAAAACGCAGATTAAATTACAGTTCTTCCTTGTTCTCTTCCTGCACACAAAAAATTGATTAAATTTCTATCAAGTTAACTTTCTACTTGCAATTTGCAATATAGCCTCACTCATGTCTGAATATATGCATTTACGTCCAGATATCTACTAGACATAAAATATTTTATTTTTATAAGTCTCAAAGTGGAGATTTATGAATGCATCGACAACCTTCACTTTCTAACTTAATTACAAATGAAGATAGTATCTATTTAGAAAAAGAAAGAGTAGAGGCAGAGAGACGCAATTATACCAGTACTGTTCTAGTACATAGTGTCTATTTAATTCAATATTATTAAGGCCTCCTTCAATTTAATTCAATAGATAGTGTCTATCTTGGGTAATGTTCGCACAGAATATATGCTACAAAGTTTCAGTATAGCAAGATATACCTTTTAAACTTTTGTTACACTCTGTCAAATCAGATAGCAAGTGAACTATCCTATCGATGAGTATGTTAAGGTATCGATCCAAGGGAACGGAAGAAAAAGACCGGACTTATCCTAAAATTACTTGAGATTCTAGAAGTGAGAGAGATTGATTTGGTTTGATTCTAACAATTCTACTGAATTATGACAAGTCTAAAAGACAATAAAAAGAATTAAAGTTGTTTTCAATTAATAAAAAGGCGTTTCCAGGATTCAGATTTCATTTCTGTTCAGTCCCGAGGCATACGGCCCATAGGGTTTCCCGTACGGTTCGTATGGAACCCCGAGTTAATGCAGCAGCTATTGTTTTCTGTGTTGGTGCTAATGTTTAGGGTTTCTATCGACCAGATCTAGATACCTAACCTCAACTTTCGCATTTTGGCTTAGCACCCAATTACCGGACTCAAATACTTCCCTCTTAGATGCGTTAAACCTCAATTTTCACATTTTGGCCTAATTTATCTAAGTTACTTGTTGGTTTACTAAAAGTATCCAAGGACTTTTGCCTCAAGGAAAGTTTCGCCTTTCGGGTACTCCTTGGTTTTACCCTACTTCATATACTTTATTCGGTTGGATTAAATGTCATAGACTTGGCTCCTAACACATAGATGTGCATATTCATCTAGAGGGATGACTAATCAATTCAAGCAAGCACAAATAAAGCAATCGAAATACTACTCAACAAAGTAAAAACAAAGCATTCAACACAAAATCCAAATAGCATGCAACAAAACCAAACTAGAAACTACATCTTAGCTCTAGAAACAAAGTAAATTAGCTACTCATGTTCATAAGATAACACAAATAACAATAAATAAAATAGTTCATGACAAAACAGTGGAAAATCCGAAGATCCGTTGCAAACTCGCGTTTTTCACTTCTCTTCCCCTTTTCCTCCCCTTGTCTTTTGCTCCAAGAAAGGTTGTCCAAGTCCCAGTGATCAATCCCCTTTTTTTTTGGTGAGGAATATCTTCTTTAATGCCCTAGATCGCGCCTCCAGAGGTTTCCTTTTCGGCCTCCTTGAATTAAGCTGATTTCAGATTCCAGCTGGATTTTCTCATTTAGCGTCCTACGACCCGTAGGGAACCCCATACGGGCCGTATGCCTGTGTTTTGTCTTGGAGACTTGATGCCTCTGCTGTGGAACCTTCTGTGTGGTGGGGCAGATCCTGTACGGCCCGCACGGTATGTCATACGGGCCGTATGAAAAGTAGTCAGAACTAGTTTTTCACATTTTTTCCTGCAAAATACCAAACAAAACATAGCAGTACCACATTTCATCGAAATAGAAGTATAAAGTCCACATTTATAGGCTTTAAAACACAGGTTTAAGTGCGAATTAGGGCTGTAAACTAGATACAATATGGAGATATCAGGTAACAGAACAGAATTTAGGTAACTATTCAATATATAGTCATAACAGTCCAATTCATGAGCATAAGATGCTTTATTAAAAGAAGAGGAACAAATTATTTATCTTCATCTATATTATCTCCATTGTGATTTTACAAGCACTAATTAAACTGAAGAGGTACAGTCCTTGCACACCCTAATTAAACTGATGCTCTTCCATTCTACTAACAGATATTTCTTTCTTGTCAGCCTAATTACCTTGTGTTAACAAATTTTGATCAGGCCCAATGTATGGATAGCGCCACTAATTTTGATCAAGCCCCAATATTTCTTTCTTCTCGTACCCTATGTGTTGTTGGCGGAGAAGGCTGGCGGAGCTCCGACCAAGCTTATTTTGGCTGGCTGGCATCAAGGATGGCTGGCGAAGCTCCGACATTTCATGCGTCTTACATTTTTCCTGCGTCAGGGCTGGCGGAGGAGAGTATATTGCAAATTGCAAATAAAAGTAGAACAGATCCAAGCCAATATTTGATCCACATAATAGGGGCATTTTGGTCACTGTAAAAATTTATTGTATTTTCAGATTATTTTTAATTAAATTTCTGAATTAGAGGTATAATGGTGGCAATTTGCATAATTTTGATGTTTTGGAGTGGCAATTACCTAAATTCATGTTTTGGGGTGGTAAAAATCTAATTTTGAAGTTTTGAAGTGGCATATAAAATTGTTTTCCTTTAATAAAGGGTAAAATAGGTATTTTACATATTTAGAATGTGTATTAATATAAAAGACAATGAAATGGGTAAATATATGAGTTTTTGAACTTTGGAGGAGGAATACGTAATATTCAAATTTAGAGGGGGATATGTAATTTTGAAGTTTTTGAGGGGTATACGTGAAATTCCCCCCTAAATTTACAAATTATATAAAAATGTACTTGCACGATTGGATTAATTACAAATTATAATGACAATTTAACGATTTAGATCAAAATTTCATGTTAGGATTGAACTAGATGATTTAACGGATTAAAAGAATTTTCATCTATCAGATAAGATAAAACTAAAATCCAATTGGACCTGTTGACTTAAACAATATATATATAGGAATATGCTAGCATGCTATACATAGCATAGAGCCCCTCCATGCAACGACTCGGATTTCGAGTTTTCAAAATCCTAACGGTCAATCCAAACCGTTCATCTTGTTATCCATATTAATATTTGTTTGGAGACCAAATTTTAAATTTTTTGAAATTT
This sequence comes from Carex pumila, assembly GCA_033356055.1. Classification (NCBI taxonomy): domain Eukaryota; kingdom Viridiplantae; phylum Streptophyta; class Magnoliopsida; order Poales; family Cyperaceae; genus Carex; species Carex pumila. The sequence goes on from JARJHM010000041.1 coordinate 364,829, forward strand.
GTTTACTATTTTCTTTAGATTTATTGAAAATTCTTGTTTTTTTATGGTCCAAATTTGCTGAAAACAGGGATTTTCAATAAATATAAAGAAATAGTAAAAAAATTTCAAAAAATTTAAAATTTGGTCTGCAAACACATATTAATATGGAGAACAAGATGAACAGTTCGGATGGACCTTTAGGATTTTAAAAACTCGAAATTCAAGCCGTTGTATGAAGGAGCTCTATGCTATGCATAGCATGCTAGCATATTCCTATATATATATATATATATACACAAAAATAACTGAAAAAGAAGGGCCGCTTTTTCCCAATGGACCCGGCCTGTAGAATTAATTTGGGCTGTTTCAGTGACTAAAGCTTAATGGGCTTTAGAGTTAATATATATGGGCCGTTTGACTAAAGCTTAATTTAGATATTTATCTCTGTTTCTATTCAAAACTTGAAATAGTTAAGCCTTTATTTCCTACCAAAACTTGAGAGTTATGATATGAGATATCCCAAGTCAAGTAGTCAACCTACTGTTTCTTTCAAAAAATAATAACAAATATCAAGAAATCATCTATAAAATCATAAATTGTCCAATTAGAAAAATAACTTCATTGATAGATTTTCACATTTTCTAAATGGCCACATATGTATGCAGATTGCACAGAGAAAACTTAGTATAATCAAGGAAACAGAGGTTTCATTCCTATCAGACCAAAGCTACTTATAATTAGATGGAGTCTTGATTATTTAATCCATGACTGGCATTAGATTAACGATCGATCAGTGCAAATTTGTAACCCCGTTAATCGGACATAAAACGGGATAATTTCCAGAGTCTGAATCCCAAGTACCTGAGGTCCAACGTGCAAGTGGTGAATCTGAACCGTTCATTTCACTTGACATGAATCTCAAAGCAGATCCCCTACAACCTCAATAGTCGTTGGATTGAGTTTGACCTGGATAGAATTAATCTGAACCGTCCCCTTTTTTTTCAATTGCACCTCAGTTACCTGGGGGGACACGGACTCAGCTCATACTGGCATTATCAGGTCAGAAATAAAATTTGGTTTCCTACCAACTAATTAAATCTTCACCTCAAAATCAAATTGATACACGCAGATTTAACACCATGCACTTAGTAAAAATAAACGGTTTCATATTTTCTTTCATGTGTACCTAACTGAATACGATATCAAAAGACTTTTTGTAATGTGACCACAATCTGCGTAGTACTTGTATTACACAGAAAGAAAGGGACCAAACAAATGCTCCATGATTTTTAATTTACAAAATTAATGTTACATATATGAGTTTGTTTAAGACATTGCGCGGGCCTAAGAGCATCTATATGCATGATATTATTAGAGTTTTTAATCTGACGTGACAGTTTGTAATTTTCTAATTCAATTTCAAAAATGTAGAAGAGTTTCTTATTAAGAAGCTGTTTATAAACTCCACATTACCAAATGATTAGCTCAAATTATTTCTCCCTTATAATTTATTGTTGACGTGGCTTAATAGAAGCTTTAAAGTTAATTTCTGAGATGTAAGAATTTAGAAACTTTAGATACCTTAATTTTTAAAAAGTAGTTAATTATTATTTAGAAACTCATTTGAGTTGCTGGAATATAGATGTTCTAACACTTTTCTTTCAAAAAATAAATAACTCAGGAAAACATACATAAATAAATAAATAGATAGATACTTAAATATTAAATGCTAAAGAAAAAGCTAGTTTTATACACAAGATAGGTTATACGGCAGAAAGGATGATAAGCATGTAAAAATAGTAGGGGGTAAAGATATTGACAGAGCTATTTTAGTTTTACGCAATGCACTATTAATATATTTTTCATTCTATCTATATTGATCATGTGCTGCGTGCAGTCAAAATATCTCTGTTAATATATTTACCCAATACCGACTCAACTTGCAATTGCGCACGATATTTATTCAGTACATAAATCCTTAGCTACAGTGTCAAACAATTGCGTCACGACTTAATCCAATTACTAAAAGATTTCTTTATCTCCATTCTCAGAAACAATGGAGGTGTTCTGTAGAATGTGACCACTACATCCGCACTACATCCACAGGCTGTGACATGCCTTCAATCAATTCAATTATTTAAATTTATGTTTTACATCTTCCTTTGCGGTAGTGTGCTAATTCCCAACCAAAAAAGATGGAAATTGTATATATTTAATATTTTTCGTTCCTTTTTTTTGATATCATATGATGCGTTTTTATTTTCTAAGATCACATCACCACCGACAATTGGAAGGTATGTTTTGAGTTGTTAACTTATTTAGTGTAATATGTAAGCTAGGGCTGCAAAATAATCGAACCAAATTGAACTGAGTTAACCAATTTCAAACCGAATTAATTGGAAATTGAAGTAGGGTTTCGAACTGAAAAGAAGAGTTTGAGTTTCATTCAATGCGATTCGAATTAGTTTCAAACTGGACTGATTCGAAATTGAAGTAGAGTTTAGAACTAGAAATAAGAGTTTCAAACCAATTTCGAACTGAACTGTATTTGATTCATTTCATAACCAAGCTGATTTGATTTGTTTCGAACCAAAATTTTTTCGAATTGAACTCAATCGAATCAGAAGCTATGAACTTTTTATGCACCCCTAAATATGCTTTCCAAATGAATATTTTGAAGCAATTCCCATATATATATATATATTTTGAAAAAGTATTGTTTAATTGAATAATTATAGTAACTTCTTGCAACTGTTTTTATTTGGAATGATGTTCTTAATCCACTTCAAAAATAGCCAACCCACTTTCTATTTGAATTTTGTTTATCAATCCAAACCTAAAATTGTTTCGCTTCAATGTTTAGAAAGAGAATTGACATCACACTGGAATATTCTTCATGATATATTTTTTTTGGTCAAACTGAATATACCACAAATTAATATTAATATAACTTTTACAGCCCCAATTAAAGTGCTCAGAGGGAAGGAGAGGCTAGCATGAACTTTCTTGTGATAGAAAGGGTATGAATTAGAGCAGGTGCTTTCAATAAAGGCATAGTAGACAAGTAACAGATGGATATTTTTTTTTCCCCAAGAAACTAGCACTATAAATTATTATACACTTTCATTGACTTTTTTTCCCATTTCATGTGGTATACTTTTACTTCACGATAATTAACATTTTTTAAATAAATATATTGAGTTTGGTGGATCAGATTTAAATGAATAATATAAAATGTTAATCCTAATTTATTTTAAATGAAAATTTAAAACTAATAACAATTTTAATTATTAAATTATTAAATAAAAATGTTTTTAATTTAAATTATTAAATTATTATTAGGAGAATTTAAAATGAGTAGGGCAAAAAGAGGAAGAGAAAAAAGGCAACAAAAGGGAATGAAAAGGATATATCTGTAAAATGTTAATCCTAATTTATTTTAAATGTAAATTCTAAACTAATAACAATTTTAGTTATTAAATTAAAATTATTAAATTATTAAATAAAAATGGTTTTAATTTAAATTATTAAATTATTATTAGGAGAATTTAAAATAAGTAGGGCAAAAAGGGGAAGAAAAAAAAGGGCAAAAAAGGGAATGAAAAGGATCTATCTGTTAGTGTTTAAGCTGGAGAAAGAGAGAGAAAGAGAGAGAGAACAAAAAATTAAAGTTGTGTGAGCAAAGAAAGGGAAAAAGGGTAAGAAGGCAGTTAAGAAGTGAAGGAAGGGACCCACAACCAGAGTAGTAATAGCCACCAAAACCACAAGCCCTGCAACGACTTGTAACTACTGAATTCATTCATAGGAGAGTAGCCACCACTTTAATGACAGTGCAAGTGAAGCTCACTTTGCTGAAAGTGTGAAGCACTCCATTAATTCTAGTTGAAACTTCAAACCCACCACTATTTCTCTTCATCTCTATAATTTTATATTATTTAAAAATAATAATAATAATATTGCTGTATTCTGCCAGTACAACACAATGCATTCGTCAATGATAGGAGTGGGGCGAGCGTAAGAATCATATAAGCAGTTCTCTCGCCGTACCTAGCATATACAATTCTAGGTGGACCTAGTTCACGCCATAAATGCCAGATCCAACCTATAAATCAAATCAATTTTTAATTGATGTGACTTGGACAGAGCAACATTCAAGAAATATGAGATCAATTAACTTCTATTTATATATAATTTTCTATATAGTATAAGATAAAATACTATAAATATGATAATATTGATTCACATTCGCAGTATTAAAATATTATATAACTGACCCTTATAACTTGAAAGTCTAACGGGCTCTATCTCTGCTTACATATATCTAGCTACGATGGACAAAGCCTGAATACGGCAGCCAAAAAATAAACCCAATGTTTTAGTATTTTATATATATTGTAATTTAGGAAGATTAATTAAAAAGAGGTGGCGCACCAAAAATGAGATTAAGAATTGTGTTATAATTCAATAATTCATATATATGTGGAGTAGAGTATTTATACTCGGGCGGGTACGGATACCCCGGGTATACCCGTCTCGGGTACAGGTATAACTCGGGTACAAGGGTATTCGGGTACGGGTATGGCGGGTATAATTTTCAAAACCCATACCCTACCCGAGTTATACCCTTACCCGTGTACCCTAGACGGGTAAAGCGGGTACGGGTACGGGTAGGGCGGGTAGGGTATTTTTTTTTTTTTTTGATGTTTTTTTTTTTTGGTTTTTTTGTTGGTTTTTTTTTTTTTGCTGGTTTGGGGGGGAAAATCAGATTTTTTGAATTTTGAAATGGATGAACAGTAACTCGGGTATACGGGTACAGGTACTCGGGTAGTCGGGTACGAGTTAACTCGGGTAGGGTAAACTCGGGTATTGGTCTAAAATAACGGGTCCGGTCCGATTTTTGCCCGTACCCGTGTACCTGAGTACCCGACCCATACCCGGGCTCGGGCACGGGTACCCTAGCTGGCGGGTACGGGCGGGTACGGGCGGGTACGGGCGGGTATACCCTTAACGGGTTTTATTCAACCTCTAATGTGGAGCAAGATAATTGGTGGTCCATGTGCAACCAATGGTTTGTCATCCAACCGCAACCATGTGGCTTTGTCAAACACCCCTCTCACTCCCAAGACGTGCACTTAACACTCACATTTGATTAAGCTCATTAATCCAAGTTGCTTCTTCTATTTAATGAAATGATGGAAATTAAGGCTTTTATTAACTGGCCCCTAATGATCAGATCAACACATAGTATAATTTGGCATAATACTGTCTTAATATATAAATACACATCCCAAAGTTGTGCACTCGTTATTGGTATTTGTGAAATCTATTATTAGTAAGCTGACAATTAATCTCTGACAACTGAACACATGATATTAATTAAGTGGTATTATATATAGTCAGTAATTTTAGTTATACATGGATATATATGAATCTGAATAAGATAAAACTTTATGTGATATTAAGTGGGCATTGCTTGTTTATGAAAGGGACAGAGGATATATGTGGTTTGTCAATTGTCATCCATAGAATTGGATGAAGTTTTTGTTTTTTTGTGTTAAAGCAAAAGAGCTGATTAGAGATATTGAGACTCTGTCTTAGTAAACGCTTGGAAAACTGGTATACCAAGTAAGCAATTAAGTTCAATCAAGAGTGATGCAAGAATATCACTTCTTCTTCAGTCATCTAGAATTAATCTCTATTATGTGTGTGTGTGTCTCTTAGTCATCAACACCTATTTATTGATTTGGAGTTGAACTGATATATAAAAGTTACTTATGTAAGCATATATATTAGATAATTAATTAAGAATACGACACAAGTGTTCCTTAACATAGAGAGATGTTAATTGCATAGGTCATATAGAGATGAGAATTTTAATTTGCACTAAGTTGAAAAAAAAAAAAAAAAATCCAATTACACCCTTTTTTAGTGACACTGAATTACACTCTTTATTTTCAAGCTTTTCAAATTTCAAACAGTCAATCTAAACCGTTCAACATGATAGATATATTAAAATGTGTTTGCAAATCAAATTTTGAATTTTTTTACTATTTACTAAGTATTTTACATAATCGTTGTTTTCATACCATTGAATTTCGTACCATCTTAATAAATAGTAAAAAAATTCAAAAAAAAATGTAAAATTTCATTTATATGTATATTTTAACATATATATCATGTTGAACGATTTAGATCGACTGTTTTGACTTTAAAAATATATGATGTAATCCAGTGTCACAAGAAAAAAAGAGTGTAATTAAATCCCTTCTCAAAAAAAAATTTACATATCTACAAAAGGAAAAATTATGAAGTTTGTTGTTCAATTTCAATGCAAGTACACTTAAAAGCAAGATGTCAACATTGTCAAGCCACACAAACATATATACCCGCAGCTGACAGAAGCAGAGAATGTAAAGCACACTACAAGAGGAGAAAAAGTAATACCCAGTTAGCTTACGCAATAAACGACTGGTCGACCAATAAAGAAAGAAAAAGAAGCAGCTTACTAGCATTGGGCATGTCAATCAATCTCCTCTCCTTATAATTCTGTAGAAAATTTCTCAATTAATTATGGTTTCCAAACTTAATTTTGAATCGGCAACAGTGATATAAATGTATATTATATTACGTTGTGCGCCGCATGGACTACTGCTAATGCTAATGCTAGCTAGACTCAGAAAAATTCAACCCCCTCCATTTGAACTGGTAAATGGAGATACATACACTGAGATACTAAGTTGTGACCTCCACCCACTTGTGCTGTGTGTGTGTGACTGCGGTACAGAAGCTAGATTTTTATCTAAAGCTGATATATCAGCGTCATAAATAGAGAATGGAGTTGTCCATTTAAAAGTGGAATTGTGTTGCCTCTTTGTACAAGTACAACTTTTATACCTTTATGCATTGATTGGGCAAGGTAAGTGCTAGTTGGCTTGCAACTGAAACAAACTCATGGGAAGCTGAACCTAATCCATACACTTTTCTTGGCTTAGAGCCAGACAACAACCTCAAGCCAACTCTAAAGAGCTGAACTTGAACAGAGAGGTAGAAAGAGAGAGAGAGAGATAAGGAGCAAGCTCACTCCCTTTACGTGAACGCAATGTCACTCTTTCTCTCTCTAAAAACACCAATTATACCTCACGGAAAAGTTATATTGATCAAAGAAATAATGCAAAGAATCAATCTTTTTTTTTTTCATTCATCAATCAATGTTAATTAACCAAATAATAACCAATTAACACAACAAGTCATTAATTCACAGGAATAATTACCCCCACATTATTGACTAAATATACCCCTCTGTACCAATTTCAAATATTTTCACCCCCAAAAAAAGTTGGAAAAATAAATAAATAACAAATTCACCATGTATAGTATACTCATCAGTAATGGCAATCTACTAAAGACGACCTGAAAAGAAGCGGTTGCGTGACCGGTGTCGTCTTTTCCGCCTCAAAAGGAAACTCCTGCTGCTGAGATACTTCCTCTGTTGCTCCTTCGGCCGGCAGATTAAGATCAAACTCTAACAAACTTTTCTCTTTTTTAACAGCTTCTTGAGATGATGTGTCTGCTGAAGCAACAACTAACGGCCGATGCCGCCTCATGTGGCCACCTAATGCCTGGCCTGAATTGAACTCCGCTCCGCAAATTGAACACTCATGAATCTTGTTCGCCTTGATCGCTGCACCACTGCTGCTTCCGGCGATGCTGCTGATGCCAACAACCACTGTGCTCGATAGAGAATTGTTTGAGTTCATCTGTAGAGTAGTCTCGGCAACTTCATCGAGCTTCTTTTCTTCATGAGCTGGTGACAATCGGGGTTTCTTGTGACTTGCGCGGTGGCCACCGAGAGCTTGAAACGACGGGAAAGTCTTGCTACATGTCTTGCACTCATAGCTTGTCGGAGCAGAGGGGTCAACAATTTTACTGACAGATGCCGGAGGAGGGCTAGATGGATCAGGAGATGGGGCCCGGAGACCTTGAGCCAATAGGATAAGGCAATTAGCCATATCCTCATCCTCTTCAGTGATACTCCCGGATCCTGATGCAGATGCTGAGGTGGTTTCTTCAATCGGTGAGTTGACCGGCTCCGGCTGAGGTGGTGCCAGTGGCATGGCAAGATGTGGAGCCCGTTGCCGCTTAGTACGCCTTCCCTTTTTCACTATGCTGGAGAGACGAACATCTTCTTGGATTTCCATCGGTGAAGTGGGATTGAGAAAAGCGGAGAAAACAAGAGAAGAGAAGAGAAGAGAGTGTGAGGGAAGAACCAAGAAGGTGTGGGGTAAGTGGAAGAATTGGGGGAGAATAATTATATAGGAAAAATAGATGTCAAGGAGAAGAGAAGGATTGGAATAAAGAAATGGGAAGGAGAGGAGTCAAAAGAGAACACCCGCTGTTTGCTCTTACGAAGAGAAAGAAAGGGTGAATTAGTCCAGACGAAGCGGTTATAAAGAGATTGACAGCTTTTAGTCGTTTGATTTATAAGGAAAGGAAAGGAACGGGGAAAGGTTAGACGAGACGAGAGGGGCGTGAAATAGTTTAGAGGGGTGGTGAAAACTGAAAAGATAAGTGCTACAACTGGAGAGCGGTGTACCGTACAGTCAGTGATACAGAAAGGAGGAAGGTGTAACGAATTTGTATCCTCTGTAGTAACTCAAAATGGAATCTTTTTGAGTTAATGAATATGGACCATCCGATCTGCTTTAAAATTCGTGTGAACGAGACCACACTAATAATCCTCAGACGTCCATATTGACTCCGTTTAAAATCAGACAGTTAAAATACATTAACTCACAAGATTCCCTTTTGAGTTAACGCAGAGGATACGTGTTCAGGTGTAACTGAGTTTGGGTGTGGGGTAGGGAAGAGCCAGAGTGGCAGCACAACTGAATAACTTCCAAATATGTTAGATCTTATGTGGTAATCAATTGTATTTTATATGAGTACCGGGTTGTTAGAGGTCACGTATACAAGGCTACATGAAAGGCTACAGTTGAGTTTTCGTTAGAAAGAAGCTGGATGTCGAAATAATAAGACTTTCCTGAAAAGAGAAACAAATTGCTTGACAAGGATACTTGATGGCCCAGCACGAAGAATTAGATATTTGCTAACGGGTAGGGCGGGTAGACGGGTAGGACGGGTACGGGTACAACCCGCAACGGGTAGACGGGTAGTTTTCTCAAAATCACTACCCTACCTGTTTATTACCCGTACCCGTTGCGAGTTGACGGGTACGGGTATCCCGGGTACGGGCGGGTTTTTTTTTTTTTTTCTTTTCTGTTTTTTTCTGAATTTTTTTGCTTTGAGATTCGTGCCAAGTTAAAGGACATATCCCGGATGGAGTTTAGATATAGGGGTCCGTTTTGAGATTCATGCCAAATTAAAATTGATGACTCAGATCTCATTCTACTTAGTCAGGTATTGCACTGGATCTGAATTCTATAGGGGTGCCGCCAAAAAAATTTTGAAATTCAAATTTTGTAACGGGTCAGGTACGGGTACGGGTAGATGGGTACGGGTAGGCGGGTAGACGAGTACGGGTACAACGGGTTTTTTTCAAAATTATGTTGTCCGGTCCGTTTATTATCCGTACCCGTCTACTCGTTTGTACCCGGGCAACGGGTACGGATACCACGGGTAACGGGTACGGGCCGAGAAAAACGGGTTCAACCCCTAACGGGTTTAGCAAACCACTACGAAGAATCGGCTTGCAATCATGGTAAGTTGGTAACAGTACTGTGCACCGGTGCACCGGCTTTTCAGAACCTCAAGCTACCATATAAACCAAGTGTATCTGGAAATTTTATTAATTTTGAATGCAAGATGAAATTCCAATTACTTAGCAATTAATTAATGAATTATTTTTGGGTGTTAATTGTCTTTTGAATTATGTGCTTAATTAAAGATCGTATAAATTCATCATTGCATATGTGCATTTGCAACATTTTTTTAGCTTCGGATCAGAATTCTGAAGGGGTGCAAACGGATCGGATAATGGTAAAATTATATCTGTATATGTTTTTATTTTTTGAATACAGATACAGATCAGATATTAGACAGATAAAAATACGGATCGGATATTAAACAGATACAAATACATATATTTATTTTTTTATAACAGTGAATAACATAAAAAAAATATAATATATATTAAACTATATAGTATATATCTACCATGCAGATACGAATATTAAATATATACTGAATTCATTTTCGAACTGTATGCATGTTTATATTGTAGATACTTACTGATAATAAATTAGTTTGACATTCTTAATAACTGTCTCTACCAAGCACTTTAAAAAAAAAATTCTAATAACCAATGTAAATTCTAATTTTGGAGTCCATAAATTTGAATTCAGTCTACACCTGATTTAATACAAAATGAAAAAAAATATTTTATATCTTCTTTATTTTAAATTAAAAATATATATTGTCATTGCAAAGCAATATATGTATTGTTTATTTTTGCATAAAGATGGATCAAACTATTCAAACCTACTAACTTTAAATATCAACAAAGTTTTTTTTTAGTCATTTTTTGAGAGACTTTTTAACCATTTATTGAACCTGTGATGTACAATAAAACATATTGTTAATCATACAGTGTAGGAATTGTCATTGAAGTGATAATGGTGAAATATTACATACTACTAAATAAAATTGCATATAATTTTCATAAATATCGAATATTACTTAAACTATGTATAATTTATAAGTAAATTTTAAGAGGGATCCACTTATAATATTATATAGTTACAACATCTTATAATATTTTTTTTTTTAATTCAAGCAGCTGATCCAAACTATTGAATATGATATCTATATTAAAATATGCTTGGAGATCAACTTTTACATTTTCTTATTATTTCTACTATTTATTAAAATGAATACAAAATTAAATGGTTTGAAAACAACATGTTGTAAAATACTTAATATATAATAAAAAAATAAAAAAAATTGATCTTCAAGCACATTTTAATATAGAGATCATGTTAAATGTTTTATATCAACTGGTTAGACTTTAAAAATTCATATTGTAAGATGTTGTGAAAATAAAATGTTGTAAGTGCATCCCTCCTCAAACTATAAACCATCGACTACTGAGTTTTGGCTAGTATAACATCAGTGTCATTTCAACTTATATAACACAAACTTTAAAACCTATCAAATCGACTTCCAACGGTAAATCCAAACCTTTCAAACCAATCTACTTCATTAGTTGTGCGTTTTCATGCAAAATTTATAACTTTTCAAATTTATTTAGTATTAAGTCAAGCGGTCAAAAGTGTGACTTTTTAAGTTAATTTTAATACATTAATTTTTCAATATTTTTACTGCTTGATTTGATATTAAAATAACTTGAAAATACAAAAAATTTGTATATAAATACATCACTCATAATATAAATCAATTTGGATAGTTTGGATTAGTCTTTCGAAGTCGACTTGATAGGTTTTAGAGTTGGTGTTATATAGGCTAAAATAACACTAATCTTATACTAGCCAAACTCTCCACTACTACAAAAAATGCTACTATATACAGTTTTCCAGCTGTGTCTACAGGAGTCGTGTACAATAGGATTGGTAATTTGTACACAGGTCTAATTAAAACCATGTATAGAAACATTATTTCTATACGGGGTTTTTTTTATTAAAATCCATATTTTTTTACGCTGATTTTAAATTTTCAAATATTTTCTGACTTCAATAAAATTGCTAATTTGTATTATGTAGGTGACTTGGTCACTCTAAAAATAACCTAGATCTGTCATGTTTTCTGACTGAATAGTTTGTCGTCGTATACTTTATATTGCAAGTTCCGTTAAGATGTTTTGTGAAGTAAAAATTTGTCGATAGTCCCGATTCATTTTTCGAATTTTAATTGTGAATGACTGGTCGATTTTAATCGCTCAATATGATTTATGTATTGAATTTCATGTTGAAAATAAAATTGTATATATTTATATATCATTTACTATTACATAAGGAAGTCCATTAATTAAAACAATATAAATTGTTGAATATTTATGATAATTTCCCTTTAAAATAAAACAATAAAAATGTTACCTTTTGTTTTCAATAAAATTGTAAAATGTAGATCAAATTAAGTGGTTTTGATATGGTCTTTTGTACCGATGGCAAAGTAATTAATGATAACATAGAGTTTGCACATTGTTTTAAAAAATTGCCTGAAAAGAACACAAAAAATCACAAGTGAGGTGCAGATTATGTTCAGTCTAATTTATTCATAATTTGAATATATATTTTTTATGTGCAAAAATAACTAAAGCTTTCGGTAAAAATACTCTATGAATTTATTTATTTTGAGATTTTTGGAAAAGAAAAAAGAAATTTTACTATAGAATTCACAAGTTGAATTCAAAACACTTTGTTATAAACTGCTTCATTTCTTACCCTTTCCCTACATAAACGTGTTAAGGTTATAACTATGGCTTATTAGTAATTACATGATTAATATTTTATCTTTACATGCGTGAAGAATTACAATTAGATTGGGAGTGCTGAAACGTAAAATACAAAATTATTTAATATGTGGTATGTGGTAAAATTTGAACTATATAATTTTTTTTTAAAAGAAAAATCAATTAAATTTCAATATCTATAATTAAAAATCTTAAAATCACAGAGATGACTAAGCACTTTTTGAATTGCATTAAGGTCCGCCACTGCTTACATATTTTATAACCCACAGCTCGGTACCTTAATGAACAAAAATGAAACCATTAGATATTTCCTATGATCTATATATTACTATCTAAATTTACATAAAAAAATATCACATTTGAACTTTGATTTGATGAGAATAAGTAATTTAAATAATTAATGTTAAAATATTATTCACATCAATATATATTTACAAGATCTTTGATGTCAATCAGGATAATATATGAAAGAAAATATCATAATAATTGGGAAAGAAGCAACAAGATAGAAAAACCTTGCAATATATAAATTGATAAGTGGTAAAGGATTGGTGGACTGCTTGCATCCAACTACAAAAACAACAGGCTCTCCTCACCTTTCTAGAGCTACTTACTTTAGTGCTCAGCTTGTAAGCAACTGCCACCTATTCACATCTCACTTCAGATCCTCTGTGCTCAGTGCATTTATAATTAAATTCACTGGCTATTCAACTTTAGTACTTTACCCATTGAAGTTTTTTTTTTCTTTTTTTTATAAACCATAATTAAAAAAAAAATTTATGAAACCAACCTAATTACTTTTCTTTTTTTTACAGAAACCATAAGAATTGAAATGCCATTTTGGTCCGAATTTTTTTTTTCAGGACCGAAATGACATCTCGGTTCGAGATATTTTCATAATTTTTCAACGTATTTTTTTCATGAAATCTATGAAAACGGTTGGGACCGAAATGACATCTCGGTTTTTATGGTTTTTCTAAAAAAACAAAGCAATCAAAATGGTTTGGTAGAATTTATTTATTTTTATTTATGGTTTCTAAAAAAAAATCTTGTAAAAACTAGTTGTTGTACTTCAATTTTTTTCTTAGACCACCAATGAATTTAGGTTTGTTTTAATCAAGCTTCTCTATGAATAAATGGAAAAAAATAGTATCACAATAGGGACAACATCCCACTGATGTGGAAAAATGTATTTTTTAAAAATTAATGTGGGGAACTATTTTGCTGACATGGACAACTTTTTTTTTTTTTTTTCATTTATGTTGGAATGGTGAAGTCAACATTTTGATAGTTTTGAAAGGAAAATGTTTGAACTTTTGAGCACCTGTCACTGAACCATCAGAAGAGAAATTTAATTTTCTTCATGTTTTCCACCTTTTTATTTCCTCTCTAACTAACATTAATTTGGCGTTGTGATTGTACTGGTTGCAATTACATGCATGTCCTTAATTTCTATTTGGTATACCAATTTTGTTTTGGGTCAATTAAATTGTCCTTTTAAAAATCTTTATTAATTTCTATGCAAACCTAACTAGGTACAACGGTTGAAGAAAAGGTCATAGAAAGCAAGCGTGTCCCCTTGAGAGGTGTTTGAGCTTTCAAGTCATACATGTCTTGTACTAAGGGTTTGGTATGTAACACTTTCCTTCTCATTTAGCCAATGACATTCTAGATATTTGAAATTTAGTTAGTGTAAAGCAAGTATATATATATAAGATAGTTGTCTTGTACTAAAAATAGCCAACTTATGAGGCTGGAAATTTAATTAATTACTACTTAGATTAAGTTGAGTCTGGCTAATAGATATCAGTGGTATTTCAGTCTCGACCTTTAAAATATATAAGATAGATTTCAAACAACAAATTCAAGCATTTCAAATCGGTCTACTTCATGAGTGATGTGTTTACATGTAAAATTTATAAATTTTTGATGACATTTATTATCAAGTCAAGCAGTTAAAACATAATGAAAAATAAATATATTAAAATTAAATTAATTTTTTGTTTATTTAACCGCTTTATTTTGATACTAAGTGTCATCAAAAATAAAAGTTTTGCATGTAATACACCACCCATGAGCTAGAGTGGTTTCAATAATTTGAATCTATTATTTGAAGAATATCATATATGTTTTAAAATCGAAGACATTTATGCTGAAATATCATTGAATTCATAGTAGCCGGTCTCCTACTAAGTAAGATTTTATGGAGATGGGCTACGGTGAGTTACAAAGTAAAGTGACTATTTTACTTTACGCTCATATTTTGTAATTTTAAAGTTTAAAACGTCGATCCAAACCGTTCATCTTGTTCTTCATATTGAAATGTGCTTGGAGACCATATTTTACATTTTTTGAAATTTTTTTACTATTTATTAAGCAATTTTGAAAGTCGCTGATCTGATGGTCCAGAAAATTTTACTGATTTTCACTGTTCATAGCAAAGCAGAAATTTTCAAAAATACTTAATAAATAGTAAAAAAATTCTAAAAAATGTAAAATTTGTTCTCCAAGCACATTTCAATATGGATTAAACATCTAACGGTTCAGATCGGTCGTTTGGACTTTCAAAATAAAAATACGGCGTGAAGTAGAAACGCGTTTTACTTCGCAACTCACCGTAGCCCATCTCAGATTTTATGATTAAATATAGATATTCATAATTTTAATTTTCTACAAGCATTTTATCCATCAAATTTATTTAGTTCTCTATTATCCTTCCCCCTTAATTAATTAGTAGATGCTTACTAATGAATTTTTTTTAAAAACCATAAATAAAAAATAATATTTTACCAAACCAACTTGATTGCTTTGCTTTTTACAATAACCATAAGAACCGAAATACCATTCCGGTCCGAGCTATTTTCATAGATTTCGATAAAAAATGATGGTAAAACTTGTGAAAACACGTTGGATCGAAATGGCATTTCGGTGCCGAAAATAAAAGTTGTACCAAAATGGTATTTTGGTTCTTATAGTTTTTGTAAAAACAAAACCAATCAAATTGGTTTGGTGAAATATTGTTTTCTATTTATGGTTTTTAAAAAAAAATTCCTTACTAATGGCCTGACATAGAAGCGAGTCCAACTGCAAGTACTTAAGCCTGATTAAGTAAACTGTACTGTATAGAACTGAACTAATTTATCAGCATTGACTTCAATCAACACAAAGAAACAAACTTAAGTACTGTATTAGTGGTTAAAAAAGGAAGGTTATTATGTGGTTGTGCTTGACCAACTACATCATAATGTATTGCACTACTGAATTAGTTAGCACAAAAACAACATATATAGATGCTACCCAATTGCTTGTTTGTTTTCTTTTTTTATTTCTTAATTTCAGCTCATAGCCACATACCAAACCACCTCCTACTCCCTTACAAATACAATCATTCAAAAGTAGCAGAATTTCCGTATAATCCAGCTTTAGCTTGATTTTAAATTAATTTTACAATAATAAATTTCAAGGTAGAGGTGGATTCATAATTTTCGTTAGGAGCAAAAAAAATATCAAATTGGATTTTGAACTCATCAACTAATTAGGTACTCAATGAAAAATAATGCTTTAACATGTACTTTTCAATACACTGAGTTGTAATTTGTGATTCTCTAACATATAATTCTAATTACCAATTATAATTAAAAAAATATTTTAATTTTAACTCTAAATTTAACCCGAATTACAAATTAAACATTCAGAGGAGAACAAAAATTTCAAAAGAGGACAAAGTCAATTAAAACGTTCAAATCTTCGCTAAAACTCAAAATTCAGAAAGAAAGAAAAAAAAAAAAAAAAAAAACAGCTGCCCCGAGACCATGCGTCCGCCCCTGTATAAACAAACTATGAAATTCAGATAGATAATAAAATAAAGCAAAATATAAAGTAGCCTATTTTCTCTCTCTTGCATATCACTGTAGAAGTGTAGATTTTGACAATTGATCTGGTTAATTGGTTCCATAGTCATTAAAGTAGAAAGATTCACGGATATGATCAATTGGACGGTTCAAGATGTGGGAATAATGTAATATTATATTATATGTTATGGCTTGCTTACGATATCAAGTGAGATTTTGTTGCCAGTGGCAGTTCTAACCTCTAACTCTAAGTCAATGGTTCTGGCCAGACAGAAGAGAACTGAGACCTCTGAGTCATGCAATTACCCTGTAGCGACTCTCTGACCAAGGCGCCACAATAGAGAAATGGGACGGATTCATTTACCAGTGGAATGCCACACAGTCCACAATTTAAGTTCCGCATCAGGGGATCCGACAACAGGAGGAAGTGGGACCGGGAAGGGGAATTCGTATCCTCTGAGATATCTCAAACTTTGCGTGACTTTATGGAAAATCTCAACCGTTTAAATAGGTTCTGCACGAATCTCAAAGCACAACTAATACTGACCCCCACATAACCCTCGAATAGGCACCGGACACGTCGGTCACGCAAAAATTGAGATATCTCAGAGGATAAGCACTCGAAGGGGAGGGCCAGCTTTCATTCTTTGAAGTTTGAACTCGTTGTGTGAAGCACGAATTGTCAATTGTGTACCGGATTACTGCCACGCAATCTGTGGTGGTTCAAAGGATCTGTGATCATGTGATCTGATTTGTTGATTCATTAGTTGTATATGAACTGTGCGTTGTTAATTCATCACCCATGTCATGTCATGTAAATATATAAGGGTCAATGTCTAAACCTAGTTTATTATTATTTTAATGTCCTTTGGTTTTGTTAATGGGTAATCACTAACTTCTATATATAATATATGTGTGTTTTTAAAGGATGGGTTCTGGTTTGTCCTTCTTGGATATACTTAGATCTGGTTATAAAGCTCTACTATGGAATTAATATAAGCATCTACGTACATCCCTAATATTATTAAAGTTTTTAATCTAGTGTGACAGTTTTTAATTCAATTTTAGAGATATATGAGAATTTTTTATTTAAAAATTATGTACAATAAAATTTTTTTATTAAAAAACTGTATATAAATTTTATACTAACTAAATAATTGGCTAAAATTGTTTTCTTTATTAATTTGTTGCTGATTTGACTCAATAGAAACTCTAAAATTAATTTCAAAAATATGAGAGTTAGAAATCTTAAATGAGTTGCTGGGTTGTAGATGCTCTTAGATCTGGCTCAACTAATTAACCGCCACTAAAAATAATGGACATAATTTTTTTTTGTTAGGTACAGATTTACTTTTAATTAACTTATTAAATACATATTGACTGAGAATGCACCGGTAGTACAGTTGGCTAGAAAAAAGTCCTAGAACTATTGGATATCCAAAAGTTGAGAGTTTGAGCCCCATTCCAGACTTTGCGAAACTTCAAAAAAAAATACATATTGACTATAATTTCAAAATATATATTGGTTAAAATATGACCCGGTAGCATAATATAATTGAATTTATATCTTATCATAATTATTTGAAGAGCTTTGAATTATATTTTAATTCAACATAATTTACAAAATGGATTATATATATGCATTATTGAATTTGTCTATAATTGTTTTTTTCTTAACAAAATATTATTTGTATTGATATGTTTAATTAATAAATTATGTTATTTTTGATAATTGAATATGTTGTGTTGAATTATATACAATAATGCTAAAACATGAATATAAAATTGCGCAGAATGTAGGAAGCAATTACAGCTCTAATTTTATTTGTCTGCGCATCCACTGACAAATCTTGAATCAATTAATTTGGAACAGACAAGCAATCTACAGACAATGAAAAAAAAATTAAATAACGCACAGTTTCTAGCTTTCAGATTAGCAAAGAACCGCCAAAAAAGTTAAAATAGTGATTTAAACATGCCGTTCAGGGCCTCAGTAGGCTAATTTGAAGGTACCGGTAAGGTGGCCCGTGCTGGTACGGACTGGTACCGAAGTGTAAAACAATCTTAGAGAAATTTCATGCATTGATGGGTTCAAAATCAAATGCGTAAGAACTTATCTTTAGTTTAGTGCAAACACACATAACTATCATATGGAAAGTTATGAGTTCAAAACTTACAAAGCATTTATTAAAAAAAAAAAAAACACACACACACACACACAAAGTAGAGAAATTCTCTGTAATATACACAGAAGTTTGAAAGTGTGTTGAGTGCCTTGACTTTTAACTAATGATTTATAAAAAAAAAATGCGTATATCTATAATCGTCTTCGTAAATTCATTTCTAACAAAAAAATATTTACAGCACAAAAATTTATCCTTAGTCCATAAGAGATAAGTAAAGCGGGGAGAGAATTAGAATTTTGAGTCTCTAAGGGCCTGTTTCAGCCATTCAAATTGGACTCGAACCCAAGTCCATTTCTGTTTCTTTCTGACAGCCGAGCATGCCTAAATGTATGTTGGGGTGGGGAGAGGAGAGGGCAATAGCAGCGGCGGCTTGGTCACTTTTTGGTTGTGCCAACTTGTTATGTTGAATTAAAATTGTAGGGGTGTTTTTATTATTTAAATAGGATGCTTATGTTTTAGTGATATGTCCTATAATTAATTAAGTTAATCATAAAGATAATTAATTATATTATTATGTTTGTGTTTTATATATGGAACTTTATGAGTAATATATAATTATGTTTCTTAAATAAAATATTACTAATTATGGATCAAAAAATATATACTTGACGTTGGAATTAAGTCTGTAATTGGATCCTGGTGTTGTTTTAAATGGTCTATGATTTTTGTCATTAGTTGGGACGCTAATGACTTGATTAGTGCTCACGTTTCATGGATTATATATATATATATATATATATGGATATATATGATTATCAAGTCAATCACACATATACATGTTGATGGACAAATATTGTACTGTTTTTGTATGAAATACTAAATGAGTTGTTATATATATAAATTTCATTAGTTGGCTTCGTACAATAATTAATTATGTTTAGTTCAATTCAAATATTAACGGCTATTTAACAATTGATCAAAAATACTGAAATTTTTATTAATACCGTTTAAAAAAAAAAAAAAAAACGGCACTGAAATTGGAGAATTCAAAAAATACTAGGACCTCCAATTCAATTTGTGATCTCATTCTTGTAGGGGCACAGATTGAATTGGAGGCCCCCAACAAATCTAAATATTAATTTATTACATTGCATTTTTGGATTTTTTGGAGACCTCCAATTCAATCTGTGTCCCTAAAAAATAGAGCCGTAGATTGAATTAGAGGCTGTAATATTTTTCAATTTTTTTTATAGTGATATTAATAAAAATTTCGGTCAAACATAACTTTTAACTCAAGTACGATGCACACCATTTCAAAATAATAAAGAGCATATTTAATTATAATTGTCTTTTATTTTGAACAAGTGTTACTTGAGACATCAATTAAATATCATAAAAAAATAAATATACCCTATTGTTAAGTGAAAGTGTGCATGTATAAATAAGTGCTTAATTAACTGTTATTATAAAATTAAATTGTTGTAAGTATAAGTTAATTTATATGTTTGTTCCAATAAAATAGTGATGTAATCTGGAAAGATATTCCCAACTGTTAGCCTCTATTATTGGCCAAGCAAAAACTTTTGTTTGGTTTTGTCAAATAGTGTTCTGGAATGAGCTTTTGGAGAAGTTAACAGAAAGGAAAATTAATAAATTAATAATAAAGACCTTTTCAGTTTCTTGTCTTGCCTGCCTTCTTATCATGTAATTAGATAGTTTCCAGAGCATATGTGTCATATTTAACAATTTTTCTATCTTATTCTTACTTCCTCTGTATGTTTATTTAACTTTTTTTTTTTTAATAAATAACATTGCATTCTTACACCTTACACCTTACACCTTGTTTGGATGAAGAGTAGAGGAAGGGTTGGAATGGAAAGAAAAGAAAAATTTCTCTGGAATCATGTTTGCTTAATAAAATTATGTCGGAGATTAATGGTACATAAGAGAAAATGTTTAACCTTATATGCTTGTAATAATATAACTGACTTCCTTTCTATTTGAGGTGGAATGGATAAAAAAAAGTTGTTACAAATATTTTTTGTAAAAATAACACAAATATTTAACCCTATATCTTAAATGAGGAGGGTTCAAATGCACCCAAATACACCCTATCATTTTTCTTTGTTTTCAAAATCTGAATAGTAAATCTGAACCGTTAGATGCGATCTATATATTAAGATATGCTTGGAGACCAAATTATATATTTTTTGGAATTTTTTTACTATTTATTAAGCCACTTTGAAAATCGCTGATCCAATGGTCCAAAAAATGTAAAATCAGCGATTTCAAAGTAGCTTAATAAATAGTAAAAAAATTCAAAAAAATATAAAATTTGGTCTCCAAGCACATCTTAATATATAGATCACATCTAACGGTTCGGATTGACTATTCGGACTTTGAAAACGGAGAAAAAGGATTTGAAATATAGGGTACATTGGGTGCACAAAAATTTGGGTGCATTTGAACCCTCCTCATCTTAAATATACAATTGTCATTAAAGTTTATTTGTTAAAAATCTACAATAGCTATTGAATTTCTTATTAATCTTCTAAATTTTTATTAACCACACAAAAAAAAGACGGAAAGAAAATAATAATTTTTTTTCCTCGTTAATCATCCAAATACGAAAAGATTAAATATATTAATTTTTCTTTCTATTATATTTCATTTCCTCCTATTCTTCCCTCCCTCCCTTCCTCTACTCTCCATTAATATGTTGTGATGGTTGTATTCCAAAGCCTTGTGTGGTAGTAGAGCAAATAGGAGTATCAGCTACTAGTGAGAGTGAGAGTGACAAAAATTAATAGCAAGTAGAGCACCATATCTCTTCAATGGGCCCCTATTAATTGAGATGTGAAATGCCAATTGTTCGTGTGCAAGATTGCCCCCATTTTATTTGGATTTAACGACACATCACATCAACAGCAAACCTTATTGAGTCAGTCAGCCAACCAACCAATAGCTAGTGATTCAACTTGGTTTGTTTCTTTAACAACTCAATCTTCATATCAAGATAAACCATGAAAAGACAATTTTCAGCCTTTATGTGGTAAAAATTGTTTTCAATTTTTGTATATATTAATTCTAGTTCTTACTAGGGATCCGTATCCTCCTGGGTACCTGACTCAACACAATTGAAACAGACTGGCTCAGATTTACTCTCAGTCGGTGCTGGCTTGGGATGGCGCGGGGGCAGTGTTATTTGTGTTCTGAGATTCGTGCCAAGTTAAAAAGAACAATTTTGAACTGTCCAATTCAATTTTACTCAGTCCGGTAACCTGAGGGGATGCAAATTCGTCTAATAGTGCAAAACTAAATTAAATTTGACATGTTATGTGTGTGTGTGTGTTTTTTTTTCTTTCAAAAGAAGTAAGTAAAAAAATTAACAACTAGGCAATTATTGATGCTGAATATATAATTTACGGACTACTTGAATAAGATTAAGATCGATCGATAAAATTAATTGAAAATGTATATAAAATTTATTAATAAATGTAGAAAAGATTGCTTTTGTTGTAAATTACCTGTTGCACTAATTTAATGAAAGATACTACGTTAATGTATTGATGGAACTATTTAACTAATTATTACAACATGATAAATAAAAGAGAAGCAAATTAAAATTAAAAGTAAAGCAAGCATGTAGGAGAAGCACAGGCTTTGTGTGGTAGTGAAAGGAGGGGTTGTGAAAGTGTGAGCAAGCTACTAGTGTCTAGTGGGTGAGTGTGAGTGAGTGAGAGAGTGGCAAGGCAAAAATAAGGTGGCAAGTAGGAGCATGTGGTTGTAGTTAAGCTAAAGCATGTATGTGTGTGGCCACTTGAGAAGTTGGAACAACTACATGTTAGGAAAGGTGAGGTAGAGAGCAGAAGCAAAAGAGGAAAGAGACATAATAGATGGATGAGGCCGTGACCTGACACCTACCCTCCAACCCCTTCAATTCTGCTCTACTACTGCTCACTTACCTCCCACTGCTTCAGGCTCTCTCTTTCTTTATCTCACGCTACCCTCACATTTTCTCTCTTTATCAAATTCACATCTTAATTAATTTCTTCGGTTGTTCTAAATATATTCTATAGCCCAAAATGCTGAACTTGTGTGGGCCTTGATTTTCCAAGCCCAATTCGCTCAAGTCGCCCGTCTTTGGAAGCTTTGCAAGGTTTCCTCTGAAAATCAGCATGACACCAAACACACCTTGAATAAATTCAGGATCTATCTATTTGGGTAAGGTATGCTGCAGTCTCAAAAATCTATTATATAAACTTCAAATTTTAATTTAAGTAGTACAATAAATTAGTTATATAATAAACTTATAGAAAACTAATTTTTATTATTTTTTAATTTTTCTTACTATTTTCTATGATTTATAAAAGATGGCAAACAATAGTCTAAAATATTGACAATTTTCTTTTATTTTTAAGATAATTTTTGTTATCTTTAATAAATCATAAAAAATAATAAATAAATTTCAAAAATAGTAAAATTTGGCATTCTACAAGTTTATTATATAACTAATTTACTGAACTACTTAGATCGAAATTTGAAATTCATTAGATAGGTTTTTGAAACCATAGCACAGATGGCCTTATGCTATCCATAGCACCCAAGCCTCACTCTATCTATTTTATATGTTTGATTTATATAATCTAAAATAAAATTATGCAAATTCAATAGGCATGTTATAGTTTATCCGTAACTTTTGGTGTTTTTATGTTCACAACCAATACTAAGTTGATGAAAAATATGAATATAAATACTCAAACACAATGTAAATAGAGTAGAACTAGCGTGTTTTTCAGTTCATCAAGCTTCTTAGTGAACTCAAGTTTAAACTCATCAAATTGGCTTCAAACAACTAATTTGAACCGTTGAAACTCACTTACCTTACGAGTGTTCTACATGTAAAAAAAAAAATGTAATTTTACATAGAGTCAAATGGTAAAAAAAGATTCAAAAAAATGAATGCACTGAAATTAACTTATTAACCTTCTAATTTTGACCGCTTGACTTTATACTAAATTAATTCGAATGTTTACAATTTTCATATGTAGATGCATCGCTCGTAAAGTAAGCAGGTGTCAACAATTCAAATTCGTCATTTGAAGCCATTTGATGGATTTTAGATTTGATAAACTTAAGAATACCCTAGTTTTACTCATGTAAATATATTAAAGCAACTTTGTGCCTCTTCAAATTTTATTGGATCCTCTCTGTAATTTTGATTAATAATTATAGTTAAATTTAGAGTTAAAATTAGAATATATTTTTTGATTTATAATTGATAATTAGAATTAGTAATTTTACAATCAATAGTAAGCCCAAACTGTCGCATCAGTTAAACTTGTACCTCAAAAGCTATAGATTTCAAGCCCAAAAGCTATTTTTACCTTTAATATTATATTAAAGAGAAATTTAGATATATATCAGTCATAAATTCTTCAATTAGATATTTTCCCATCAAAACTTCAAAATTAATTATTTCTCCATTAAAATATAACTATATTATAAATATACCCATAATTCAATTAAATCAATTAAATAATATTGATTAATAATAAATAAAAATAAAAATAAAAAGACGGTTATACTCTTATATTTAAAAAAGAATAGAGAATGCTTCGCCTCAAATCATTACAAAGAAAGCACTGGTACAACCTCATCAGCTAACAAACTGGGCGAGAAAAACGTGGTGTATTTAAGAGGGGTACCGAGCAAGAATTTCTTGGAGCAGCTATGTTACAGCCAGTAATTAACCAGACAAGTCTTCAAATTTGCAAGAGGATTGAGAGCAAAGTGGACTGGTACACTTGGGCAAATGAAAATTACAGGGGCAAGCAATGAAGTATGGTCTAGAAACAATGCTTTATTTCTTTGTTTTCATTTTGTGTTATTTAATAGATATTATTATTGTAAAAATTTATATTCAAGCTAGGTAATGACCTAGAGGTGAGACACTGTACATAAACTTTTTTGTTAATATAAATTTTATTAGAAGGTGCCCTCTAACACAACAAAAAATAGCATTAAGATTTGTGCAAGCTAGAGTAACATAGGATGGATTTATTTAGGTGTACTGATTTTAATTTCATCAATTTATACATACGGGTTTCACCTCACGGAAATTGACCAATTTCTTCAGCTAGGCATTTTTACAAACAATTGAAGTGCATGAAAATTTGAGCCACTAAGGTGCAAAATCATGTCAATATGAGCGTTCATATGAAGATTTGAGTGATTCCAATGAGCGTTCATATGAAGTTTGGTCTTATGAAATAAAATGGAATATTTATAGTGACCAAGTTTTTTGGGCAAAATCAACATATTCTTCCAAATTCACAAGTATGAATACACAACTTGATTGTACGGTTAATTTTTTTTTTTTATTACCATCGATCTCTAGATTAGCATCAATCTGTTAGAACTTAGAAGAATGTATATTTTGCTGCTGATTAGTGCTGTAGATTGCTAAACTGTTAAAAAAATTGATTTTGAAAGGGGCGGAGGGGAAACCTTCTTTATTATTTCTTTAAATGTAAGGGCATAACTGTCCTTTAATTTTTGTATGATTGTTAGTCATTATTTTTAATTGATTTAATTGAGCAATGGGAATATTTATAATATAGTAATATTTAGATGGGAAAATAACTACTTGTGAAGTTCTGATGGGAAAATAATTAAAGAAGTTATGATGAGTATATATGTAAATTTCTCTATATTAAATTATTTTGCGCGTACCTAATTTGGTTAACCGAGTTATGTGACCAATAATGAGAGAAATGTGATTAGATGTTATTGTCTGTACAACGAAAGCAAAAGAATAGTGCATGACTTACAAAATTCTTTCTGGTAAACTATTCAATAAGGAGAGTAGACAAGCAATTTTCAGACCAACTACCTACTATCCTTTTTTTTTTCTTGCACAAAATATATTCATATGAGCTATCAAAGAAGTCCGTTTGGTCAAGAAAGCTATATTTTTTGGAAGGTGCAACTATAAACCTGATATGATATTTTACAAGTGCAGTTGATTTGGTTACTTAACCATATAATAGAGCTAATTGGCAATAATATCCCTATGCTCCTTACTGTAACATGGTATTACTATATTCTTTGTGGGTTCATCTCTTAAGACCATATTGTTCTGATTCAAATGTATTTCTCAATAATTAGGGGTGGCAACGAGCTGGCTCGTCACGAGTTGGGTCCAGCTTAAACTTGTTACTAGCTGGCTCATCTAAGTTGTGGAAATTTAAATAATAAATAAAGTGATGAATAATTGTTCTTGTTTTTGTTCTTATTTTTACATGTTCTGTACATGGGTGTATATATAAGCCTAAATTACATGTGTATCTCTACTAGCCGTTAGACTACTTCCTATTTTGCATTGGCTGGATATATTGCCTAATTACATCCTAATTATTACCTAATTACAAGAATCTAGCTAGGTACTAATTATAGCTTGACCGCTATCAATTTGATGCTAGCTTGATTTGTTGTCTAAGTTAGCCTATGATGAATAATATTCTGAGGCTAATATTATTCTTTCTCAACATAAGTCACAAGCGAGTTGACTTTAGAGGTTCGAGCTGAAATTTTAGCTTGAAATTGTCATGAGTTGGAACGAGCTAATTCGTGAGTTGACGAACTGATTTGTTGGGTTTGACTAAATTTTGTTTTAAGAAGAAAATAAATTATACAGACTTTTTGGATCAAGCTGAACCAAGCTAAACAGTATAAAATACACACAAATTAATACAAATTTACAAATTTATGCTTAACAAAACTAGTTCGCGAGCAGCCGAGTAAGTTAGGTCTTAATTTGAACTCGTTAGCTAGTGACAATCTAGCTTGTTAATAACTAACAAGAGACCTGTTAATAAACAAGTCAGGTGTGAGTTAGAATTGAGCCACAAATTACAAGCTTTTATCAATAATCACCAGTTATGTAACACATAGCATAGCAGTGTTGAAATTAACCACTGAATTATTGTTAATTAATTAGTTATTCTTTCCGCTTAATTATACTGCTTGCCTGCCATTGACTCAATTCCTGTATCTGTAAACCACCAACCAAAGACTTACAAATTGAAGGGATAAGAAAGCGCAATATATACCTATATATATATATGATATACCATCTCACATCAGAATCATCAATCATAAGCTTTGGGTCATATATAATTTCATTCTACCTTCCATTAGCAATGGAGTCAAGAGTATTAGTGCTGCTGCTGCTTCTAATTGGGTTGATGATGATTGGAGGTTAGTGTTAATAATTAAATAAGTTTTCATTTTCTATCCTTTCTTAACTTGAATCTTTTTTCTCTCTCTATCCTTTTTAAACTGGAGCCAACAAAGATGATTTTAGTGGATTCAAAGTTGTACATACGCCAACTTTTCTGCTTAATTCAGTACCCATACATACATATATATATCTTATTTTTAAAGCATTTTCATATCAAACTCCAGGTATAAAATGCACCACAACGATTTTTGAATTTACCAATAACTGCCAGTACCCAGTTTGGGTCGGTACACTCTCTGGTGCTGGCACACCTCCTCTAAATCAAACTGGTTTCCACCTCCCAGAAGGTAAAACTGTTGATCTGTCAACTTCACATTCATGGTCTGGCCGCTTCTGGGGCCGTACAGGCTGTACTGCTGACTCTGACACCAAAAAATTCCATTGTGAAACTGCTGATTGCGCCACTGATTCTGTTGCGTGTGATGGACATGGACCTACCCCACCCGCCACCCTCGTCGAGGTAATAATTAACCGTACCAAATATCGACCTTAGATAATTAACCGTACCAAATATTGACCTTCGATTATTGCTTGCCATCCAGATAACCCTTGGTGGAGGCACCAGCAATGACTACTACGACGTAAGCCTTGTAGACGGATTCAACGTTCCCATTTCGGTGGAGCCAGTGGATGGAACGGGTGACTGCAAAGACACTGCCTGCTCAGCAAACTTAAACACAGATTGCCCTGATGATCTTAAAGTTACAGGCGCCTCTAACGACACTGCCGTTGTCGGCTGTAAAAGTGCCTGTGATGCATTTGAAGAACCAATATATTGTTGCACTGGCGACTATGGAAGTCCGAGCACGTGTGGTCCCAGTAATTACTCTCAGATATTCAAGGAGGCTTGTCCTTCTGCCTATAGCTATGCGTATGACGATGCAAGCAGCGTGTTCACCTGTGTTGGTGCTGGCTATGTTGTAACCTTTTGCCCTTGAGGTTTCAATAAATTTATATGGTGGTTTTATGGTTGGTTTAGTTGGGATTTGGTGATGGTTATTCTTTTAGGTGTATGCAGGGAAGCATTTTGTATAATTAATTAAACTCACCAATCTGACATAATTAAGAATAAAAAAAAAATGTTAGACAAAGGAGAAGATTGAACTCAGAGACCAAATTTGTTTTTGTTCTTTTGGGCTTAGCCCAAGTTATGTAGGCTTTTTTTTTTTATGTTGAAGGTTTACAAACAAAATTTATAATTACATAAGAGTGAGTCTATGGTACTATGCATATTACGATTTGGCACTGCGTTACGGCTCTATATTTGAGTTTTAAAATCCTAACGGTCGATCCGAACCGTTCATCTTGTTCTCCATATTAATATGTGTTTGGAGACCAAATTTTACATTTTTTGAAATTTTTTTACTATTTTTTTAGATTTATTGAAAATCACTGTTTTTAGATGGTCCAGAATTTTCAGATCAAGTGATTTTTTAAATATCTCAAAAAATAGTAAAAAAATTTCAAAAAATGTAAAATTTGATCTCCAAACACATATTAATATGGAGAACAAGATGGACGGTTCGGATCGACCGTTAGGATTTGAAAACTCTAATATAGAGCCGTAGCACGGTAACAACCCGTGATATGCATAGTACCATAGACTCACTCATTACATAATTACATAGCTGAAATATTAAATTTTTCAAATTATTAATTTTTTTAAATTTGGAAATTTGAGCTTCTTTCATCGATATTTCAAAATACAAACATGCAAACTAACATTTGTAAAATTCAAACAACACAATTTATATATTTTAAATATTCACATTCTTAGCATTCATAATTTTGAAACTCCAAGTATTGAATTTACCTTAAATTATACTTCGTATCGTATTTTCAGAAACTTAATAAACGAAAATACTCTTTAAAAATTTCTACAAAGCATAATGTGATGAATAAAATTTGAATAAAAGTTCCGCATTTTTCAATTTGAAAGTTTCAGTGACCTATATAGAAAAATTAAATTTCCAATTTAAATATTTTGTTCCTGAAATGGTTTTCATTTCGTATATTACAGAAACATCAAATTTAAAATGTTGATTCCATAAAGACGAAAATGAAGTATTTTAAATAAATTATTCTTGTTGGAGCTTAATTAGATTGTATTTGAGGATGAAAATATGAGACAATTATGAAGTCCGGCTAGTATGATATCGGTGTTATATGGCACTAATTTTAAAATTTATTGAATAGACTTAAAATGACTAATTCAAATTGTTCAAACCAATTTACTTTATGAGTGATTCATTTACATGCAATTTTTTTTTTATATTTTTGAGTTATTTTAGCATCAAATCAAGTAGTAAAAATATTGAAAAATTAATGTATTAAAATTAATTTAAAAACTCATACATTTGACACTTGATTTGTTACTAAATAAAATTGAAAATTATAAATTTTGTATGTAAACACACAGTTAATGAAGTAGATAGGTTTGAACGGTTTAAATTCATTATTTGAAGTCGATTCAATAGATTTTAGAGTTAATGTTGTATAAAATGAAATGACATACTAATCAGACTCAACTATGATATTGTATTCATTACCAATAATTCTTACTTGGCGCGTCTGGAACCACATCTGAAGTAAAATAAAAAAACAAGTAAAAAAACAGCACCGTCTAAATTAGTTACCAAAAGAAAATTCATTGTTGACATGAAGTTCCTTTTTTCACACTTAGATCTTTTGCTTGATTTTTCATTTACGTATAAGAACTGTGTCCATATCAAATTAACCTGTCATATCATCCCTTGACCTCGACTGTAATTTACACACTACGTAGACAAGAAGCGAGAAGAACCTTTAGAATTTTCAAGTAATAATTATGTTCATCCTTGGGATATTTTAGCAATATACATATATGCATATATGATTTGGCTAATATGCTATGGGTAGCTAAGAGGCCTCCCGTGCTACGGTTCAATATTCGACTTTTCAAAATTATAACGGTCGATCCGAACCATTCATCTTGTTCTCCATATTAATATGTGTTTGGAAACCAAATTTTACATTTTTTTGGAAATTTTTTACTATTTTTTTTAGATTTATTGAATATCACTGTTTTTTATGGTCCAGATTTGTCTGAAAAACAGCGATTTTCAATAAATCTAAAAAAATAGTAAAAAATTTCCAAAAAATGTAAAATTTGGTCTCCAAGCACATATTAATATGGAGAACAAGATGAATGGTTCGGATCGACCGTTAGAATTTTGAAAAGTCGAATATTGAGCCGTAGCACAGGAGACCTCTTAGCTACCCATAACACCGTAGCCAAGTCCTATGTATATATATATATGTATATATATATGAGGTTGACTAATATCAAAACGTTTGTTCCAGAGTCATAGTGCAACTAATTGGTTTTTCAATTTTTAAAATTCAAACGGTCAATTTAAACCGTTAGATGTGATCTCTATATTAAACTGTGCTTAGAGAACAAATTTTACAAATTTTTTGAATTTTTTTACTATTTATTAAGCCAATTTTAAAATTGCTGATTTTAATAAAGAGTGAAAAATTTATGGATCATTGAAAATAACAATTTTAAAATGGCTTAATAAATAGTAAAAGAATTTCAAAAAAATAAACAATTTGATCTCCAAACACATTTTATTATGGATTGAATGTTGAACGGTTTGGATCGACTGTTCAAACTTTGAAAATGTAAAAACCGAAGCTTTTGTTCCACCGTCTAGGATAAAACGTTTTGATATTAGCCAACCCTCTCTCTCTATATATATATAGAGAGAGAAATGCTACGATGCTTTGGGAAGTAAAGATAATGTTTTACTTCTCGCTCATATTTATATTTTCAAAGTTTAAATAGTCAATCTGAACTTCTCAAATGATCTCCATATTAAAATGTGTGGAGTCCAAATTTTACATTTTTTGAAAAAAATATTATTTTTTTTAGAATTTTTTAAAAGCATTGTTTTTCTGAATTTATTATTATTTTATTATTTAATGAAAAACTGTGATTTTCAAATATTCTAAAAAAATAAAAAATATATAAAATTTGGTTTCAAAACACATTTTAATATGAAGATCATATTGGAAGGTTTGAACCGACTATTTGAATTTTGAAAATAAATTATAAGCGGGAAGTAAAAGTTGTACGTTTAAGATTGAACGGGTCTTATCAGACATTGGACCGAATTGAATCCGATGCCCATCAGATGGTCCCGATTTCAGTTCTTTGGTAGTGTTTAAACATTTTTTTTTTCTTTTTTTTTTGCCAGATCTCAAAATCTTTACTTAGAAAAACAATTATTTTTTTTTTATTTTTCATTTTCTTTCTAAAAAAATTATTTATGCACTAATGCTTATTTTGGCAAACAGAGCCGATATGACATAGTGTAAAAATAATTTGTAAATTGTTGACTTAAGGTTATTTGACAAACAGGACTATTGAAACCGAAGTAAGGGTACATCGTTTCTTAATTAAGTTGTTGACTACGTACATAGAGGAGAATGTTGCTTGAAGAAGATATATTATAATTTTTGTTTAAAATATACCATATAAAATGCCAAAATTAGATTAGCATGGTTCCGTCATGGCTAGGTTTCCACCACATGCATTTAAAATGCTAGCAGCAAAATCAGGAGGTAAAGACCAATGAATTCTTATTCAGTCCAATTAAAGGTTCTTAGCCTCTGGAATTCCATGCTTCCATGCAGCCATCCATGTGTTAGCTCATGAGCTCACACGTTCTGGTAAATTGTAGCAAATTGATGGATAATTTCATAACCGTATTCGATCCGTATTTAAAAATTTAGATGTGGATATTTTTAATATGCGAATATCTATGTGGATAAGAATATTGATATGATTTTAAGTTTCAATTATCTGGAGTAGATATATATCATATATTTTAATATATATTATGAAAAATTTATGTTATTTGCCGTTATAATTAGATATATATTACGAACTTTAATATTTTTTATATTATTTTAATAAATATCTGATCTGATTCGGACCTATATCCATCTGATGTCCGGTCTGTATCTGTATCTGTATATGGATATGATTTTACCACTATCTGCTCCGTATTCGCTCCGTTTTCACCCCTGCCAGTCTTTGAATTCTGCTAACTAATTGACATATAGAATATTGTAGCAAATTACTTCACATTAGACCGTATTAATGAATTCTGTTAATTAATTGAAATATACAAATTTGTAGCAAATTACTTCACATAATCACATTAGACCAGCATTAATGATGCATTATGAATTTATGATAATTATAAAAAAAAATGATGAGATTTGAGGTATGTTTAACCACACATCAAGTTAACTAAAAATTTAGTGGTTTGACATCAATTGTTATTGATGCATAACCAATTCACACTCAAATTATTTAAATTTGATTCTTAGGTATTTTTATGTCCAATAACATCTATGAGTTAATATTTTGACTTCCAATATTATTTGAATTAATTTGAAAATTTGTCGTCAAAAATGTCCAGAAAATAATTATTAAATGATCTTCTTCTAATTAATTTGATTATATTCATTAAGCAAATTAGAATTAAATTTCAAAGTAATTTATCTAGTACTAGGTTTAATTTGAAATTTAATTCTATTTTTTATACTAGCACTCAACATATGACTTTAGAAATTGCAAATCATTAATTGTTGTATAATTGAAGTGCATCAGAAGCTTCTTTCTATATAATTGCATGGCATTGTAGAGGTTAGATTTCATCAAAGTCGGGAACTAAGATTCATTTCAATTTCTTAGTATCTACTTCCCTGACTACTTTTGCCTCTCTAAACCAATTTACGCGCCTTCTTTCTCGTTTGACTTTAGCTTCCCTTTCTCTCTAATATAAGCTTGTACTATCTCCCTTTCTCAGCCATTTTCTCCCTCTTCACAAGTTGACCTTCACCTTCACCTCCACCACCATCCATCGCCACCACCACCGCCTCATTCGATCACCAAAGCTCGCTCCTTTCATCACCCGGCCAACAACCATGAGGGATACCACCTTGTTTATCGTATCAATTGCCTTGTTGTTTGCTAACTTAGTTGGTGCCGATTACTTGTCATCGACTGCTTTAGCCAATCACTCAATTGATGATACATCACCGGAGAGACGGTCACTTGCCACCTTGGATCCAAGGTTTTTACAATGCAACCTTTATCCCCCGGCAATTTGTCAATTGAAGGGAAGCCCTGGACCCAACTGCTGTTCTGGTGCGTGCGTCAACACAACCATCAACCACGATAATTGCGGCAAGTGCGGCAGGGCTTGTAGAGACTCGGATTTGTGCTGTACTGGTAAATGCACGAACATTATTTCTGACGAAAGCAACTGCGGGAAGTGCGGTGTTACCTGTAATCCTACCCAACTTTGCTGTGGAGGCAAGTGCATCAACAATTTAGTTGATAGCAATAACTGCGGGAGATGCGGAAAGGTCTGTGGTGTAGATCAAAGTTGTTGCGCCGGCATATGCACAAAGTTGCTTTCTAATATCCTCAACTGTGGAAAGTGCGGCAACGTCTGTGGACCCGATCAGCTGTGTTGTAAAGGCAATTGCACGAAGGTTCTTTCTGACAGTAACAATTGCGGGAAGTGCGGCAAGGTTTGCGGGCCCAACCAGAAGTGTTGCAATGGCAAGTGCATTAAGGTGCTTGCCGACATCAACAACTGCGGGACATGCGGAAATATTTGCGGGAAAAACCAGACTTGTTGTAAAGGCAATTGCATGGAGGTTCTTTCCAACAGTAACAATTGTGGGAAGTGCGGCAAGGTTTGCGGGCCCAACAAGAAGTGCTGCAATGGCAAGTGCATTAAGGTGCTTGCCGACATCAACAACTGCGGGACATGCGGAAATGTTTGCGGGAAAAACCAGACTTGTTGTAAAGGGAGCTGCGTCACCTTGACATCCAGCAACGATAACTGCGGCAAGTGTGGCAGGGCTTGTGGGCCAGACCAAACATGCTGCAGTGGCCGGTGCAGGAGCCTGACGAATGACAGAAACAACTGCGGCACATGCGGCGTTCGGTGTGGCTTCCCAAATATGTGTTGTGGGGGCCACTGTTCAGACATCATGGATGACAATAACAATTGTGGGGCTTGCTTCAATAAGTGTAACACACAGTGCCAGTTTGGGTTGTGCAACTATGCTTGAAAGGTGGTCAAAATCTCAAAACAATAGAGAACAGGATCAGTATAGTATTCGTCTGAAAGCAATAAAGGCCTCATGTGAGTGCTTCATTCACAATTTATATATTGAGCTCATAAATATAAAAGATATTATTGTTATCGTGTCAAAGTTAAAGATTAATAAATTAAAATAAAGTGTTGTAATAACATGTAATGAGTATACTTTTTTTGGTCAATAGCTTGTTTGTAGAGATACATTAATTATTTATTTATAGATTAATTCTTTAAAACACAATTTCATTAATCATTTATATTTCTGGATTTCATGCTTTAACACAAGCATTCTCTTCTAGTACACGTCATGGTATCATATATTTCTTGTCATTAATTTTTTTTTTTGGTCTTCTGATGCTGTGTCGATATCTTTAGTCGTGCCATGAATGATTCCTCTCGGAATTGACAAAATTTTATCATGAGATTTATAGTGATATTGGTTGAAACTTTGAAGTTATATATGTTTTGTTAGATCTCAAAAGGAGTTCATTAAATAATCAACTAAACTTTTGTATTTTTTTTTGAGGAAAAATAAGAGTCTAGTTCTCATTTGATTGATATTAAGAAAATGTTACAAAAGTTTGTAACCAAAGTTTGTAACCAGTAAAGTAAGATACAATGTAACTCATGATGGTGAGCTTGTTTATAAAGAAAGAAAGGAGAAAATAAAACAAAGACAGCAAGTGCTAAAACAAACAAATAAGAACGAGAAGAAAAGTAAAAGAAGAAAAACTGCAAATTCTCCGTCTGACAGCCAGTGAAGGAACATTTTGCAGATCGGTCCCTTCATTTTAACCAAATTGCAGAGTTGCTCTTAGGAGTTTATTTCCACTGTTGAGTATTGATGTTGCATCTGTATTTACTCCATGAGCTCCTCCATCGTGCTCTCTGAGTCTCTAAAAATTCTCGCACATCATTCTCTCCAAATCACAAATTGTGCTATAAGTGCCAAGGATCTTTCCTTATCAAACTAAACTTTTATATATGTTCTTGTAATTTAAATGAGGTCAACGGAACCTAACAGCTTTTACCTCTTTCGGCCACTGACCATGCTTTGTTTGTTTATTATTTGTTTTTACCAGACTAAAATTACGCTTTTACACATAAAATTCTACAATTCGACTCATTAAGAGGTGTGGGGAAATGTTTGCGGGTTTAATTAAGGCCTCATAGTTCATTTTTGAAATCCAGAATCTTGACAGAGAAGCCTGAGAAGCCTTGCTTAGTACTAATGAAGTATAATCAGAATCTTGTCAAGTTGACAGAGAAGCCTGAGAAGCCTTGCTTAGTACTAATAAAGTATAATCAGAATGCATGGTTTTCTTTCTAAGATTTCCAGAAAACTATAATTGTACTTTTCGTAAAATAATTAATGAAATACAAGGGTCATTTTGCTAAAAGATTGTCATAAAACACAAACATGGTTTTATCTGAAGGAGCAAAATCCTAATTAAAAAACAAATTTCAAAATCTAATTATATAAATGAATCTCATTGCCTCTCAGTAAAAATGCAAAATCTCAAAATTAAACTAAATAAAACAATTCAATTTGCACACAATCCAAGGTTTAATCTGAAATTCTTGACACCCGAGTATAGAATTAACTCGAGGCTGGACAGAAAGTGATTAGATAATCAGCTCCGATGCATGTAAAAGTGCTACTAGCATCGTCGTAGGCGTAACTGTATGCCTGGGGACACGCTTGCTTGAAATATTGAGCATAGGTGCTCGGTTTACAAGAACCAGAAATCCCGTAAGTTCCACGGCAGCAATAGGCGTCCGTGTTGAACGCAAGGCATGCGCTCTTGCACCCAACTACAGAGCCATCAGATGTCTGTAACCAGAGCTCTTGCGGGCACTTGGAGTTGATGTTTACAGGACATGAGACAGGATTGCACCCCGGGACACCTTGCGGGACGATCGAGATGGGGAGGTTGAAGCCATCCACATTGCTTATGTCATAGAAATCGTCATTTCCTGCACCGTTGAGCGTGAACTCAACCAGGGTTGCCGGAGGGATAGCACCCTGGTTGTTACATTGAACCTGAAAAACATTTACAGATTGTTATGAGATCTATTTGAGTGTGTTTGCAACATAAAAGTGTATTGTTGTTTGCTGATGTGATGTATACTTTTGATAGTTTAAATCAGGCAAATGACCTGGCCAGAGGCACAATCAGCAGATTCACAGATGAGGCTGCCAGTGGCATTGGAACAGCCCTGTCGAGCCCAGAAACGGCCAGACCAATTTTTCGGGACATCGATCGCACGGCTAGCACCAGAATCAAGCTCAAAGCCAGTGAGATTAAGAGCTTTCACACCATAGTCTGTCAATATCCCGGGCCAAACCTTGAATGCACATTCATTTTTTATAGTGAAGATGGTTGAGTGCACATCTGAATTTAACAAAAAGAAAACACTAATTAGTATCCCTTTCTTCTGTTTTTGCTAATTAATTAATTGGTAATACAAAAAACATGTCAGATTATAAGTTTTCAATGTTGTTCTACTTAAAAAAATTGGCATAAAAAAATGTAATTATTAGCAACCTCGAACAAGAAGTGATGAAGTTACAAGGAAAGAGAAGCAGAGAATCATCACATTTGCCATGTTTTCTGGTAGCTTGAGAGAAAAGAGAAAATAGGAGAGAGGTTCAAAGACTTGTTTACTACTGGATGTATTTATAAGTTGATTTGAAGCAATTTTATTTTAGGGAAACTTTTATTGTCTAAAATTATTTGTGAAATCTGATCAACTTCTGAAGTGTGTGTACATGAGGCCGTCTCGTTGTTTCGATTAATTTAGCTTGTGTAAACTTAGCTAGGGAATTGGGGCAGTGGTTAAGCCCCCAATAAATTCATTTTTTTTTTTGTCTTTTAAAATTTTATTTTCAATCTCAATTTTCAAGCTCTACTCATTTTCTGAATATGTCATAAGTCACGTGAAACAAATACAAACTTATTATGAGAGGGATATCTGCATCTTTTATCTTTATCTTTTACTTACATTTCATAATTAAGTAGAACTAAAGTGTTCCTAAGTTCACTAATTTTCTTTGTGAATTCAACTCTAAAATTTATCGAATTGATTTCAAATGATAAATTCAAACCGTTCAAATCTATCTACCTTAAAAATGATGTGTTAATTTACATACAAAATTTTCAAAATTTCAAAATAATTGTGTATAGAGTCAAGTGGTCAAAATATTCAAAAAATAAATGAATTAAAATTAATTTATGAAGCTTCTAATTTTGACTACTTGACTTTATACTAAACTAATTCTAAATTTTTTTTTTTGCAAGTCAACACATCACTTGTAAGGTAGATGAATTTTAACGGTTCGGATTCATCATTTAAAATCAATACAATAAATTTTAGAATTGAATTTACAAAAAGAATTGGTGAACTTAGAACACCGTAGTGCTACTCTTCATAATATATTTATATTTTCTAAAAGGTGTTTCTACTTATGTTGAAAGCATTTATAAAAACTGTGAAAGTTGTATATTTAGTTATGAGTGAGTCTATGGTACTATGCATATCATGGGTTGTTACCGTGCTACGACTCTATATTTGAGTTTTCAAATCCTAACGGTCGATTTGAAATGTTCATCTTGTTCTCCATATCAATATGTGTTTGGAGACCAAATTTTACATTTTTTGAAATTTGTTTACTATTTTTTTAGATATTTAGAAAATCACTTGATCTGAAAATTCTGAACCATCCAAAAACAGTGATTTTCAATAAATCTAAAAAATAGTAAAAAAATTTCAAAAAATATAAAATTTGGTCTCCAAACACATATTAATATGGAGAACAAGATGAACGGTTCGGATCAACCATTAGAATTTGAAAACTCGAATATAGAGCCGTAGTACGGTGCCAAATTGTAATATGCATAGTACCATAGACTCACTCTTTAGTTATTCAATAAATTTTTACTATAACTTTTCTGTGATCATTTACAAAAAAAAATGATAAACACTTTGTACATTAAATATAAACACTTATGAATTTAAAATATATAACTTTTTTATATAAACACTTTGAAGTGCAAATACAGGCTGTAGAATATAAGAGGTAAGAATATTTTTTTCATTGATTATATTAAAAAAATCATGCCATATTATATTTCTTTGTTGGGTTGCCATTACAAATTAACCCCAATCATAAATATGAAATTAGTTCCCATTAAAAGTTTAAATTGATAAGAACGTGCTATCAAAAGTTTCTGATTATGGTTCCTTTCGTAATTAATTAAGCATGCAGCTACTTAATTAAATTGCTAGGACGAAATTTGGTGGGAGGTATGCTTAGCTTTTGATTGCTTGTAGGGAGAACGAAAGTTTACCTGATAAGATAAATATTTTATTGGCATTTGGCAATGAAAAGTGTACCAGGCAAGTTGTAATACAAAAGACAATAAAATATTGTGTAGATCTAGACTAGACTTCAAAAATCTATGTATTTATTTGTGGGACTGGGAACAGAGTAAGTCGCCAGTGGCCCCTAATCTGTTTCATCAAGTAGAAATTCTATTACAGTGACACCTAGTACCAAAATTAATTATTAAGTATAAACTATGTTGGAAAATTTTCTTATTAAAGAACTGTTTATAAATTCTACTCTGGTCAAATAATTGATTCAAATTATTTTTTCTTTTTAATTTATTATCGATGTAGCTTAATAGAAACTTTAAAATTAATTTCAGAGATGTAAGAATTAAAACTTTAGAGATTTTAATTTCTAAAAAATAATTAACAGTTATTTAAAAACCCATTGAATTGTTGGGATTTAGATGGTGACGCATGAATTAATTATATATTTCTCCTTTTTCATATTACCTCTATTAATCGTGCGTTGGGTAAAACTAAAATACCACTTGGTATACCAAAGACAAATTATTTTGTAATTATTTTTTTACAATGAAGATGAAGATCAGTCATCAGACTATAGAATTCAGGATTTTATTGATGAGTTGGGTACACATTTCCCAGGATTACAAAAGTATCTTAAAAATTAAATTAAACCTGAAACAAAATATGGTTGTAAATATCTTCATAATTTCATCAGCTAGACGGATGGTATCTAGGGTTTTTTTTTCCTGTAAATATCCATTTGCGTCTTTCTTTTCATTAAAGTTGTGCTCTAGACGGAGGATGCTGAGGGAAGGAATAGCAAATTCTCTATGTAAAGGTGAAAACTCTCAAAATTTAGTCAACCTAGACCAACTCACCTGCTCCAGAATAGGAGAATCGGAAAGGGAGTGAAGGGGAATGAAAGGGAGCGCACACTGTTTGAAGAGGAGCGACAAAGAGATTTTGGTGAAATATGTCACTTCCGATTTGAGGTGTAGATTTTACTATTCCGAGGGTAGTCATCCCGTTTCCTTCCTTCCCTTTAATGAGAATTTCTCCTTTGATATTGAAGCACAGCCTAAGATTCATAGTGTGGCATATTTAATTGTATCTACAATTTTGAATTGGTTTTAGGAACACCTCTGCATAAAATTTCATCTTAGTCCCTCATAAAATAAAATTACATGATATTTATTCATATAGCCTCACAATCTTAATTTTCTGATTCCGCCCCATAATTTATCCACTATATAAGAATTTTGAACCTTAATAAAAAAAAAATTGGGTATCTTGTGTGGTGAAGTGGTGAAGTGTGCACAATGAATCATAATTATGTATATTAAATACGATGTTCATAACAAATTTTTATTCTATTACGTAAAAAATTTAAACTTACGGGAAAAAAAACTATTTTATTTGTTTTCCAAATAGCAAAATAGTTGCACGAGTAAAAAGGAAAGATTTTGCTTATTGGGTCTTACCAGTTCGGCCCCTGTAGCACAAAGTCAAACTTATTTGGTCTAGTTTGAAGTAAATTCAGTTAAACGGCCTAGAGAAATGAGATTCCAAACAATAGAACATTATATTAAGAAATTCATCGGCCCGCTTCAACCCAGTAAAGAGCACGCTCCTTTTCTTATGAAACAGTCAAGTTCGTTCCAATCGCCATTGTCGATTACTATTGATTCTCATCTCCTCTTGCTATCGTCGCGCTTTCGCCTCGATCACCACTATAAGAAGGGCAAGCTGATACAATCTAACGGCTGAGGTACCTCTCTCTCTCTCTCTCTCTCTATTGAGCTCTCTGGCTGTGTCCATGAGACGAAATTGCAATGCTTGAATCAACTGCTGTTTTTGTCCTGAAATGTGAAGTCTGGATATCGGAAATGGAAATTATTGCTAAAATATTTTTCTAATAATGAGGGTTCGAAGTAAATTTAGTTAAACGGTCCAGAGAAATGAGGTTCCAAACAATAGAACATTCTATTAAGAAATTCATCGGCCCACTTCAGCCCAGTAAAGAGCACGCTCCTTTTCGTATGAAACAATCAAGTTCGTTCCAATCGCCATTATCGATTACTACTGATTCCCATCTCCTCTTGCTGTCGTCGCGCTTTCGCCTCAATCACCACTATAAGTAGGGCAAGCTGATACAATCTAATGGCTGAGGTATCTCTCTCTATCTCTCTCTCTCTATTGAGCTCTCTGGTTGTGTCCATGAGGAGAAATTGCAATGCTTGAATCAACTGTTGTTTTTGTTCTGAAATATGAAATCCGAATATCGGAAATAAAAATTATTACTAAAATATTTTTCTAATAATGAGGGCTTGAACCTTTTCATTTCTGATAAGGAGCCCATGTGCTTTTAATTTTGATAATACCTCCCTGAACTCTCTGTGGCTCTGTGGCTCTGTGGTAGTATTCTATAAAAAAAATTGTGTTGGGTTCCACTGTCAACGAATAAGCAATCTTGACAAGGTTTTGCCGAAATCAAGTCAAATTTCTTTTTTTACTAAATAGAAAAATTATAAATATTTTGATAGTCTTATCCATTGGTTGTGTTATTGTTAGCCTTATACATTTGTTGTGTATCAACTGTTGGCAATTTGAGTGTCATTTGATGTTCTAACAAAGTTTCGTTAAATATGGACCGTTTCAAATTTTAAGTCATTGATGGACGGTGAAACTTGTACCATTTTCATCATTTTTTTCATTTGTACGAGATGTGTAATATATAGATCATATTCCAAATAGTTTGTTAAATTATAAGTTATATTTAACAGCCGTTAAGATTGTCAAGTTAATTCGTTGTCAATGGATCTCAACCTAGATATGTTTCTAAATATCAGTTTAGTATGTTCACTGTTTGATTTTTTTCATATTAATTGTATAATTTTATCCCATAAACAATTAGAATGGTATTTTTTTCTTTCCAAGAAAAGGTGGTTTCACATATACCGGTTTCCATTAAACAAAACCTGTATGTAGTACCCTCATATATAACCTTATGTTGTATAATTTGTTCTTATTATATATGTGAAAATTAAAAAAAAAAAAAGAATGAAATGAGTATTTGTCATATATTTAGAATTATATATAAAGTATATGAATTCATAGAAAAAATTTAATACAAGGGTATTGTAGTCAGTGTAACGTGTTATCAAATTCAGGTGAATGTTACTGTCAAAATTAAAAGTTCGAGGGATTACTTGTCCCACCCAAATCAAAAGTTTGGGAGATTTTTTTGCAAGTTCCTTTTATCATGTCGTAGGCATTAGGGGTGTTCAAACGGTTCGGTTTAGTTGGTTTTGGACCGAACCGAATTAGTTCGATTTAAAAGATTCGGTTTTTTCGATTTATTGGATTGGTTCGATTGACTTTTCAGAACCGAATAATAAGTTTGATTCAGTTCGATTTTAAAAATTCCAAAACCGAATATACTGAACCGACAGAAGTTTTTTCTCTTAATACATGCGATCAGGTCCCACTGGCGACATCCCATCCATTTTCCCAAATACAGTCCCCAATACAATTGAACCTGCCCTTCTTTCCTCTTCTATCAAATCCAGCTCTCTCTCTCTCTCTCTCTCGATCTGCGCTTCTAAACCCTATTCTCTGCAATCCAACTCTCCTTAGACGACCCAGATCTCTGTGCTGAGATCCTCTCTGTGCACAGTTGGGACCTCGAACAAGCCGTCTCCTCCTTCACGACTCCACCTCCCGCCACTTCTACCTCCGCCGACCCGAACTCGTCTCGGTCTCCTCCCTCCTCGGCTCCGTCTCAAGCTGCCGTTGTGCCAATCGAAGGATTTCGCTGTATCGCGAAGCTCTGTTTCGCTATTTTTTTGCTAAATTTTTTGAAGCTTTTTCCTTGTAGAACTTCGCTACCGAGATGATGAGAAAACAAGCAAGTGGTTTTTATTTTAGTATTGTTTTTTTTTTTTGTGAGATGAAAACCACGCAACCGTTGATAGCATATTAGCATTACAGCTGGGTGTCAATTATTTGTGACTTTGTATTTTCAAAGGGTATTTTGCATATTTTTTAGTACTGATACGGCTATCCATGCTAGAATATTTTGATATTTTCAAAGGGTTGTTTTGTATATTTTTCAAACGGTTGGAACCGAATAAACCGAACTAAAAGTTTGGATCGGTTCGGTTCGGTTCTAATTTTGAAACCGTAATAAAACTTTGGATTGCATAGTTCAGTTCGGTTCTAGGGTTTAGGGTTTAATTCTGCCAAAGCTGCAGATCAGTGTATGATAAGGTTTAATTCCGCCAAAGCTGCAGATTAGTGTATTTAACTCAGAACTTGGTTTGCATTAATTATATTTTCTTTCATTTCCTTTCTATTTCCTTTGAAATACAGATATAATCAAATACCAGTGTGATGTCTAGGCTACGGAATGTTGTACTCGCTGCCGGCTTGTGTGCATTTGCAGCTGGTGGCTTGGCCTTTCCCTTTTATTTTGTGTAAGTGTTCCTGTTGTTGTATATTTTAATTTGAGTAGGGTTAAAATGCCCCATTGTTTTTGTGCCCAATCATGCCTCACATCTTTACCTCTGTTTTTGAAGTCCAAACAGCTTATCCGAACCGCTCAACATGATCTCCATATTAAAATGTGCTTGGAGACCAAATTTTCTATTTTTTGGAAAAAATTTACTACTTTTTTAGATAGGTACAAAATCACTGTTTTTGGATGGTCCAAAATCTTCTATAAAACAGTGATTTTGTACCTATCTAAACATATAGTAAAAAAAATCCAAAAAATATAAAATTTGGTCTCCAAGAACATTTTAATATGAGGATCATGTTGAGCAGTTCGGATCGACTTTTGGACTTTGAAAATAGAGGTAAGGATGTGAGGCATGATTGGGGCACGAAAACAATGGGACATTTTTAACCCTGCTTTTTTTTAATTTATACCTTTTGTACATGTTGTATGTCTAGTCCCAAGATTACTGTGCTTGCTCGTTTGTCTCAGTATCAGGAATTTGCACTATCAGTAAAGGCAGAGTTTTTTCCATACAAGTATAGCCCTATCCAAAACCAAGGATTGCAGTGCCAATGTGAAGTATTATACTGGTTGAGTTCTGTAGAAGTGGACGTGTTAGATTTGGCAAGTTGCCCCATAGCAGTTAATACATTTTTGGAGTCCTGCCTCCAACATTAAACCCCCACCCCCTAAACACACACACGCATGCAGAAAAAGAAAAGACAAGTAAGAATGAAAGAAACTCTGGTGTTACTGTTAGGGACCCATGTGTTACCAACATTAAACCCCCACCCCCTAAACACACACACACACACCCTAAACTCTGGTATTACTGTTAGGGACACACGTGTTACCAACTTATACCAGTATTATATATTTCTAGGGCAACTTCCTCTCCTCCAACCCAAATTTTGCCCCCTGCCTCTCCACCCTCTAAACTCCACCCAAATTTTTAACATCCTTCCTAAACCAGTATTGCCTCTTATGTACTTTCATTCTTTACTTCACTATATTATTCCTTTTTTCTTGGAAGAATTTTAGTGGCTCTTGTATAGTGAATTTATTTCCATGCTAAATAAGAGCACAAGTGAATTAAACTAGTATGCATG
Organism: Carex pumila; assembly: GCA_033356055.1. Taxonomy (NCBI): domain Eukaryota; kingdom Viridiplantae; phylum Streptophyta; class Magnoliopsida; order Poales; family Cyperaceae; genus Carex; species Carex pumila. The sequence continues at coordinate 408,673 of JARJHM010000041.1, forward strand.
TGATACTGTACCAGTCATATGTAGTACTGGTATATTCCAGCTGAGTGGCTTTTTTTTTCTTACTTCAGAATAGTAGGGAAGTATACCATATGAAGAACGTAAAGAATTTTTTTCTGATTTGGTCAGTGTGGTAATATGGCATTATTACAAAATCCAAAATCTATCTTTGCAATGCATTGTAGTGACATTATTTTTCCTCTTTTCAGAAAATCAAAAAATAAACCTATAATCGACTCGACAAAGCCGCTGCCACCACAAGCCACATTTCGCGGGCCTTATGTCAATACTGGGTCCCGTGATATTGGACCGGATTCAACCACCTACCCGAAAACCTAATCCTTGTCAATCTTAAATAATTAAAACCTTATCAGTAATGTTTTCAATGCTAAAGATTATCTCCAATTTTAGATCAACCCCCAATTACAGCTTGTAATAAGGTTAGCCTTGTGTGTATCAGAAAAACGAATATAATATTTTATTCTTTTTATTTTCTATGGATTTATGTTAGAAGTCCGAGCTAAAATTGTTTGTTACCTTCTCGCCAGTAGTGCTAGTAGTGGGTCCCCACTTGCCTTACCTGTATGACAAATCATAGTCACAAGATTTTGTAAATTAAATTCGAATTAAATTTGAATAATTCGTTTTTTTTTGTAATGCCAAACAGAATACCGGATTATTCGGTTGACCGAATTAAATCTGAATAATTCGTGAATTTTACGAATTCTTTCTAGAATTTTTTTTTTTTTGGATTTTTTTTGTGTGCTCTCTAGCATGACTGAGATCTCTAATTCGGATAATTTCGAATCATTTCTGAATTATATTTGAATTATTTCTGAATCATGAATTTTTGATATCGTTAAGTTTAACTTGAGTAATTCATTTGTCACTGTCTGACCAGTGCATTAGTAGATAATACTTTAATCTAGATATACAAATCAATTTCCTCAAAAGCGAATAAATTATATTACTAGAAAGGTGAGAGGTAAAAAATTTTGGAAGAAGGGTCTTCGGATGGGCATCGGACCCAAATCTATCCGATATCTATTTGGAGCCGTCTGATTGGCAGCAAAATTTGTACGGACTTCATCCGCGTGAATCTAAAAGCAGTATGCGTGACTCTTGACTCTAATTAAATGGTTTTGATTTAACATCGGACAGATTTCGGTACAATATCCATCAGATGCCCCCTGGTTCTAAAATTTTAGGGTCCTGCGCGGTTGCACAGGTACAGTAAGTTTGGTCGGGTGGACCTAAAACATCTAAAAGCAACAAAGCATATAACAAGCATTATGCTGTGGATATCCGAAGATTCCATGTATTAGTGCATTGCATGTTCCAAAGTGCGACACAAAGCAGGTTCACAGGTCACAGGAAAATAAGTCTACTCTGAGTTGTCTGTGGCCATCACTTTAAAAGACTCGCGAGAAATTCACGTTTTATTTGTGTATTGTTCATTTTTTTTTATGTTACCGAACCGAATTCCAAAAATAAATGTAAATAAAAAAAATTATAATACGTTTTATATGCGAAAAAATGTGAAAAAATGCCAAAAAAAATATTTTTTTTTAGAAAAATATGAGTTTTTTTTTCCTTCTTTATTGTACCGAATTATACCCAAATTATGAATTTTTGACTCCGCCAAACCCGAATTATATATTTGTTTGTCACTATGATTATCAAACTCTTAGCAAACTTAGGGATGTTAATATTTCAATAACAGAGTGAACATCCTCAAAATTATTCTGCTTTTATGTTGATATATTTTTGGATTTGCATGAAATTTATTTTTTATTAGTAAAATAAAATACACATCCCCCGTCAATTCGCTAGAGAAAAAGCCACATGGAAATATATACAGAGGAACCTGGAACCAGCGGTTGTGCTCGCCGCATATGCCTAAAAGATGCGCTCTCTCTTTCCCTTGATTCTTAAATTGCAAAGATGACAATCGGAAAGCATCCCTTGGATTCCATTTGGAGCACCAATAAAACCTCCAAATTCAGTTCTCTCTCTCTCTCTCTCTTTATCCCTTCCTGTTCCAATGGAAGAGGAGATAGATACAGCCATGTTGATTTAAACTTTTGTTGTGGGAAGAGAGTGCGATGGAGAAACATAGATATAAACTAGCTTAAAATCCCCTCGTTTAAATCTTCTTCTTCTACTTCTACTTCTTTTGGTTGGAGAAGTAGGGCAACTTGTATCCTTTGGCATTTTGGAGCTTCCTCTGGCATGGGAAGAATGTTGTATTATGTGGGTTATATTTTAATTATGTAGTTTAAGGATCTAGGATAATCTATATATATATAGCGCTTTCATATCTAGGTAGCATAGATTACTGTTCTTCGCTTTAATGCCTGTTGTATCTTTGAGCTTATTGGTAAAATTTTATTGAAGAGTATGTCTTTAATTATGTGTTGGTTGTTTGTTCTTTTAACTGACAACAATTGATGTTGATTCAATTGATTTTGATTCGATGTGTTAATTCGGCGAGCATCTGTTGCATTGTGAAGTTAAACTCTGTAGAAAATTAGGTTTTTGATGCTTTTCCTAAAGGATATGTTTTGAGAAGTAGAGTGGAAAAATGGTCCAGCGGAGCCGGTTCCGTCACGGAACAATATGGTTATTGTATGGAACGGTATGATACACCTGTTGTGCTGTGATTATTTGCGTGTTGTGATCATCTTTAGAAAATTTGTTATGGTCCGGTATGTGATTACACGAGTCACGTGTAATTAGAACCATTAGATTTTGATTAAATGATGAATCTTAAATAAACTAACCTAAATTATGATCAAATTATTATACGAGTCATGCGAGTCATGTTTGAGCACGGTGTGACTATTCGCGTGCCGTGATCACATCTTGACATTTTAATAACAGCATGGTACAAGATCAAAATCACAGCGTGTTAATATCAAAATCAGGATGTATTAATCATCACAACAAAGTACAACACGTTTTTGCTGCTACGGTTGTATGCATGGGAGTAGGTTTATTTCGCAAGAAAGCAAGTTTCTGATCTAAATTAGATTAGAAATTGTACTAATTTAAGTACTGGAGGGAGGCTCCAGCGCAAATACAAGGATTGAGACCCTTTTTTAGGGAAAAAGAAACAGAAAAAATTACAACTAAAAGAAGTTAAAAGTCCTCAGGAACAGAGAAGTCAACATTATAATACTATTGAGCCACAACAGAACTCCAGAGAAACTCTGTTCTAAAACAGTGGCTGCATTGCTTTGGAGATTTTTATTTTGTGATATTTTAATACTGTAACCCTTCTGTAATTGTCCCATAATAGGGGAAAAAAACATTCAGTTTTGTTCCTGGGCCTCAGGTATTTTCATGTAACAGAAAATATTTTGAGATGTAACACCAAAAAGAAAAAATATGTCGCTTTAATTATCCACAGTTACTCAAAGTTCCTCTCAAAAGTGCTCATAGTATCAAAAAAACTAAAGAACTGGTGATTGGTTAGCTCAACAATAACGAACTACTTTTAAATGTTTAATTCATTGCCAGAATAATTAATTTCATTATAAATGTTTGTTGTTTTGTATAACCAAGTCCAAAACAACTTTAACCTGTAAAAAATCAATTGTGTCCCATGTAAGCAAGTACAGAAGCAACTCTGAAATGTTAAAAGCAAAGTATGAAGCTTTCATTGATTAATTATCTAACAATCAGTGCAAATCAGGGTACAGAACTTGAATATACAACAATCAAGAAAACATGTTTTCTTTGAATATATTTATCTTTCAAAAACAAAAACAAAAATGTTATTGAATACCAAGCACTGGAAAACATTGCCAATGTATTTGTTATTTTCATCTTTCTCATGTTAGAAATCATGACAGGAACGATAGTTTCTGACAACACCATCATTAAACAAAAAAAAAACATTAACTTAAAAAATGAGTGCAGTATGGATTATTACATCAAAATATTATTGGCTTGACATTAAATTGCTTTTCACATTTTTTTCCATATCAATTAACTCGTCAACCCCATTAAAGAGTCAGATGACCATATACTATCAACAAAAGATGTTTCCTGCCGCATTATGACCTTGAAAACCAATTGATCAACCCTGGCATTAGTTGTCCCCTGCATATATTTATCAGATTTAGCTTGCAACAAAAGCCATGTATCACCATGTGTCAAAACAAAATCCTAAATCTTGTAACAACTCTAGATACTGGTACAGTATTGGTTCATCCATCAGAGCCCATCTTTTTTTGTTGGCTTGATTGATACTTAGTTGCATATGGAGTGTTATTACAGTTAAAACAAGGGCTATGTATGGTAATACTTTCAAGGAATTGTCAAAACCAGATGAGTTATATTTCCAGCTTTTGGTACAGGTCATAGCATGACAGGCAGCCAGCAGGTAAGGATTTAACACTCCACGTTCCACAAGCTGACTGGTACACATGATACTAGCATTTGGTATTAGAATAAATTACTAAAACCAACAAAATGCCACAAGAGAGAAGTCACACCTTGCAATGACAGTACCAGACAACTACTTGATCTGGTACTGGTGTTGGGACTTCTCACGCTGCCACCTTTGCCCTAATATGACAATACCAACCAAGGCAGCGGCAACCACCACTGACCAAACAGCATTAGCCTCCTTCACATGCTGGTACAGCCATAATCCCCTTTTCTTCACCCACTCCAAGCCATCTTCTCCCTCCTTTCCTTCTCTCTTTTTATCGGCCCCCAATTCCAATTTATCTTCACGATTTCCAACTTCAGAACTAATTTCTTGAGATTCCTCCTTTTCGAATTGACCTGCTGTTTCTAATTCTTCTTCTTTTTTTTCTTTTTCTATTTGTCCTTCTTCCTCTTCTCCGGATAAATTTTCCTGTTCTCTCATTTTTACATCAATTTCACTTGCATTAGGATCAACCGGGAGATTTTCGTGCTCGCTTGGGGGAAATACAAAATGGCCAGACCCAAACAGTGATAATTCTTGGTTTGAATTAATTTTTGAAGCATCAGACACAATTTCACTTTTGTTTGGTGCAGCAGCATAAGCCGAGGAGGTAAGTGATACCACTTCCCAGTCCGTACCAGTCCTCATAACTTCTGATTGTCTTTCATCATCTGCCATTTTGATCAATCTACAAAGAAGCATCTATCATCAATTAGTGGTTCCAAATGTAAACAATCAATGAAATCCAGAACCATCCATAAGATAAGGCGACTGAATTTCGAAAAAAAGTTAATTTATGCTACCAGTAACTGACACCAGCAGCTTAATCAAGAGAAATTTCAAAATATTTTCGCTTAATCAGGAGAAATATTTTCGATTTTACATGATTTTTTGTTAATAGTATGCACAATAGATCAGCAGATTGGATTATCTGATACCCTAAACCAACTACGAACCAGAAAATTTACACAATTGAATTAAAAGAAATTAAAAGAGCAATCATATTCATACCTGTGGTGGAGATCTACAAGGATGGAAGAAAATAAAACTATTACTCAAATCAGGGAATTAGCCTTTATAGGATTGAAAGATTTTCCTAAGAGCCCCTCAAGCAACCTTAAATTATGTAACACAGCTTATAAGAAAAATCTTGAAGCCACGTGTCCCTTAGAGAGCGGAGGTCGTGAGAAGAAAAGGTCTTAATTATAAATAAATTTAATAGGAGGGTCAATTGAGAAAAACGAAGGGAGTAAATATAGTAGAGAGGCCGATGAGGTGACTGGGTGCGAATCCCTAAAGTAAAGAATTCTTTTAGGTTAGATCAAGACCGTCCGATTCGAATCCGGGCCAATCCGGTCCGAGGTGTAGAGCCAGGAGCCCCTTTAATCTGACGGTTCGATTCGAATCTGACGGTCCTAATTAAACTCAAAAATTGGGTTACTTTAGGTGATATGAAGTTGACCGGTTTGGCCTATTGTGAAATAGCGGAATTACTGGCGATAACCGGTTTATTATCGCTGTCTAGGAGAGCGGAGCGTAGAAGGATAAGCTGGATTTTAAGAGATAATCATCTCCAGTTTAACAGAACCCACAACATCTCCAGTTTTATATTCATATTTTGCACGCTTGAACCTGAACGAAATTATCATCGCCAAAATTGTAGTGGTTAATTGAAAAATCATGCAAAAATTGTGGTTAATTTTCTAAAAAAAAAAATTGAAAGCTAAATTGAATATAAATGTTGACATTAAGTGTACAACTTTCTACTGGAATTATTTTATATTTAACGTGTCATGTTGTTGGTGTCATACATAAAATTGAAATTTTGGTACATAGGTCAATACATTCTTCTATTGTTTATGTTGATATTTGAAAAAAAAAAAAAAAAATATATATATATATATATATATATATATATATACTTGAAGACATCTTCTAGAGACAAAGTAAATAAATAATAAAGTCATGAAAATCAATGATGTATATGTACGCATACAAGTCACTTAATTTGTTTAATGATTTGTATAATGATGATTTATTACTGTTTAAACTTCCTAAGCAAGGTTTTTCTTTCATAACTTAAAAGTTCTATTTGTGCTCTGTATTTATTATATTTTTGTTTCAGACTTTGCTTAAAAAAAATTAAATGAGACACTTCATACATATTTTTTTACACATAAGTATATATAATTTTCAAAACATGATAGACGCTATAAACAACACAATTAAAACGTGTAGTAATTCGACAAATAAATACAAAAAAATTATATTGATTTGAGAGCCATGTTGCATATTAGGCACATCAAATACATTAAATATTACTTTTAAATTATAGAGAGAAGTATGATAATTACCATATCAAAATAAAGGAAGTTTAACACTTTTTATTGAGTATGAAATTAAATTATTTTTTTTAACTAAATAGGTGTTTCGTAATATAGCACCCGCTTATCTTTAATATAGTCACCGTATATGATTTCATTTTCTATGAAAATTATAACTAGTTTTGATGTACCAAAATATGCACTTTCAATTATTGTTTTGTTTAAAAAAAAATACAAATATATACTCTAAAAATTATGACTTTTAATTTATTGAACTCGCCATTCTTTCATGATTGGATTCTTTTTAATCACTAGTTATTTTTTATTTATTTAAATTTGTACTTGTATTATATATTTTTATTTTTCACAATTTGCAGATTGACAGACAACTCCAATACTTTTTTTTGTCTCATTACACATTAAATTAGTAACAAGATCCTCAACGTATCTTGAATATTTTTAGATCTTTGCCTGCGTCATCCTTCAATATTTATTAATCATACAAGGACAGCATAATCAGTTGAAATGGAGGCTCTTTTCGAGAAATAACAAGAGAAAAGAGAAGACTCCGGTCTCCGGATAATAACTATCACTATCAGTGTCATGGGAAGGCTTCCGGAAGTGGCGTGAAGAAGGGAATTGTTGCTGGCTTGTTGCATCTGCGTGCACAGCACGAATTACCACGAAAGCGCCACGCTTGGACTCCACCTCAGAATGCTTCCTGGTTTGTAATTTTAGGCCGACTTTGGATCTTGTTCTTCTGTTGGTTGACCGCGACCCGAGTAACTGAGTTGGGCATATATAGACGCATAGTATAGTTACTGCAGACCTTCGCTAACAAGAGATTCTCTTAAGAGTGAATGATTAAGAGTTTAAAGAGTACTAAAGAATTAATATTTAGTTGTCTTAATCTATAAATAAAAGTTAAGGAAACTAAAAAAAAGATAAATATGTCTTAAGGTTAGGACAAAGGATTAAGATCCGAAAAAATGATAGGTTAAAAGAGAAGATCTTAATCCGCGCTAAAAAATTGTGTTTGACAGGATTAAGCAACTAAGAAAATTAAAGAAAGCAGATTAAGTCTTAAGGATGCTTAATGTCTTGTTGCTGAATAGCCTTGTAAACCATGAATCAAAAGGGTTAAAGGGTGGCCCGAAATTTTTATTTATATCATATTCTAAAAAAAAAAAAAAAACCAAAAACCCACTTTTTTTTTAATTCCAAAAATACTAGGGTTGTCAATTCAATATGCGGTCTCATTCTTAAAAGGTCGTAGGTTGAATTGGAGGCCCCTCAAAATTAAAAAAAATGCACTATAATATATATATTGATATTTTGAATTTTTGAAGAAATTCCAATTCAATTTGCGGCCCTTCAAAACTGAGACCGCAGATTGAATTAGAGGCCTTAATATTTTTCGAATTCCCAAGTGTTTTGGTTTATTTTCTTTTTCGAAATGATATTAATAAAAAAATCCGGTTCTCATGCTCATTATGAATTATAAAAATATTTTTTTTTAAATATGTTTCTATTTTTATAATTTTTTAAAATTATAAAAATATATTTAAGCTGAAAAAAATTGGTTATTATGATTTTTTTTCTGAAAATATGCTTCTAATTATATATTTTTCTCAGAAAAAATTATAAAATATATTTAATATTCAAAATAATTATACAATTATGTTTCATCCAAAATTTCTGTTTCTGCTGAAATGGCGACCCAAATTTCTATTAAATCGTTAGAATATATTTCATATTATTATCTATGCTTTCTATGCATTGAAAATTCCAAAATTGTTTAGGATATGTTAACCAGTGATAGTTGCAGAAAGAAGGTGGATCTGATAAAAAAATTGAACTGACCGAAATTAAAGTATAATTTATGTTTTGTTTGATTAAATCATCGCTACCTTCTTTCCATTTTTGTTGGATATTTTGGAATATTTACATATTTTGTATGAAATTGAATAATGTGTGTAATATTATCTTCATATTTATTTATATAAAATTATTAATACTAATGTATGAATTGAATTTATTGGGTTTAACATAACAAACCGAAATTTAATTTGGTTTAAACGGTTCGGTTTATATTTGATTGGTCATTTTATATTGGTTGGTTCGATTCAGTTTTTAGAAACTAATAAAAAATTAGTTTGCTTAATTTATTTCGATTTCAACCGAACCAATAGTTTAAACATCCCTATTCAAAAGTCCATAAACATAGAAATGGACAAAAAATGAGTATCCAAAAAATTACTGTTTTTAGAAAACTCTAAACCATTCAAAAAGTTCAAAATAAGTTTTTTTGTAAAACTTTCACTTTTTTTTTATGGTTGGTGACGAAATGCCGCTAACAGATATAATGATACTAAAAAAAAGTTATTTACAAGGCTTGGCTGCCAAATAACATGCCAGATTTTATTTAATTACAACAGCCCCGAAATAAAAGTAAATGAAAGAAAAACTACTGTAAGACTTCACAAGGAATAATGAATCTGTAAGCAGTACCACCGAATTTAAGCCTATCCAATATCTCTTGACCAAAATTGTACATCCAAGATGGTATCCTGAAAAACTTACACTGTTAAAATTATGTTTTTATGTTTAGTACGAGTTCACAACTTTTCTAGCTCAGAAATCAAAGTAAAATAAATAATTCAAAATTACATATCATGCACATGTGAGCAAGACAAACAGAGAACAAAACAGGAACAATATATATATATATATATATATATATATAAAGATGGCCAGAAGGTAAACAAGCATCAAGATAATTTTGACTTTATAATTCTTAATCAAAAATAAATTAAATTTCTTTAATAATTTAATTAAAGTTAACATAAGTTAATTATACAAGATTCCCATCGGGAGGATCAATATATTGATCAGGTACTGCACAAGATTCTCATCACTTTACGGTTTGTGATTTAATCTCAGTCCTTTTGAGATTCGAATCAGAACAGGAGCACTATTATTAGGCTTTAAGTTTCGTGCCGAATTAAAATGAATGGTTTGGATCTACTAACTGTAAAAGATTCCCTTTCAGGTACCTGGGAGGATGCGAATTCCTATCGGATCGCTGCCAACGGACCCATTTTCTTAATGGTAAACCCAATCTCTGTTCGGATCATCAATCACATCCACCTTTCGACTCAAATCAGTCACAAAAAAGGAAAGAGTCGGCGCCACTCCGACGGTGAGCATCTTCCGACTAACCTTTTTTTCGTTTTTTTTTTTTTTTTCTTTCTTTTTTTTTGCCCAAAACGCGGCCCTATAATCGGATCGGCGACTGCTGATAGACTTCTCTGCTGCTAACGAAGCTTCTCTTACCTACTTTAGTTATCGAGAGCAGAGAGGTGGAGATGATGGCAATCTCTTATTTGCGGCAGCTTATTAAGAATACTGTAGTAGGCGGTATGATTGGGTTAGCTATTTCAGATCGGTACGCATCAATTGTACCTGTCCATGGAAATTCTATGCATCCCACTTTTAAAGAATGTCCCACTACTTTTTCTGGATTGCTATCAGGTAATTCTTTTAATAAAAAATGGAACAATTATAAAGGAAAAAAAAAACATTCAATAACCGGTTTATCTGAGTAGGTGATCTTGCGTTGGCCGAGAAGGCTTGCCTTGGGAGATACGAGTTCTCTCATGGAGATGTGGTTGTATTCAGGTATTACTGATTTCAATACCCGAACTTTAAATTTGTTACAATGGCTATCATTTTATTTGTATGTTTTGTTTATTGCGGAAAATTATCTATGGTTGTTAGTTTGAAGGATCTAGTTGAAAATGTACATTGGCTAACCTCTCTTAAACAACTTTCAGATCTCTTCATGATCACAGGAGAAATGTGGTGAAGAGAATTATTGGTTTACCGGGTGACTGGATCCGAGTACCTGATAAGGCAGAGATACTGAAAGTTCCAGTGGGCCATTGTTGGGTTGAAGGTGATAACTTAGATGTCAGCTTGGATTCACGATCTTATGGACCGGTACATCTTTGTTTCCTGTTCTCCATTTCTCTTCTCTGGTACTTGAAAATAGTGAGACATAATAAGTTTAGTTTTAGATGTAGTTAATTTGCTACAAAATTCAAGCTGTGGTAGTGCTGACCTTAAGTGGTACTTGTATGCCTCATTGGTTCAGGTACCATACTGGTACAACTCTTGTACAGATGACAGTACATCCTAATACTAAAGTTTCAGCCTGGTACCAGTACATTCTGGTACAATACTTGAATACTGTTTATCCTGGACACCTGTAATGCATCCCTATTAGAACGGGGCCCAACGGGTGCTGCAGATTAGCATAAATATGCCTGAATTATCCTCCCTAAACCCAAACTGGTGGTGCTATGTAACACTTAAATGTGCCTCAATTAAACCAAGTAAATGCATTGTTAAGAGAAAACCCGTACAAAAGGCCGAAAAGGAAATACTTTTAATCTTTTCCTCAAAAAAATAAAATGAAAAACCCTATAAATATCTAGTACACTATGACACCAGTATTGATGCATAAAAAAGACCAAACAATTGCAAGTATGAAATTATGTTTGCAGATTCCTTTGGGTCTGATACGAGGAAGGGTAACTCATGTAATTTGGCCACCTCATAGAATTCGACAAGTTGAGAGAAAGGTACCAGAAGGGCGAGTTTCACAACTTGATTAACATTTTTTCCATTGTCAATTTTGCCACATCTCGTCATTTTTTACCCTTGGGAAGTCCAGAAGCTACTTCAGTTTTGGTAACGTGACTCATAATAGTTAGCTACTGGTGACTTTTTCATATGAGAAAACACTTTCTATATGCTGGAAATATTTTTGCTTGAAATTTACAACATTTTTGTCTCTTGTTACTTTCTTTATTTTCATGATTTGGTACTTCTAATTTGCTAGGAAACCAAAGTTGTATTCTTGTTTTAAACATAGTATTGTGATAACATTTTCAAGAGAGATTTGTGTAGTATTATTCAAGAGAGATTTTGCTTTGATAAATAGTTGGGCGGTTTGACCTCTGACCTTTACTAAAAAAAAAAAGGCCGAATGCTTACGAATGAGCTCTCCATGCACTTCTCAACAAAATAATTATAGAAACTAATTTTTGTGCATAACATTTCATCTTCATCTTTTATATGGAAAGTTAGAAGAAGCAATTAGCAAATATAATTACCAAATATAATATAAAGGTCTGTATTAAGATGAACAATAGTACAATCCTAAAAAAAATTATGACAATTAAGAAACAGGGGTCATGATGATTTACCCTGCCTACATATATTACTGAGATAATATTTTATATGCTCAAAACTTTAATTAACAGGCTCTGGCTGCATCTGTTCTGCCTCTTGCCTCAGCTCATCGAACAAAGCAGACGATAGGTATCGTTCCCCAAGGCTCGGCATAACAGTCTAAGTAAAACCAAAACAACAAATTTAGGAAGTAGAATAGAATCTATTGATGATAAACTTTGTTTCATATAACCAAAAAGTAATCATACCACAATGAGCTTTCCTTTGTTTTCTGGTTTCTTTGCCAGACTAAGTGCTGCAACTGTATTGGCTCCTGAAGATATCCCTACCTGAGATTTTAGAAATAATTGTCAATAATTGTCCTATTTTTAAGAAATTTTAAGTAACCGAAACAAAATGGACTGATTTGAACAAAGAAGTATGTTATTACCAGAAGCCCTTCTTTCCTAGCCAATTCCCTGGCCATTTTAACTGCATCCTCACTTTTTACCTATTAAATTTAATTCATTTAAGCCAGTTAAAAACCTCATAGTAGCAAAATGTCTATTGATATAACTTCTAATATCTCTAAATTTTGCTTGATAACATAATCACCTCAATAACTTTTTCCATAACATCCATGTCTAGAATGTCAGGTTTGAAACCAACTCCATTACCAGTGATTAGATGCGGACCTGTATCAGTACATTATTACAACATTAAGCAACCGAATTATTTAACAAGTTTGAATAATATACCAAGTAAAACAATATAATAAATACCTGGTTGGCCACCATTTAAAATATTCGACTCAGCTGGCTCGACTCCATATATCTACATTAATTAGGAGCAGTTATGAGAAGATGTCCTGCCATCAATTTTTAAAAACATCAGGTACGCTACCCACTTTGTACCAGATGGGTTCGACTAAGTACAAGGTGTTCATATAGGATTGAAATTGCTTTCATTGGTTCCAAAACAGGTCCCCTGAATATATTACCTTAACATTAGGATTCATGGATTTGAGGTACTTTCCCACACCAGTAACAGTGCCAGATGGGTTCGACTAAGTACAAGGTGTTGGTATAGGATTGAAATTGCTTTCATTGGTTCCAAAACACGTCCCCTGGATATATTACCTTAACATTAGGATTCATGGATTTGAGGTACTTTCCCACACCAGTAACAGTGCCACCACTTCCTATTCCCATGACGAATATGTCAACTTGACCCAATGTATCATCCCAAATTTCGGGACCAGTCGTCTCAAAGTGCACCTATAAATAGCAAAAACAAGAACAAAGCTTTAATTAATATTTTTGACGATGTATAAGTCCACATGTTACCACTGTTTCCTTTAAAAAGAGCACATACAATTTTACAAAAGAAGGAGAACCCTCTAACAAATCAAGAATATTAAATTTCATATTTTTCTTCAAATATATGTTCTGAAGGCCTGAAGTACACCATTTTAACTCACTCATGTAGAAAGACAGAAAAATGGTGGCTTATTGAACAATTTGAAAGAAACTGACAAGGTCTCTTCCAAAAAAAAAATGTGTATGACATATTGCTGGAAAAATTAACACGATATATAGGTAGCCAATATATACATCTTATGAACTATATCATAAGACAGTTATACCTTAACATTAGCAGGATTGTTAAACTGCTGAAGCATGAAGACCTCATCACGGCTCGAGTCCATGAGTTCATAAGCTTTCTTTACTGTACCACCCATGCCTTTGGTTGGGTCAGTGACTACCAAATTGGCCCCATAAGCTCTCATGACAACACGCCTCTCGAGACTCGTGTAAGATGGCATTGTGAGAATCATCTTGTACCCCTTCATGGCTGCCATGAATGCCAAACTTATTCCCATGTTTCCAGATGTTGGTTCAATCAGTGTTGTCTGAAAACCCACATTTTATACAACTGTAAGGTTTATTATTCGATCAATGTTTATATAATAATACTTAGTTTGCTTAAGCATCGAATAACCTTGCCAGGAGTTATTAATCCCTTCTTTTCGGCATCTTCAAGCATGGACATAGCTGGTCTGTGATAAACAAAATCATAATAATTACTTAACTGCGCCGCAATAAAAATTATATTTGTTCTAATTTAAATGTGTCAGTAAATAAATGTTTGGGACAAAAATCACTGTGTTCAAGTCATTCAATTTGAAGACCCAAGTTTGATTGATTTTGCATATTTGGTGAGTTTATTTGACTCTCTCTTATAGGCAGGGGCGGACTAGTATGTAATAGGGGAAGCAGCCGTCTCTTCCTGAATTTTGAGTGTTAGCGGTGATCAATCGATACTAATTGAATTTGCCTTTTTCTAAATTTTTTTTGTTGCTCTTTAGATGTTTGATTTGTAATTTGAATTAAATTTAGTGTTAAAATCATAATAATTTTTTTGAATTGTGATTGGCAATTAGAATTATAAATTAAATTATCAGAAATTATAAGTTAGAACATTGAAAAATATAAGTTAATTAAATTTAAATCTAATTCGATATTTTTTTTGTTTTCCGGTGAAAATTTTAAATCCACTCCTGTTTATAGATGGGTTAGGTGTAGCTTTATAGACAACACGACAAGTTAATACTGCCACTTCCAAAAAGTATAGCCATGATTTGCTTGGCCAGAATTAAGTTTTCTTCTTAAATAAAATGAGAAGGATTACCAATCACAGATTAAAGTCACTAAAAGACACCAATTGATGAGCCGTCTATAATGGCTGCTAGTGCTTGTGGATATGTGGCCCTTTACATCATGAGCGGTCCTAAAATATTTCTGGTAATATTTCCAGCGAAGAACTTTTGGAGCAAACGCATTTGACAAACAAAATTACAACAAGACCCACAAATTAATGGGGGAATTTTACGTATACCCCTCAAACACTTCAAAATTACATATTTCCTCTCTAAACTTCAAATACTCACAAATTTATTCATTTTATTGTCTTTTATATTAAAACTCATTTCAAAATTTATAAAATACCCATTTTACTCTTTTATTAAAAGCATATAAAGCCTATCAAACTCAAAATTGAATCTGAACAATTTTTCTACCGTCCAAACTGTTTTAAATATGCGTGCGCAAGATCAGTATGAATCTTGATGCGCACACGCATGTATATTGATGTGACGTGCACATATCTTAATGTGATGCGCACCAATCAATATTGCTTTAAGATCCATGCATGTTAGATCAACACAAAATTGAAGCACTATGCACAGATCTTAATGCGATGCACACGGATCAAACTGTAGAGGAACCCTTTAGATTTAAATTTGAGTTTGATGGACTTTATATGCTTTTAATAAAGGGTAAAATGAGTATTTTATGATTTTAGAATGAATTTTAATATAAAATACAATAAAATTGGTAAATTTGTGAGTTTTTGAAGTTTAGAGGGGGCAATACGTAATTTCAAACTTTAGAGGGGATAATATGTAATTTTGAAGTTTTTGAGGGGTATACGTGAAATTCCCCCCAAATTAATCAAGGGCCTCAAACAGAGCAGTGGGCCAGAATCAGGGTGCATTGAATCGTATAATATTTTGCAAGAATCCAGAGGTTCAGTGCACCTGTATAATATTTTATAGAGAGAGAAGTAAAGAATCCAGGTTTTGAATGTACCTGTCTTTCACGCTGAAAGATGGTTGTAAAAACTCAAGCTTGGCTGCCACGCGGGCCCCACAGTCATCAGTCACCTTGCTCAGATACACAAGAGGCGTCCTTCCAATTAACTGAAAATTTTATTTATGACTTAATTTGTCAATCTTAAAATCATCATAGTAAGAAAAAAAATTAAAATAAAAAATGTTAGCATGATTTATGTGGTATATATATCATGTATGTGTTCTATCATTTATTCAACAACTTTTTTTTAGTAAAACATTTATTCAACAATTTGGATTTGATAGTGTTAATTTAACAACCCTGACACATTATCTAATGGTAGTTCCAATAAGTTAACATTTTACACATCCAAAAAATAAAGCTTTTAAACTTATTTGAATCTTTTTAGTTTTGATTTCACTAAGGTTGGTAAGATTGTTGACAGTTCTACGCCATTTTTTTTAAACAGGTCACGAAGCTCACATATCCCTGTTATATTCAAGCTGCACAATAATATAGATTGAATTTTTTTTTTTCCTCAAAACTGGTTGCGCAAGTGGTTAATAGATAATTTTTTCCAAGCAATTTATTCTGGAAAGCAAAAGAATGATTATTCAAATTCAATTATTGATCTGGCTCCTTCCAATAAATAAAACAAATATAATAAATAGGCTTGGTGCAAATTGCACAACCCATAGCGCTCAGGAGTGAATAGCGGTATATCCATAACCATATCCATATATATATATTTTTTAAATATGGATACAGATTCAAATTAAATAGGATATTTATTAAAATAATATAAAAATTAATAATATTTATCTAATTACAATGGTGAATAACATAAATTTTTTATAATATATATTAAAATATATTATATATATCTACTATTTGGATACGGATATTTAAAACCTAAAACTATATTAGTATCTTTATTTACACAGATATTCGGATATTAGATATCCACATCTAATTTTTTAAATACGGATCGAGTATTATCCCTACTGTTTTTGCCCCTAATAGCACTTCAATTATATATCACTCAAATTTTGTCATCTTAGAGCTATCTTATCTCAATTTTTTTAATAGCGCACTAGCTCCACCAAACTAGGTAGCAAACATTTAGAAAATTGTTACAATGTCTAGGTTAGGTAAAAAGTTGAACAAAATCAAAATTCTTTAGGTATTATTAATAGCAGAGAAATTCTTTAGATATTATAGCTAGGGATTTATTTAGGAAAAAAGATCGATCGAAAACAGCCATCAAAATATATTGCAAGATAAGATAAGATAAGATAAGATAAGATCGGAAAGGGAATGGTAGATTGTTTGCCTGGGATGGTTCCTTCCTGATATTGAGAGCTGAGAAATCTTTGAAGGTTGATGCATGGCCATCAATGGCACCAGCCTTCTGGTCTAATTGGGTAGAGAAGAAGGATCCATTTCGCAATCCATAGAGGCTCTTTCCTCCCTTTCTTACAAATCTGATCACCTTCTCCATATTCTCTCTCTCTCCCGCTCTCACGTTTTTTCACTGGGAATTGTGTTTGTCGCTTTGTATCTATAGGGAGATATTATTGGTATCCTCTGCATTAACTCAAAAAGAAAATCTTTTGAGTTAATCAATTTTAATCGTCCCATCTGTTTTAAGTTTCGTGCGGACTAGATCTGCAGTAATTTTGAAAGACCCCGATTATATAAGCAGAAAGTCGGATTGGCTCCGTTTAAAATCAAACGGTTGAGATTGATTAACTCAAAAGATTTGCAGAGGATACGCATTCAGATTAAAAGCGTTAGAGAGGAACGCAGCCACTGGACTAGCACTGGGAATCTCTTTTGGAAAATTTGTTGAGTCTGTATTCAGACCACTATAGACTTTAGTACTGTTTAATATTAAATATTTAATTGTTTATATTAACAATAAACTAATTACATGTACCATATAATAATGAAAAATTGAACAATGATAAAAAAAACTGTGTATTTTTCAAATTAAATTAGTTATTTATACACGTGTTTTGTAATATGGAGGGAAAGATGTGCGAGAATATGTAGAGATGAGGAAAAAATACTAACCATCCTTGCAAGAGAGATACTGCAAGAATATCGAAACTGGTTTGACGTACATTAGAACTTATAGCTTACAATGTGTTACTATTTTCAAATTTTATTTGTTGCTTGCTTTCTTTCTATTTTCAAATTTGTAAATAATTTTTAAAAAAGCTAACACCACCAATGTTATCAGAACCGAACTAGACCGGACCGGTGGTCATACTAGAAAAAACCGGACCTGGCAACCTATCCGGTTTGGTTCTTTTAAAGGATCATTTATGTTAATGAACCGGTCAAAACCAGTTTGACCGGATGGTTTTAACTAAGAAATTGCTGAACCGTTTGAGGGAAAAATCTGGTTCCAAGCAGATTAGTTTAAGTTTTTGATTTAGAGAACAGATTGTGGAGGATGAGGAAACAGATTGCGAAAGAAAAGTAGAAAGGGTAGGAGCTTCTTACATTGTGGGACCCATTAGCATAAGAGATAAAGGGTGTTTATTTAGCCTTTTTGAAGTTTTTTAATTGGACTCGGGTGTCGACTCCCAAGAAACCCAAGTGACCTATGAATTTTTTTTTTTTTTTTTTTGATAAAGTGACCTATTAATTTAAGCCTTTTAAAGTATAAGGCAACCTAAATTGCTGTTGTTAAATGTTAAAAGTTCATTTAGGAACAAGTATTTGATTTGTATGTCACAAAAGAAAACATATTTTCCTTTTTTTCTTTTTAATTACATAAATATTTATGTTACATATGTTCCAAAGTATTTATTTTTATTATGTATGTAACATTTATTATTTTATTTTTATAAAAATATGATTTACAATTTAACTTTAATCCAAGTTTCTATTTGTTTTTTCTTATTTTTATATACTTGTATTGCATTATTAAATTGGATTATGTGGATGTGGTATTGACTAAATTTTTTTACAATAGTAATAAATATTGTATTGGTATTAAATTTAATATTGTGTTGATAAGATCTCATATGTCACAGGCATATTGGTGTGCAGCAATTTGGAAAAATAAAATATAGATATTATTATTTAAATTACTTATGTAATGAATTTACTCAAATTTAACTCTATGCACAATATAGAGTTTGACTGCTTAATACTAAATTTAATAAAATTAAAAAATCAGCGGTTGAACCGGTTGATCCAACGGTCTAACCATTAAACTCTTGACCCAAAGATATACCGAGTTGATGTCCTGTTCGGTTCTTATAACATTGGACACCACTGATGTCTTGATCAATGAAATATGGAGCTTGACCTCTTCATTTCTTCATAAAAAAAATTAGTTACTTGTAACAAAGAATGTTATTCTTAAACATTTATTTGTTTTATTTAACACCTGTAAATTTACAATATTTTGAAGGATGTCTGATTACAATACAAAAATGCGTATCATATTTTTCATAATTATGTGTTGAACATAGTTTTTTTTTTTTTTTTTTTTGGAGTAAAAAAAGGGATCAAGCCCATGTGTTGAACGTAATTAACACACACACACACACACAACATATTTATTGGGGGAAAAAAAAAAGCTGAATGCCTATAGAGTGAAAACAAAATAAACTTCTCTCCAAACTCATTTTTTATTTCCTTAGAAGAAAAATCAAACAAGGCACTTATTAGTTTCTACTTGCTACTATCTCACTATAACCCAACTTTTGATAAATCTGTCCCTCGTTTCAAAATATTTTCCAAGTAATCCTAGTTAACAAATTGGCAAATCTGTGGCGTCCATCCATGATCCATGATCCATGCAAGCATGCTTGTGGCTGATCCAGATCTTGTTTTTGTCAGCTAGTGGGACCAGAATCCTAATCCTCCCTCCCTTAGATATTTTCTGGAAATCATTTAGTGGGCCCACCAGAGCCCCACAAATAATAAAAGATAGTATGATCTACCAGATCTATGGCAGATTGGCAGGGAATCTGGAATAGAAAATCAAGAAGAGAACCTTTTGGGTTTTGGATAATATATATGAGCTTTTATGTGTTAAATATGTCTACATACAGAAGGCCCGGCCATTTTTATTAATATCCCAAAAAAAATAGATAATTTTAAAAATAACCTCGTTTTTTTTTTTTTTATTAATGCTCTAACCGCTTGGAAGCGGAGCGGGCCAATATCAACACCAAACCGCTCATATAGTGGGCGGTCCACTGTTTTTTTTTTTTTTTTTTTTTAAACAGAAACTTTTTATTTTTTTTATTGAAATATTAGAAATGTTGAATATATTTCTTTAGAAATAGATGTAATAAAATATAATTTGATTTATTAGAAAGACTACAACAAATAACCCGGATCAATATTTTTCAGGCCGGATTTTTCGCGGCTGTAAGAAAAATTAATATATCTCTTTATGTGTTATTGGACAAAAATAAAAATGCTTAGATTCTGAGTTATTGATCCCGGTTCAAAAGTCACTTCTATGTAATCTAGAAAATATTGTGATCCTTCTAGGAAATTTAATTTATAAAAAGGTGTATCTATTTTGAGAATTCTTTTTTAATAACAAATATTAAATAACTTAATTTTTTTATTTTTTTTCAAAAATAAATGCAACTTTTCATAAATTAAATGTTCTAGAAAAATTACAATATTTTCTAGATTACATAGAAGTGACTTTTGAACCGGGATCAATAACTCAGAATCTAAGCATTTTTATTTTTTTCCAATAACACATAAAGAAATATATTAATTTTTTTTACAGCCGCGAAAAATCCAGCCTGAAAAATATTGATCCGGGTTATCTGTTGCAGTCTTTCTAATAAATCAAATTATATTGTATTCCATCTATTTTTAAAGAAATATATTTAACATTTCTAATATTTCAATACAAAAAATTAAAAAAATTAAAAAATAAATATTTTTTAAAAATAAAAAAATAAAAAAAAAACCACACAACCCGCCCCTGACAGGAGCGGTTGTCTTATTTTTTTATTTTTTTTATTTTTAAAAAAATATTTATTTTTTAATTTTTTTAATTTTTTGTATTGAAATATTAGAAATGTTAAATATATTTCTTTAAAAATAGATGGAATACAATATAATTTGATTTATTAGAAAGACTGCAACAGATAACCCGGATCAATATTTTTCAGGCCGGATTTTTCGCGGCTGTAAAAAAAATTAATATATTTCTTTATGTGTTATTGGAAAAAAATAAAAATGCTTAGATTCTGAGTTATTGATCCCGGTTCAAAAGTCACTTCTATGTAATCTAGAAAATATTGTAATTTTTCTAGAACATTTAATTTATGAAAAGTTGCATTTATTTTTGAAAAAAAATAAAAAAATTAAGTTATTTAATATTTGTTATTAAAAAAGAATTCTCAAAATAGATACACATTTTTATAAATTAAATTTCCTAGAAGGATCACAATATTTTCTAGATTACATAGAAGTGACTTTTGAACCGGGATCAATAACTCAGAATCTAAGCATTTTTATTTTTGTCCAATAACACATAAAGAGATATATTAATTTTTCTTACAGCCGCGAAAAATCCAGCCTGAAAAATATTGATCCGGGTTATTTGTTGTAGTCTTTCTAATAAATCAAATTATATTTTATTACATCTATTTCTAAAGAAATATATTCAACATTTCTAATATTTAAATTAAAAAAAAATAAAATTTCTGTTTAAAAAAAAAAAAAAAAAAAAAAAGTGGACCGCCCACTATATGGGCGGTTTGGTGTTGATATTGGCCCGCTCCGCTTCCAAGCGGTTAGGGCATTAATAAAAAAAAAAAAAAAAACGAGGTTATTTTTAAAATTATCTATTTTTTTTGAGATATTAATAAAAATGGCCGCAGAAGGCCCATTAAAACAAAAGGTGTTCTAATTACATTTTCAGAAAATGTACGTCTGACATTATTTTTTTTTTTACTTTTTATTTTTAAGAAAGTGGGTATAACCATCGATTTTATTAGAAACCTCATTCATACACGTCTGAACAATATATAATTTGATCACACAATTGTTTGACACTTGCATTACATTAATCATAACAGTTCGGTATGCATTAGTGTATTAATTATACCCTTAACGGGTATACCCGACCATACCCGCCCGTGCCGCCGCCCGAGGAACCTGTGCCCGAGTCCGGGTATGGGTCGAGTACGAGGGTACGGGCAAAAACCGGACAGGACCCGTGTTTTTGGACAAATACCCGACCATACCCTACCTGACCAAACCCGAACCCGACTATACCCGTACCCAAGTACCCGACTACCCCTACCCGAACCCGACTATACCCGTACCCAAGTACCCGACTACCCCTACCCGATACCCGTCTACTGTTCACTTTAATTCAAAATTCAAAAAACCCAAGTTCCCCCCTCCCCAAATTCAATTTAATTTATGTTTTTAAAATTCTGTTTCTTTAATTTATGTTTTTAAAATTCTGTTTTTTAATTTATGTTTTTAAAATTCTGTTTTTTAATTTCTGTTTTTAAAATTCTGTTTTATTTCTGTTTTTTAATTTCTATTTTTTAATTTCTGTTTTTAAAATTCTGTTTTTATTTCTGTTTTTTAATTTCTATTTTTTAATTTCTGTGTTTTAATTTCTGTTTTTTAATTTCTGTTCTTATTTCTGTTTTTAAAATTTTGTTTTGTAATTTCTGTTTTTAAAATTTTGTTGTAATTTCTTTTTTTTAATTTCTTTTTTTTATTTATATTTATATTTATATTTTATTGTTTGAAAGTAAAAAAAAAATAACAAAAACAGAAAAAAAAAAATAACAGGAAAAAAACGAAAACAAAAAACCAGAAAAAAAAAAAAAAATACCCGTACCCGTCCTACCCGTCAAGGGTACACAGGTACGGGTATATGACAGGTAGGGTATGATTTTTGAAAAAAATACCCGACATACCCGTATTTGTATACCCTAGTACCCATCATACCCGTATCCGAGACGTACTCGTACCCATCCCGGGTATACCCGGGTACCCGTACCCGCCCGCCCATTAAACCCCTAGTATGCATGCATTTGATCGAATATGACCAGAATAACTAGTCTGTTTTTATCTCTGTTTTATAGAAGTCTGATTTTGGAAAGTTGGACAAAAAAGGCTTGCATATCTGTGAAATTCGGAACAAAGACTGCCTCAATGGTGGATACTGGATATATAGTACTCATAGTAGTCAAATTTTAGTTGATGAGGGACTACCAGGACACATTCTCAAGGGTTCCTACTATTGTGATACGAACATTAAAGAAAAGAGGGGGAAGTGGAGGGGACCACCAAATTAACGTGACCGCACTTCACCGACGTGGATAAACTATTGTGGAGCACAGTCTATGGCGGTGAATTGTGTGTTCAAAAACCAGAAATTTTGATAGGGAGCGAAGCCAGTCAAAGGTGAATTATTGTATGTATATAGTTAGCAATTTTATTTATCCCTGTATCCATCTCTCTTTTCTTTCCTTTCCTTTTTGTCCCACGACCGATTGTGGAGCATAGTCTAAGGTGTCCAGCATGCAAGGATAATATGTGAATTTCGAAGTTTGATGTGTTGGATCATTATCCAATGTTGAGCATATATGTAATATGAGGAGGATTCAAATACCTTCATTTTTTGTCTCTATTATGTTTTTATTTTTAAAATTTTAATAACTCAAAATTTAAATTTTAAAATTCAAAATAAAATAATTGAATATGAACTACATCATTTTATCTATGCATGTGTAAAAAGTTATGGCATTTCAACTTTATTTTGATTGTCACCTTGAGCTTGTAAAAATGTATACTAATGTAGATAATTTATAAACGTTAATTTTTTAACTATTGATTCACATAAAAGTAAAATCAAAATGTGATATTTTTTTATGGACATATAAAGAAAATAGCATATATCACATCTAATGATTTTATTTTGACATTTAAGTTTTAAACTTTGAGTTATTTAAGTTTTTAAAAATGAAGGCATGATGGAGACAAAAAAAATGGAGGCATTTGAACCCTCATATAATATAATTATGGATTGTATACTATCATATATGATTGTCACAATTAAGTGATCTAATATGGAATTAATATATTATACAATCTATGTATTCAATATGGTGTGATCCATAGATATATAGAACAATTTAGGCAAATTTCAAATTAGTAATTGACTAATTTTGAAATTTGTAATTCAGAAAACTACTTTTTAGAGATCATAAAACTGTCTTTATAGAGGACTTTTGATGCAACATAATGTTTTTTGATGTAGACGCACTATAAATTTTTTTCAAATTGGTAGATAACCATAAAGGTTACTATATATATAAGAATTAGCCCTCAAGGCATAACGTAACATAGAAAAACACAAAAACTGAAAAGATGTTTTTCTCTTTAGAAAAATACAGATGTGTGTCTTCCCTTCTTCTTCCATCAAAGAAAAAAAGAAAAGAAATTTATTAGAAAATTTGAAAATGATTTCTCAAGAGCCATATCTTGCTGTCTTGGATGACTTGATCCACAACCATACGATGTAAAGACGAGAAGGGCTTCTTGCCATTGAACACTTCTCTCATACTCATAGAGACGGTTGTTGTTCTACCAAGACTTTGGATATTCTATGACAAACGGTATGGAATTAGGTATTATGTTTTGGGTCCCTTTGACATACGACGTCCCATAGGTTAAGGTGGAGAGTTGTTTCTCTTTTTCCGGAATGTAAATTTTTAACTCCTAGATGAGATGTAATTATTTGATCTCTAGGTAAGATATAATTGTTTGATATTTATGATTCCCAAACATAATGGTCACAAAAAATACCAAATGTCTTTGTGTATGTTTAAGAGTCTGTCACTGCATTTTCCATTGATGTGCATGTTTTGATGTACCACTGTGAAGTTGAATCTGAAATAGTTGAATATAGTCATAATTAACAGATCACAGAAATCTCAGTCCTTTGTTTAGAAATGTCAGACTAATTAGAAGTTATAGAAAAGTGAAAAAAGTTAATTAGGACAATTTAGAAATGATTCCGAATATAATTTTGAAGAATATGATGATTTACATGTATATTTATACTGGATTTTTGAGTTTTCAACTTATCTCTAAAGGAAAATATGTGATATAACAATTATTCTCACATAAATATATCATATTAAAAAATTGAAATAAAATTTAGTGATATATTAGTGTCACAATTCTTTATCGGAGAAATTTTAAATTTCTAAAAGAAGTTAATACAAACAAACATACACAAAAAAAGAACAAATTGTTAAATTCTTATTATGTATTTTATTTTTGCATTGTAAAATATTTCGATCAAGCCACGCATACTTTAATTTGAGGTGAATTAATTGTTTTATGATTTATTATATATACAAGATATGAAAACGAATAAAGTTGAAGGATAAATTGAGTACAAAGAGATAATTTTTTTAATTTCTCACGTCGCAATAATTAAAATTGTTCTCGCAAATAACACCATCCTTACCTCTCAGTACACAACTAAAAAAAAAAAAGTTTCAGTTTCATACAATGACAAAATTGTAACACCAAGTTCACACGCAAATATGCATTTTTATATATCATATCATTCAACAAAATCTTACGAGCACATATGATAGAGTGACTGGATAAAGCACTAGCTAGCTCATGAAAAATATATCATACTTTTCAAACTATAACACATATATATGATACAGACATGCTATAAGAGTCTGTTTTATCTGCAAGAATAAAAACGACTACTATAAATTGTTATTACCGACGAAAGTATTTACAAGAATACAAATACGGTTAAGTATTTTTATCCTTTCGTGTTTTATTAGATCAACTGAAACCATATATCTGGCTCCATAAGCTAGAAAGGACAACCATTTTTAACATCTTTAAATTCAAGAAAGCGCTTGGTTAGACTCAATTGATCAGTTGTAAAAAGAAGCCCTTTACGCTGTTCTGACTGCTGCCTGATCTTTATGCAACTAATTTTTCCATATGTCATACCAGTCTGCGTCTTCATTCCATTTATATCAGATAGCTTCCCTCTCTCAAGTAATCCAGTAACAGTTTTTGAGAACCGCAAGACACAGGAATCACATATTAGTTCCCAATTAACATCGGGCATGGTGACTACAATTTTCCTTGTTTTCTCATCAAATTGAAAGTCAGTTATATCTTTTGGAAATAGACCCGGCGGCAATGAGTGTTCTTTTAATAGATCCGGCAGAGTTTTCTTCGGCGGCTCTACAACTGGATTTCTGGATAATGCAAAATCAAAGGAACATAAACACTTCCACAATACTACCAGTATCAGAAAAATAAACTAAAGGACAGAAAATTATACACCAAACCCATCCTACGTACTATGCCTCTCTCGATCACATAGCATGATAGAATAAAGAATGTACAACACAAAATTGACTTAAAAATGTTTCAAATCCAAATTTTATTTCTCCTAAATGGACCACATTTGACCGTTCAAATTATGCAATCTGCTTCAATATTTGATGAGCGAAGCTTAATTCATTCACTATTCTCAACAGTGCTCAAAGGAAACAGCAATCAAGATATATAAAACTATTTTTTTCATTTCTATTATGAAAAGGTGAAAACAGCAACGATGAAAACTGGTGCAAGGACACATTGTTACCTAATACTTGGTACACCACCAGATCCACCCCTCGGTCTGTTCCAACGCCGTATCGCATAATGTTGCTGAGTTCACAATTAATGCACAAAGTTAGAACATAAAAGTGGATTTTGTTGAAATGATTTCAATAGTTTATCTTTCTTGCTACATTATTTGCAGAATGCATGCATTTCATGCATGTGCACTTCTGAGAAACTTGTTAGTTCTCTTTATCTGGTAAGTTGTTCAAAGGAGCAGAACTGAGTAAAGTATCAAATTAAGTGAGAAATGGTTCAGAAATGAAGGCACACAATATTGGAAAAAGAATATAATAAAAAAAAAATTGTGAGGTTTAAATGATGCCACCCTATACTGTGATATATGGTAGTTAAATTATTCTTTCTCCAAATCAAGAAGTGAATTGGTGCTTCTACCATGTGGGTCTTGTTTTTTTGGAATCCCTGTCACTTGAGAATTCCATGTTCTTTATTTTATTTTTTAATTGTTAATTCTTCTTTTTATTACAACTTCTGTTAATTCTAAGTTACCAAGCTATCAATTTCATTATTCTAAATTGATAATCCCTTACGTACTTCTATCAGTTCACTTCTTATTGTTGTTCTCTTAGATTTGCATCCCAAGATCACTTTCTTTATTACATGAATGGTATTAATCAACAGTAAGTAAAAAAAAAGGTAACAAAATGGAAAATTTTCATTATAAATCATCATGTTTTACTTTTCTTTGATGCAATTGGATAGAGCTACAACATAATGAAAAATGCTTAAATGATCAACTTGGCACCAAAAAGTTAATACAGATATAGCACATAAACATGATGTCAAGTACGTAAGATGTACGTAAAATGCTTAAATGACCAACTTGGCGCTCCAATACGCCGACGATACAGCTGTCATTGCCAAAGGAAATATTGACACTCTTAATATCTTTTAAACTGATGTTAAGGTTATTCACATCTGTCTCTGGATTGCAGGTCAATTATGCCAAGAGCACTTTTATTCCGTTAAATGTTCCGAATGCTGACATGGGTTGGATTCGAGCAGTTATGGGGTGCTATCAAACTTCTTTTCCTGTGACCTATCTGGGAATGCCTTTAACTTTAAATAGACCTACTAAGCAACAATTTTTGCCACTGGTAGAAAAAATCGAGAAGAGACTCGTGAGTTGGCAAACGAGGATGCTCTCAAGGGGGAGAAGAATGGAGTTGGTAAAGTCAGTGCTGGACACAATACCAATTTACCATATGATTTGCTTCAAAATTCCAAAATGGGTCTTATCCAGGATTGATAGGGCAAGAAGGAATTTTCTATGGGGCAAATCGAGCAATGGAGGAAGAGGCATATCATTGTGCAATTGGGAGTTGGCATATTTGCCAAAGCAATGGGGGGAGGGGGCGGGGGGGTTGGGCTTGTATGATCTCTCACTACAAAATACCTCTCTTTTGCTAAGGTGGTGGTGGTGGTGGAAGGGCTATGAAGAGCCCAATTCGATGTGGACTCTGATGATCTCAAAAATTAGATGGCAGGGGAATTATACACTGGGGCCGAGACTATGGTCCAGACATGACTCCTTTTTTGGTATGACCTAATCTCAATCAAGCATATTTTAAGTTGGTCGACTACATGGGTGGTTGGCGTTGGCACCAGTATTTCTTTCTGGTATGACGAATGGGGATTTCAAACTCTGGCTCAAACTGGGGCCAGATGCTCCAACCATGCTTGGTCGCTACAGAAGGCCTCAGAACCAATAACCAACAGAGCTCACTGAGGGACAACCTGATAGGCTGATTTGGAAATGGAATTCTAATGAAGTCTACAGTGCCAAATCAGTTTACCATACCTTGGTGATTGGGGGCCGTGTCAAATGGGAATTCTCTAGCACCTGGCGGTTCTCAGTTCCCAATTCGGTGAAGATCTTCCTCTTCTTGCTGTTGAAGGACAAATTGTTAACGCATGAATCCATGCTCCATCGACAATTCCAGTGCATTGATACCTCATGTCCGATGTGTACCTCTGGCACGATTGAATCAGCCTTCCACCTCTTCTTCCAATGCCATCATAGCCTAGCTGTTTGGAATAAGGTCTCGATTTTGCTCAATTGCACGATTCTCCGTCCTGGCACTTCAATTGAGCAAACTCGGCGCCATTCGGCCAAATTGTATAGTGGAAACAAAATTATGCGAAAGAAATGGTAGGTGGTGTTCTCTTCAGCTTGCTGGTCGATTTGGAGGCAGCGTAACAGCACAGTTTTTGAAGGAAAAAGTGATCCAACTGATCTGGTAGCTCAATGATGAGGCAGGCGATCCTTTGGGAGAAATTCTGTAATAATGGTGGAAAGAAGTAAGTCTGTTGGGGAAGGAAAAGGCTTAGTGGGTTACAGGGTTTTATTTTTTTAAACAGATAGCGGGTGGTTTTATCAAGTGGTTAGTTACTGTGTATATTTCTGGAGATGTATTGGTGAAGACCAAAGTTTACATTTTTTTTTTTTTTTACTATTTGTTAAGCCAAAAATCACTGATCCAATGGTTCGGTCTGATTTTACTATTTGGTTAAGCCACCATTGGTGGCAAAGATAAAAATAATTGCGATGCAAATATATGAAATAAAGTATATCATGAGAGAAGAATCTAGAACTTCATGACTCTGTGCTTGGTCTTTAATTAACTAAGAATTAAGATTTAAAATAAACATTAGTTTGAGCTGATCCAGGGAGGGTTATTGGTTAGGTAATCTGGCATCATCTCATTTTCACTGACGATATCGGGCATAGTTTAAATAAAGATTACTACAATTGGTCAATAGCTTTATTAGACTTGGAAGCTTGTATTTTATTTTAAATGATTACTGCAAAGTAAATTAAAGATTAGGGCTCCATTTAATTCAGTATTGGACTTATCCACCTGTTACCTATCCTCTTCTGGGGGAACATAAAAAAATCCAAGAGATGTTTTCTTCTCAGAATATATGTATACCAGCTGGCTTCATCCGCTCTTTAATTATTTTCTATATGTGCTTAATTATTGAATGAGGCTGTTCAAATATTGATTGAGCCTCAAACATCAAGATGTTGCGAAAAAGGAAAATAAAACTGGTACCACACCAATACCAATTACCAGTCAACACTACACTTCTTGGCAAGACTACCTACATACTACAAACTGCCAGGTAACCATCCACAACAGCACCTGAGTAAACAATGCTACGAGGATAAAATCTTTGGACATGTAGTACCAGCACAGCTACCAAAATTCCCAGGAATCACATTTCAAAGGACAAATTTAGCTGAGCAAATTCTGAGACATACCGGGGGTGGGTTGACTACAGTTCCTTGGTGAGTCTCAAAATGTGCCTGTGAAGAAGATGAACGCACTGGCCGAGGGATCTGATTCGGGTCAATCTTTGACGGAGTACCAACCTGGGCACCTGTATGAGGCGAGTAGCCCATGACCGCACCTGCATGGGGTGGGGTCATGGGATGTTGCCCCATTGCAGCAAGCCCCATCCTAACTCGTGGTATGACACCTGATGTGCCTCCCTAAAAGTTCATAAATCAAACAAGAAAAATTAAGTTAAAGGTGGCGCAAGCATAACCCGGTCCCAGATAAGGATAATAGCATCCAAAATAAGAGGACCCTATGTAGAGTAGTTTATCAAGGAATGGTATTTGAGAATTCAATCTGAAGCAAAACCCACTGGCCTTTGCTGAGTTTGCCATGCATGAGCACCAAATGGTGCAGCAGCAGAACCTGCTGGTGCGCCCATAGGCGGAGCACTGATGAATGGTGGTGCCGTAGATGGTTGACTCATAGGCTGTAGCCCCATGAATGGTGGTGCCATGGATGGTGCGGATTTATTTCTTTGCATTTTATAGTTGGGCCTAGGCGAAAATTAATTTGCATTTCCATTTATTTGCTTTGACTTCTCCTAATTTCTGGTTCTTCTAATTTCAAACTTTCATTGCTTTGACTTCTCCTAATTTCTCCTAATCTCTATTGAAGCAACAGTGGTTAGAAATCAATTTATTATTTTTCCATTTTGGTATTTCATGTTTTCTAATTTGTGGTTGGATGAAAGTTTGAAAGTTCAAATTAGGTTTAAATTAGAAGTTAGAGCATTATAATTTGTAATTTGGAATAAATTAGGGTTATATTTTAGGTTAAATTTGTACCTGATTAGCTAATGGGAAACCCGATAAGTTATTTGAATCTAATTCTTGCCCCCCCTCTGGCAGAAATCCTGTTTCGGCCCCTGCTAACTAGTGGTATGACACCTGACATGCCTCCCTAAAAGTTCATAAATCAAACAAGAAAAATTAAGTAAAAGGTGGCGCAAGCATAATCCAGTCCCAGATAAGGATAATAGCATCCAAAATAAGAGGACCCTGTGTAGAGTAGTTTATTAAGGAATGGTATTTGAGAATTCAATCTGAAGCAAAACCCACCCTCCTTTGCTGAGTTTGCCGTGCATGAGCACCAAATGGGACTGTTTGCAGTGGCTCAGACACTGGATTCAGATTCTGGTTTGCAAAATAGGAAGCTGAAGTAGGTCGTCCAGGAGGGGCGTTAAATGACTGATTAGGCGGAGGACTACCGTGTCCGTGTGTAGGACCCCGAAACGATTGGGCCAGAGGCGCTCCGTTGCTTGGGAAGGAACTCCGTGACAAGGCGGCAGGAGGCGGGCCTGATGTGGCAGTTGCTGGAGGTGGCGCGCCCACTTGACCACAGATCTGGAGGTTTTGGAAAGGGCCAGAAAGATAAATATTTTGGTAGGGGTAGGGATTGGGGTTGGGAATGTAATTTGGAGGCGGTCGCGTTGGAGCAGGAGGAGGCGGCGCCATGGATTTAGCGAATAAAGGAGACAAAAAACAACGATTAATAATAACAACAACAATTAATAACGTAGAAAAACAAACTTACTTTTTCTTTTTCTTTTTGTTACCTTCAGAAAGAAGAAATCTTCCAACCTACCTAACCCCAGACGAATTCACATCCTCTCCAATATCTAATAAGGGAATCTTTTACAATTACTAGATCTGAACCGTACTTTTTAACTTGGCACGAATCTCAAAGTTCAAAAATACAGCCCCCTACAATGACCTGAATTCCAAGCCGGTTGAGATTTAATCTCAAGCTGTAAAGTAAGTGATTCTCTGCAATAATTGTGCAATACCTGAGAGGATACGGGTTCACCCCAGACTACCCAAATCCTACTCTGAAAAGATAAGCCCCAGACCAATGTTATTAGAACTGAATCGGACATCGACCCAGTAAAGCTTTGATCTAACGGTTTACTAGTCGGACCAACGAGCCAATCGATTCAATTGCTGGTTATTTAAATACTATGTGTATGAATATACTGTAATTATTATAAAATATCATATTTATATAGTATTTGTAAGAATTCACATATTCATATTCAATAATGTAATATAAGTCAAAATTTTAAAAATATTTTAAATTTAGCATCTAAATAAAATAATAATATTGATTTATTAAATATGACCAAAAGTTTTTCTTTACCGTAAAGAATATAACAACTCAAAATTTAATTTTTTATAACTATTTATTTACTTATTTTATACTAACAACAAATTATATTCCTAACGAAAAATAGATGGATTTTTATAAAAGTTGCGAAAAATAGAATGAATAATAAAATAAGAGTGAGTCTATTGTATTATACATATCACAGGTTGGTTCGTGCTACGGCTCAATATTTGAGTTTTCAAAATTCTAATGGTCGATCCGAACCGTTCATCTTGTTCTCCATATTAATATGTGTTTAAAGATCAAATTTTATATTTTTTTTGAAATTTTTTTACTATTTTTTTAGATATTTAGAAAATCACTTTATATGAAAATTCTGGACCATCCAAAAACAGTGATTTTCAATAATCTAAAAAAATAGCAAAAAAAATTTCAAAAAATGTAAAATTTGGTCTCAAAACACATATTAATATGGAGAACAAGATGAACGGTTCGGATCGACCATTAGAATTTTGAAAACTCAAATATTGAGCCGTAGCACGGACCAAATTGTAATATGCATAGTACCATAGACTCACTCATAAAATAATAACCATTTTTATTTTGAAAAAAAAAACATATATGAATAGACATAGTTTTTATATTATACATAATTGATTCTTTTTCAATATCCAAAATATTAAAGGTCTTTTGTGCAATTTATATACGGGTAAACGAATACTAGCACCTTTTTGGTGGTTTTCTATGTGATTAGTATAAAAACTCCATGTGATTAGTATGAAAACTGAACCAGTCAGTGTCTCTCTTATTTAATGGACCAAAAAGCATTAGAAACTGGACCAGTATGAAAACCCCTTTTTGAAGAACAAATTAGCGGTTTTTTATTAAAAACCGGTCTATAAATGTGGTTTTAACCGGTCCATTAGCAACAACGGTCTTATAATTGAACCAGAATGGAAGGAGTATCGGTTCCGGTTTATTTCGATCCAGTCTGGTTTTAATAATACTGCCCCAGACTAACCCCAAACTAACGAATTCGTATCCTTTGAGATATCTCAAACTTTGCAAGACTTTATGGAAAACCCCAACCGTTTAAATATGCTATGTACAAATCTCAAAGCACAGATAATACTGACCCCCTACATCACCCCCAAATAGGTACCGGACACGTTGGTCACACAAAAGTTGAGATATTTCAGAGGATACGCACTCCAGACTACCCCCATACATTTTTTTTTTTACTATTTTTTTAGATTTATTGAAAATCGTTGTTTTTTATAGTTGAGATTTGTCTGAAAAACAATAATTTTCAATAAATCTAAAAAAATAGTAAAAAAAAATTTCAAAAAATATAAAATTGGTCTCGAAACACATATTAATATGGAGAACAAGATGAATGATTTGGATTAGTTATTTGGACTTTGAATCCAATGATTGATAGTCAAGTGTACAAAAATGCCTATACATTGCAATGTATGGTAGCCTTACTATATATATATATATATATATAGAGAGAGAGAGAGAGAGAGTGACTAATGTGCATTTGAATGTATATGAGCCGAAATACATATGGTCCAAATTCGACTTTTCTAATCCAAACGGTCAATCTAAATGGTTCATCTTGTTCTCCACATTAATATGTGCTTGGAGACCAAATCTTTTTACTATTTATTAAGTATTTTACAAAATTGTTAATCCAATAGTGACTGCTGGTTTTACTATTTTGTTAAGCCACCGTTGGATTAACAATTTTGTAAAATACTTAATAAATAGTAAAAAAATTCAGAAAAATGTAAAATTTGATATCTAAGCACATATTAATATGAAGAACAAGATGAACGGTTCGGATCGACCGTTTGAATTTTGAAAAGTCGAATTTGGACCGTATGTATTTCAGCCCATATATATTCGAATGCACATTAGTCACTCTCTCTCTATATATATATATACACACACGCAACATATTTATTGAAAAAAGAAAACTTAAGCTGAATTCCTATAGAGTGAAAACAAAATGAACACTTAAAAAATAAACTTCTTTCCAAACTCATTGTTTTTGCCTTTGAAGAAAAATTAGACAAGGCACTTATTAGTTACAAAAATAAATCTGCTGTAATTCTTGGGAAATTACAGGATCCTGTAATTTTAATTCAAACTGTTGGTCTTTCTCAAAATTCATGCATAAAAATTTACTTTTTTTTAGATCTGTGGAAAAAATATTTAAACTGTTAATATTAAAATTTTAGAACTCTGTAATTTCCTCCGGAATTACAGTAAATTCGGACTCATTAGTTACTACTTGCTACTATCTCACTATAACACAACTTTCGATAAATCTGTCCCAAATTTCAAAATATTTTCCGAATTAATCCTAGTTAACAAATTGTCAAATTATTCCTTGGCCTATGTGGCGTCCATCCATGATCCATATTCCATGCAAGCATCCTTGTTGCTAAGAATGCTATTCAGTGTTCGGTTCTTATTTAGTATTTAAAAAGCTACCGAATATCAAATATACAGTATGCGGCTGAATATGAATATTCAGATTTATATATTCAAATTTTTATTCGGATTTATATATTCATATTTTTATTCGGATTTTCAAATAAAAAATTATAGACATTAACTCTAATAAATATCGATAAACATTATAAATAAACATAAATAAAATATAACATAAGTTAAAACATGTTCACAACCCACATTACAAATTACAAAACTACATAAGCATAAATAAAACATAAGTCCAAATTTAAATAAATGAAATTATAACTTATTCGGTTCTTATTCAAATTCTTATTCTCTATTCAGAAATATTAGGAAATATTTGGCTCTTATTCGAATTCTTATTATTTATTCGGAAATATTCGGTTCTTATTCGGATTCTTATTCTCTATTCGAAAATATTCAGCCGAATATTGGACCGAATACTCATTTCCTATTCGGTTTTCAACAGAATACAAATATTAGATCAAATAGACCGAATATTAAAAAACTCATGCTATTAATAACGGTTTAATCTGTCCAGATCTTGTTTTTGTCAGCTAGTGGGAGTGTGGGACCAGAATCCTAATCCTCCCTCCGTTAGATATTTTCTGGAAATCATTTAATGGGCCCTGTTGGGCCCAACAAATAATAAAAGATAGTATGATCAACCAGTTCTGTGGCAGGGAATATGGAATAGAAAATCCAGAAGAGAATCTTTTGGGTTTTGGATAATATATGGGCTTTTATGGGCTAGATATGTCTATACACCAGGTCCATTAAAATTACATGTTATGATTCTCTATATCATCCTGTGATCCAGCTGTTGGGAAGATAGTCTGATAGGTAATTAGATATGACATGATGGAACTGAATAGTTGACGACAAGCAAGCGGCATGTCTTATCCATTCCATCCATTTCATCCATACATCATCATAGGGACCAAGCCCGGCAGGTGCAACCAAGTGCAACCTTTCATATTCGTACTTCATCTAACGGTCCAATTTGTACCTTGCTGTTGTCACAAAAAAATTTGTTCCTGGTTCTCTGATTTTGATTTGACCCCAGTGGCCCAGTACTATCCCTCAGGTACAATGGCCTCGGACCAGAATTCAGGTCATAACATGATGTTTATGTTTATTTACGTACCGTCAGATTAATTCAGATTCTGATCGGACGGTTGTGATCTAAATAGAAATATATTGTTACCTTCCGTTTTGAGTTGGAGAGAATACTTCCTTCCAAGTTTTTTATTCTGAGAGCAGATATCCAGAGCTAATTAATTGCTTCAGATACTGTTATTTGTCAATGCATATATTCAGGGGCGAAATCAGCATAGAACAGATTGACTTTGTTCCACTGAATTTTGAGTTTTAGTGGTGATCTATCAGTACATATTGGACTTTTATCCTCTCTAGATATTTGATTTATAATTCAGGTTAAATTTAGTATTAAAATTCAAATAAGTTTTTTTAATTATAATTGGTAATTAGAATTATAAGTTAAAGTATTAGAAATTACAAGTCAGAGTATTAAAAAATATAAGTCAAAATATTATTTTTTTTTTTGAAAATAAGATAGTGGTCAGACCCTAATTTTATATTTTATTACTAAATTAAATACAAAATATAATTTTTTATCGAATATCCAATTAGTTAATAAGTTTAAATCTAATTCCATATTTTTTTTTTGCACCTCCAACAAAAATCATGGTCCACCCATGCATATATTAATTATAAATTTGTTGACAGTTCGGCAGATTTGACGATGGAAGTAAGAGGAAACACAACATTTAATGCAAGCTGTTATGTCTCCTTGTATGAACGCAAAAGTGAAAGCATGAGCATAACTCGTTCCCCAGTTTCCGTGTTTTCTTCGCTGTTACTGGGACGCATTTCCTGCAACAAATCAGATGCAATGAGGTTATCAGTTATGGGATGGGGGGCCGTTCCGATCAACACTCACTTTGACTTTTATTTTATTCGATAACGGGTCTGGTCGGGTCTCAAAAATTGTCTCAAGTCGGACCCGATCAGATGAATTTGTATCCTCTGAATTATCTCAAAAAAGAATCTTTTAAGTCAATGTCTTCGATTCGTGCAGATTAAATCTGCACTAATATTAAAAATCATCTACATTATAGGCAGAGAATGGATAGACTTCATTTATAATTAGACGGCCGAGATACATTAATTCAAAAGATGCGAACCCTGGTCAGATCGAGCAGAGTCTATTTGATTTTGAAAAATTGTCTGGTCACAAGTCAGATTGGATCCGAACAGATTTTAGTTCATTTTCGGATCCGGATTAGATATTTGAATCATTTTTTTTTTTTTTTTTAAATGGATCCACCGTGAGTCAAATATTTCAGACTTGCAAAGATTTGAGTTAGATAAAACCCATTTAATGCTTTCGTATTCAAATTTCAAAAATTGCCAACCCATCTATGACACATTTGACACCTCTAGTTTCAACACATGCGGATGCAGTAGCGGTGAAAACATCGTATGAACACTGAGATGGAGTACGGCACTTGTTATGTAGATCACATGATTACCAACATTTTCAATATTATGGTACTATGCCTATGTAACTATGTAACGGTTGGCTGGCGCTATAACTCCAAATATTGAATTGTAAGCTCCAATTACAGTTAGAAATGAATTATTCAATTTCGGTGAGGTGTGGTTAAAAATTTGTGATTCACGAATAATTTATAATTATTCAAATTAGATATCGCAGTTCTATAAGGAACCGAAAAAAATGTTATGGAAAAAATTAGCCAATAACTCGGAAAAAGTTTGTAAAATTCGCGAATTATTCAGTCAAAGTTTGGTCAATCGAATAATTCGGCGTTTGATTCGTTATCACAAAAAAAACAAATTATTTGCGAATAATTCACGAATTTTGTGACTATGGTTCCAATCGGTCAATCTTAGGGTGATTTACATATTCAAATTTTATAGAGCAAAATATATTATGTAGATATTTTTTTTTTAAAGATGAAGATCAAGCTTTCAAATTTCATACCTTGTTATTACAACAATTAATTTTTTCTATCTGAATTTTGAACATATAACCTTTCATATAAAGATTATGTGGCTTTGCCACTAAACCAAATGCTAGTTCTTATTATATAAATATTTCACATTTGTAAAAATATAAAATCAGTGATTTTTGAAAGAAAAAAAATATTGTGTCCGATGACATTATTTCTTCCAATCTTAAAGAATAGAAAAGTATTTTTGAAAATTCAATAAAAATATTTGGATTATAACAGTTTTGTCTTTTTTATTAATATCATATATATCCATCAACTATTTCTTCATTTGAGTTCGCAGTATCTGTAAAAATTTTAAAAATTATATATATATATATGAGGAGGGTTCAAATGCACTCAAATAGATCCTATCTTTTTTCTCCGTTTTCAAAGTCTAAATAGTCAATCCGAACCGTTAGTTGCGGTCTATATATTAAGATGTGCTTGGAGACCAAATTTTATATTTTTTGAAATTTTTTTACTATTTATTAAGCCACTTTGAAAAATCGCTGATCCAATGATCTAGAAAATGTAAAATCAGTGATTTTCAAAGTGGCTTAATAAATAGTAAAATTTCCAAAAAATATAAAATTTGGTCTCCAAGCACATCTAATATATAGACCGCATCTAACGGTTCGGATTGACTATTCGGACTTTGAAAACAGAGAAAAATGATTTGAAAGATAAGGTGCATTTGGGTGCATTTGAACCCTCCTCTATATATATATAGAGTCCGGCTAAATTGCTGCTGGCAGCAGTTCTGCCTAAGTGCTGCCAGGGCTATATTAGCCGTGTAATGTCCAAACAACATCCAAACCCGTTAGATGTTTAATCTATATTATAATCTACTCGAAGACCAAATTTTACATTTTTTGGAATTTTTTTACTATTTATTAAGCTGGTTTGAAAACTGTTGTTTTCAATGCTGTAGAAATTTATTGAAAACAGCAGTTTTCAAATCAGCTTAATAAATAGTAAAAAAATTCAAAAAAATGTAAAATTTGGTCTCCGAGTAGATTATAATATAGATTAAATATCTAACAGGTTTGGATTTGTTGTTTGGACATTACACAGCTAAATATAGCCCCGGTAGCACTTGGGCAGAACTACTGCCAACAGCAATTTAGCCGGACTATATATATATATATATATTTGTTCATTTCATATTTACTTATCAACTCTTAAATTTATCTATTATATGATGATATCCTTGAACTACTTAGAACTTTTCATATTTATTCATGAAATAATATAGAGAGGCTGCCAGAGTAAGTGATAAAGAGAATAGAGACTTTACATTCAAAAATATTCTTTTCAGAAATTATCAAATGAATCATTTCAGATTTAGAATAGTTAATTTTCGTATGAGAGAAGCAACTAAAGCATTTCCAAAGTATCAATTATTTTTAGGTCTGCTCATGAGAAAATTTAAGTATCATATGCAAAATGCAAATAAATGGATCGAACATAGATCCAAAAATTTCTAATTTATTTGTAAACAATTATGATTATAACCCCTTTACCCGTCATATATAATCAGTTTGTTGTTATATTATTTTCTTAAAAAATATTTGTAAAAATTAATGATTTTTAGCCTTTCTGCATGCAATTTGGCGCGTTAATAAAACTTAATTTGGGAATCTAATTGGAGCCTTACATATTGACCTATTATTTTTATTTTATTTTATTTTTAAGAGGAGGCCAGGCCAACGTGCTTTATCGATTATTTTAATTTATTTTTTATTCTCAAAATATCGATATACAGTATATTCCATATGATTTTTTTTATATACAACCGAGTTGTTATGGAATTGAATTTTCCAACAAATAAGACCTCATTTATTATTTTATTTATAAAATAATAGAAAATAACGGCATATCAGATGGAATTTGTTAGGAGATTGTGGTGACAATCTCAACTATAATAATTAATCAAAATAACAAAATTACCGATACAAAAACAAATTTTTTCCTGTTCCTTTAGAAAATTTAAAGGTATCCAAACAAATTTGGTTCCCTCTATGAATTGAAATATGAATTAAATCAATCAAGACTAGCGTTGTACGAAAACTTTGTAGCTCGTGATTCGATCAAGTTTGAAATTAAAAAAAATATAATTAACTTGGTTCAAAATTGGTTTGTTCTGAAATTAATCAAATTAGCTCGGTTTGAAATTAGTTCAAATTCAAACTCAAATTGGATTAAGTTCGATTCAAAACTCTTCTTTTTAATTCTAAACTCTACTTCAATTTCGAACCAGTTCAGTTTGAAACTGGTTTGAATTGATTCGAATCAAACTTGTACTCTTCTTTTCAATTTGAAACCCAGATTCGAATGAAACCAGCTCAGTTCGAAACTGGTTCGAATTCGAACTGTGTTAAGTTTGATTCGTTTGCAGTCCTAGACCCAATATTTATTTATATATAATTTCTATAAATGAAAATTTATGTAGAGAGAGAAGGGAAGTTTAGAAGGAGAGAGAAAGCAA
The DNA here is from genome assembly GCA_033356055.1 of Carex pumila. NCBI lineage: Eukaryota > Viridiplantae > Streptophyta > Magnoliopsida > Poales > Cyperaceae > Carex > Carex pumila. The sequence goes on from JARJHM010000041.1 coordinate 448,463, forward strand.
AGGTCATTAAACTGGAATTTAAACCAGACCCTATGTCCCTACTCCCTATGCAGCTGTGCTATTATTAAGCAGATTAAAAAAATCTAATGTAATAATAATAATAATAATGCTTGGTTTAGAGCAACTAATGATAATTTATTAAGCAAATTAATCCCTGCCAGCTAAGCCGCACAGCTTTTATTATGAAAGCCAAAGCCTGTAATCTAATCTGTATAAGAGATTTCTAGACCTGTGACCATGTGCTGTTCTGTCACACAGTCGACTGTTTTCCTTTCCAACATGCACACCACCTATTGCAGATAACACCCTACAGAAATTTATATTTATTTTCTTATGGATTATCTACGTGGTGGCGTGCAGAAATTAATATCATAGAGCCCTATTCTAGAGCAGTGCCTGTGCCTAGGGATGTCAATGGCACCCTTTTACGATTATTTTTTAAAATCATAAATAAGAAATAATATTTTATCAAATTAATTTGATTGTTTTGGTTTTAAAAAAAAATTACAAGAATTAAAATGTTATTTCGAGCTGAATTTTTTTTCAGAACTGAAATGTCATTTCGGTCCAAGCTATTTTCACATATTTCGATAAAAAAAATGATGGCAAAACTTGTGAAAACACCTCAGATCAAAATGACATTTTGGTTAAAAAAAATAAAAAATTTATGGACCAAAATGACATTTCAGTTCTTATGGTTTCTGTAAAAACCAAAGCAATCATGTATGGATAAGGGTAAAAACCCAATCTGTATTATAAAAACCCAATCTGTAAAAACCCGATCTGTATTGTATCCAAAAAATACAAGCAAATGTAAGATTTTTTTCGTTAACTTATCAGGTACGAATAAGGGTAACAAATTTTTTCTGTTATCTTACCTATTTTCATATAAGATAATTTTTGAAAATAAAATTATATATATAAATATATATCTGTACGAAAATGATACACAATACAATAAAATTATGTATTTTATTAAAATTTATAATATAAATTAGTTATATTTATTATTTTTTTTGTTTTAATTTTTTTTCAAAAATACAAATTAAAATGTCAATGACATATTTTTTATATGTTTATCCAATTCATACTATATTCTAAAATACCAATAAAAATAAAAACTTTTTTTTATTATCATAACAAATACGAATATAAAAATATCTCTACCTAATCTGTATTGTACCCGTTAACACCTCTACCAGTGGCTGTGCCTACTCAACTTTTATTATTTTTTGTATAATTAATTAAAATACCTTGCCAATTATTGTGGAATGCACGGCCAATGGTGGAGAGAAGAGATCCTCTTTGCACATTTTTCAATCAAGACCCTTCTCTTTTGCTTATTTGGTAAAACTTGGCTATGACCGTACTCGGCACAGGTGATTTAGATATATAAAATTTCAAATAAAGAAAGGGGTGAACATGTGTAGGTTCGTCATGTTGAGGTGGATCTACGAAATAATAAAGCACAATATATTCTACGTGGCGCTTTGCAATTGGCTTGGGATGAAAAATATCAATCAAAGCAATATTCGTCTTTGCCTCTTTTCAGAGCAGATGAATCATGAATGTACTTGAATTGTGAAGAAGAGGATAGAGTGTTGTACAAGTTAATTACTTGTACATTTCATTTGTCTTTTCTAAAATATACTCCGAAATTTTTATTTATACCATGTTCTAAAAAAGAAAAAAAATCAAAAAATCATGTTTTCTAAATAATTTTAAAAATATCATAACTGCCAATTCAATCTGTAGTTTTATTCTTGAGAGGCTGCAGATTGAGTTGGAGATAGGGGTGCAAACGGGTTGGATATTATCCGACCGTATCTGAAAATTTAATATGGATATATGATATCTGAATATCCGCACAGATACGAATACGGATATGGTTTTGAATTTTAATTATCCGTATTCAAATAGTAGATATATATTATATAATTTAATATGAATTATGAAAAAATTTATGTTATTCACTATTATAAAAAGCGGATATCCGTATCCGTATCCGTATTCGGAAAATAAAAACATATACGGATATAGTTTTACCACTATCCGATCCGTATCCGATCCGTTTGCACCCCTAGTTGGAGACCCTGAAAAATTCAAAAATGCATTGTAATTTATTGATATTTAGATTTTGGGGGCCTCCAATTCATTTTTGAAATTTCCTAAATTCAAGATGTTTTGGTTTCTTTTTTTTTTGAAATGGTATTAATACAAATTTCAGGTACTTTTTTACACTGAAACTTAGTCAAATTCGGTTCAATGAGCATCAGATGAAATTTGATCTGATTTTCATAATTCATATTAAAATTCACATGAACAACTTCATTAATATACGATCAATTTTAAAATTCATACAGATTAACTGTACACAAATTTTAAATGCAGATCAAATAGTTCCAATCATACATTAAATCAAATTTGGTTTGTCGCTCATCCAACCACCCCACTCCATGTTCAAAATTTTTTTTTTAAAAAAAAAAATAGAGATTACTCACTCTCTGAAGAAGAGACAATAAATAAATTATAATCTGCAAGATAATTAAAAAAAAAAATTTATTCAGTCTCTGAAAATGAGACAGAAAAATAAATTATAATTTGCAAGATGATTATACTTGGTTTACATGATGCCTGATAAAATATCAAAACTATTGAAATAGTTTATTTGCAAGACCAAACAAGGCAATTACAAGCTAACACGAAGCCTTGCAAAATTAATTAAACTTAAATCTTTTAATTAATTATTTTCCATATTCAAACGCTTAATTAAGAATGCAAAATCAAATACATAATTAAAATATTTTGAGGTCATGTGCTGTATCCAGATGCATAACAAAAGAATTATTTTTGTGTGTCCTAAATGATAATTAAATTTATTACTAAAATGGATTCCAAATTGCTAATTATGGGGTGCCATTAATTGTGTTCGTGCAAGATTTAACGTCATTGCTTTATTTGGTTCCTGTTATTTATCCAGATTGGCAAATAATCATTTAATAAAGTCGTTCAATGCAATTATGTCAAAGTTGCCTTTAATTACGATTTCTAAAAAATTTAAAATTTGATCTCCAATTACATTTTAATATAGAGATAAAATTTGAGCGGTTGTTTGAACTTTAAAAACAGAAATAAGAATGTGAAGTACAATTGAGATATGAGACATTTGAATCCTGCTTTGTATAATAAATCTTTGAGTTTTAAATTACCGAAATTTTTATTTATACCATTTAAAAAAAATTCTTAAATTGGGGAATTTCAAAAATATCATGGCCGCTAATTCAATCTGTGGCTCCATTCTTAGGAGGATACATATTGAATTGGAGTCCCCTAAAAATCTAAATATCAGTATATTACAGTGCATTTTTGAATTTTTTTGAAGGCCTTCAATTCAATATGCCCCCCTCCCCTCAAGAATAAAATCACATCCTCTCCAATATCTAATAAGGGAATATTTTGCAATTACTAGATTTGGACCGTTCTTTTTAACTTGGCACGAATCTCAAAGCCCAATAATATTGCCTCCTAATCTCCTATGGTGACCCGAATCCCAAACCGGTTGAGATTTAATCTCAAACCGCAAAGTGAGGAAAATCCTCTGCAATACATGAGAGGATACAAACTTCTCAAGAATGAAGCTGCATATTGAACTGGTGGTTCAGATAATTTTAGAATTCCTCCGAAAACTATAATGCCAGAAGTTTAATAAACTAGGCATGTTTTTGCTTTTAGATTGAAAACTAGGGATACAAGTTAGAATTATAGGAGATTGAAGAGGGAATCTTTTTCTCATAACAGGAACCACATTAGAAACAGGCTCTTTGATTCAATATATTTTGTTTATTGATAATTTAAATAGAGACATGTGGTAGTTATGATTAAATTTCCATTCTTTCGTACAGAATAGGAGAAAGCTAAAAGATCTTTATGTGGAGCCAAGTGGTATCTTGCTATTTGTGGGTCCAATTTATTTCTCACTATTTAATTCAATGATTTTGGGTTTCATGATAATTTGTCTTTTATACAAATAAGAAGATAATAGATAGAACGAAAAGATGGTTGAGTTTGCACTACAATAAAAAACATGTAATGGCAAGAATGGGATGCTAAGTATCTGTGAGGGTAAAAGTATTTTTTTGTTGACGGTATCGTTGCAGATATTTCTATCAGTGATACTAATGTGTTCATAAATAATATGTTTATGTTAGTGTATTCTCGATAATAGTATTTTTTTATTCTCGCAGCGTTGATGAGATGTCTGTGTTTTCTTTTTTCTATTGTAATTATACATCTATCGATAAGATAGATTGAGAACAGAGTAGGTTCAATGTCCATCGAATCTATTTTTAGCTTCAATGAATTCTAAAATGGTCCGATCTGCTTTTAAGTCTGTATGCACAAAAATTTGAGCAGAGGGACACAAATTTCAAGGATGGAATGGTTAGTTAACGAATTAAGCGGTCCAGTGAATTAAACTGATCTGGCAGTCTTTTGCTATTTGGTGAAATGTGAAACAAACAGCAGTTGCAATGATACAGCAAACAGATATATCTGTTGTTGCCTCATTTGAGAACAGATCTCATTTGATGAGATGATATCAATAGCATGATCTCTGTTTGCAGTTTGCACACAGGTCAACTATAGTGGTCCAGCCGAATTTTTATTTATAGCAAATTTCACAAAAAATAATATGTTTTTTTTGGAGAATTTTAAAAATATCTCGGCCGTCAATTAAATTTGCGGCTTCATTTTTGAGAGACCGTAGGTTGAATTGAAGGCCTCTCAAAAATAAAAAAATACACTGTAATATATTAATATTTTGATTTTTAGGGACTCTAATTCAATCTACGTCCCCCTTAAGAATGAGACCGCATATTGAATTGGTGGGAATAGAGCCGCAGATTGAATTGACGGCCTCCCAAAAATCCAAAATACACTGTAATATACTGATATTTAGATTTTTAGAGAGCCTCCAATTCAATCTGCGCACACTTGAGAATGAAACCGCATATTGAATTGACAATCCAGGTATTTTTGAAATTCTCTAATTTCAGAGATGTTTGATTTATTATTTTTTTAAATGGCATTAATAAAAATTTTGGGTGGTCCAGTTTGATCCACTGGGACATGAGTTCATATCAAGTAAGACAAACAAATAAGACAGATCCAGTTGTTTAGTCATTCTATAATTTTATTTTATTTTTAATCATCTGGCCCTTTTCTCTTTGGGAGCTCAAAGTCAAGTATTACCAAATAACACAAAAGAAAAATGATACTAAATAGATACAAACTACCTAAAATTTGAAATTCAGGGAACATGAAACTACCAAAAATTTGAAATTCAAGATCTTCATAACGTCGTTTACCACCTAAAATATAATAAAAAAAAACATGCCAAATAAAAATATTAAGTTTAGGCATGCCAAATAAATTAGTACTAGACATTCCTAAACCACTAATAGAGAGTTGTTTAACTAATCACACTAATCCTCTTCAAGACATCTCTTTTTTAAATAAACCATTTAAACTTAGTTTCTTTTTTTAATATTTATGTTACTGAAGCAAAAGTCAAGTCACAGATTGGAGTTCTAGTCTGTCCAATGACAATCACAGAAAACTAAACCTTTATCTTTTTATTACAAGAAATAAAAATAAAGTAAGAACAAAAATATTTATTTAGGCCGATTAATTGACTGATTATTCGTTGGCGATAATCAAACTGTCCCAGATTTTTTCGACTAAATAGACTAATTATTTCTAATTAATTACTTAGCTGTATCTTGTCCATCCAATGAACGTATACCGTTAAATAACTTTTGTGTAAAAGGTCGTAAATTCCAAATCCGAATAAAAGATTCTTTATGAACACTTAATAAAGTTTGAAAAGCTAGACTTTCATTTTCTATCGAAATAATAATAATATTCACAAGAGAGAGAGAGAAATAAAAGGACCAACCAACCAACATAACCTTGATTTCCATTAAGAAGCTCATGTACCAGTACCTTGTGTACTGACATGTAGTGGCCTATGCTACACGTACATATGTATTGCCCATATGGCTACAACCTTTAACCTTACTAGTTTTATTTCTTTCCATCTTCGCCAAGCAACCTTACAGGTCAGAACATTAATTCTCCCTTCCCGTTTTTGCCATTACTTCAATGTGCGATAGAATGACCATTTTACCTTTTTCTTAAAATAAAACAATCCCGTACAAGATTATTTTACCTTTGCCATACAGCTGCGCAGCGCAGGGCATGTTAGTTACGGCCGAAAAGTTAAAAATGAATTTGTCTTTTGGCTACAACCTGGCCGCAGGGTAAATATTTGAACAGAATAATTTTGACTACATGCAGCGCAAGGATGCTATAGTTTCGGTTTGTATAGTACATATGCTGATATGCTGCATGAAGCTAAAACTATTCTGTTAAATGTTTACGACTCATTAAGTCATACCTATTGTATTAAAAAAAAACCGGCCGGTCGGACTGTGAACCTGACTCAAATTAGTCTGGATTGATGTTCAAATCCGTGGTGGACTGTACTGTTGCTAAACCCGAGCCTAGCACGATTTTTGGCCGCCCTTTTCCACTAGACTCGAACTAGACTGGACGAGTCTTGACCCGTAGACCTGGCAACCCGTATTGTGACAAAATTGGACCAGATTGGACACAAATGTGTGAACCGAACTAAAACTGTGTGGACCTAGACCAATACTGTGTGAACCCAGACTAACCCACCCCAAAACTGTTCCAAAACAGTTTAAACCTCTGTAATTTTTTATTTTTTTAATAATTTAACTTGTTAAAAAAAAAAAAAAAACATGTGGACCCGTACAGACCGGATCGGACCGAACCGTGTGAATTTGGACCATAGTTCTAACACAGGTTTAGACCAAAGAATTTAATATTGGACCCACTGAACCCGAACTGTGTAGACCCGTGAATTCATGAGAACTGTGAACCGGCAGTGTATGGACCGGACCGGACCGGTCCGGTTGCAATACACTAGTCTCATACCACGTTAATGGATCCAAATTGAAAGACTGGACACAAAATTAACGGGTCGGATGTATTTATTATATTGTAATGGCATGGTAAACTTATCATTTAACAGGAGACTGGACCAGTCACCAGTAGCTTCTTTATATTTTTTCCTTCCCCCCATTTCTCTCTCTCTCTCTCTCTCTCTCTCTCATAACATATAAATAAATAAGCGAATAAATAATGCCGAAGAGAGATTAACAGGTGTCCGCTCATGCATTTCCATTGCTACTAGATAGATGGAAACTTGAAGATTAAAGCCTCCCTCGCTCTTTTCTGGAACTGGTTGTTTGCAATAACAGAGAATTTGTGAAGAAACAGAGTAAGTTTTCTAATTTTTTTTTGTTTTGTTTTAAGTGTCGGTAAATCTTCTGTTGATTAATTGTCCAGAGAGATTACTAGCTGTTGTTTTTGATCTCTTATCTTGAGCTTCGAGAAGTTTCGTTTCAGTTTCCATATAGAGAGAAGGAACTTAACTTATTTCCGGATTTAGGTTTTCGATTTTTGGGAATACATTCTTTGTATGTAAACAGATCTGTGGTTTCTTAATGAGTCAATGTCGTTGATGGAATATTTCTTTCTGGATATTTAATTAGAAATAGGTAATTTTGATTTTAAAGAAGAGCTTAAATCACTGATTAGTCGAGATCCAAGCACCGAGGGAGAACTGGAGAAGGTCGTGTTAGATCTAGGAATAAGAATGATTTTATCTATTTCTAGTTAGAGCATTAAGCCCTACTTAAATTTTTATTTGTTCGCAGATCAGCATTTTCTTGTACTTTGCTAAACCCTTTTTTTTTTTCTTTTTCGGTCGATTTTCTTTTCTAGTTATTCGCGCCGATGCTTTGACTTCTCATTTGTAAATGGCTTTTCTTTAATTTATTTTTCTGAGGGCTATACATTATCACTGTTTTATTGGAATATGAGATAAGAGAAAGGAGATGATTTCTGTTCATTTACAGGATTTAGTAGCTAGAAGTAAACAATAGAACTTCTTCAACTTTTTTTTTTTTTTTGAATTTATAATTAATTATCACCGCTTCCAATTACCCCATTATGGCACCACATTATCAATTACGCATTAAAATGAGTCACCAAGTATTAAATTCTGCTTATTTTCCTCAATTTTTCAGGTAAGAAAAGAACAATAGTGATGAACTAAGCTCAGAATCGACAGTATCTCTGCGAGGATGGATATATGGAGCTTCACAAGGAAAGCTCCCATCCAGGTGCATTTTTGTCAAATGCCTCCCGCAACCTCTCCTCTTCCTCCTCGGCCTTTGTCTCAGCCTCCCAATCTCCCTTCTTCTCCCCTCGATCCCCTCCTCCTCTCCTAATCCCCCCTCAAATTACCATCTTACCCTCCCAAATCACTATCTTGCCATCTGATGCTTCCCCTTGCCATGCCAGCTCCTCTGACGCAAGTTTGGCTCACCGGAGGAATAAAAAAACCAAAAAGAAAAACAGTCCGATATCTCTACGTACTAGGTCGGTCATTACAGTTTCCTCCTCAACCAATCGGCCGCGGAGCTATGATGTATACTTGGCTTACCATGGTAAAAAAGTTTCTCTGTTGAGATTTGTGAATTGGCTTCGGACTGAGCTGGAGGCACAAGGGATTAGCTGTTTTGCCTGTGATCGGGCCCGGTGTAGATCTTCCCGTAGCCAGAGTCATGTTGAGAAAATCATGAACTTCACCACCTTTGGTGTTGTTATAATTACCAAAAAATCCTTTGGCAACCCTTACACCATAGAGGAACTGAGACACTTTTTCAGCAGGAGGAATTTGGTGCCGATTTACTTTGACTTGGGACCAAGTGATTGCCTTGCTAGAGATATTGTGGAGAGAAGAGGTGATATGTGGGAGAAACATGGTGGAGAGCTCTGGGTGCTTTATGGGGGTTTAGAGAGGGAGTGGAGAGAGGCGGTTGAGGCACTTTCACGGGCTTTTGATTTACAGTTGGAGGCAGGTTGCGGTAACTGGCGAGACTGTATTCTTGAAGCAGTGTCAGTTTTGGCAAAGAAGTTGGGTAGGCGGAGTGTTGCTGACAGAATAAATAGGTGGAGAGAGAAAATCGAAAAAGAGGAGTTCCCTTACCCTAGAAATGAAAACTTTGTGGGCAGGAAAAAGGAGATATCTGAGCTCGAACTAATATTGTTTGGAGATGTAAGTGGAGATGCGGAAAGAGAGTACTTTGAGCTAAAAACACGCCATAAACGAAATGTTGCAGGTACCAGTACAAACAAATGTGAAAGTCCATCTGAAAATGGTGGGAAAGGGAAGGAGCCGGTGGTTTGGCGAGAGTCAGAGAAGGAAATTGAAATGCAAAGATCAGTACGAGGAAAGGCTGCTAGTCGAAATGTGCGCAGAAAAAGGCCAAAGGCTAAGATTTTGTATGGAAAAGGAGTTGCGTGTGTTTCTGGTGAATCAGGAATTGGTAAAACTGAGCTCGTTTTGGAGTATGCTTATAGGTTTGCTCAACGGTACAAGCTAGTTTTGTGGGTTGGAGGGCAAAGCCGGTACATCCGTCAAAATTTTTTAAATTTGCGGAATCTTCTGGAAATTGATCTAGGCTGTGACACATACAGTCATGAAAAGGGTAATTTCAAATGCTTTGAGGAACAAGAGGAGGAAGCTATTGCCAGAGTTAGAAAGGAACTTGCGAGTGATATACCATATTTGGTAATAATTGACGATCTAGAGAGTGAGACTGACTGGTGGGACCGGCGAGTCATTACTGATCTGATTCCACAACTAGGAGGAGAAACACACTTTATAATAACAACCCGGCTACCTAGGGTATTGGGCTTGGAGCCAATGAAACTCTCTTACCTATCTGGTGTAGAGGCCATGGCTGTAATGCGAGGCGAAACCGTTGCTAAGGACTACCCCTTAGTAGAGACTGACGCCTTAAGAGCCATTGAAGAGAAATTAGGTAGGCTTACACTTGGTCTGGGTATAATCGGTGCTATCCTTTCAGAGCTCCCAATCACCCCAAGCCGTCTACTTGACACCATAAATAGAATGCCATTGCGGGATCTACCATGGACTGATAAAGAAGAAATGCTTACATTGAAAAGACACTCAACCCTAATCCAGCTCTTGGATGTGTGCCTCTCTATTTTTGACCATGCGGATGGCCCTCACAGCCTTGCGGCCCGCATGGTCCATGTCAGTGGCTGGTTTGCAATGTCAGCAGTACCTGTCCATCTACTGGCTCTGGCAGCATACAAGTTTCCTAAAAAGAAACATGGATCTAAACTATTCAAAAAATGTTCAAGCTTGTTCAGGCGGTCTCGTATTAAGAGGTCGGAATCTGAGGCAGCCTCTGTGCTGGTGCGTTTTGGGGTTGCGAGAATTTCTACACGACCCAATTGCATCCAGTTTCATGAGTTGGTGAAAATATATGCACGTAGGCGGGGGTCCCACAGGGTTGCTCAGGCTGTGGTGCAGTCTATATGTGTAAGAGCTTCGGTTTCACACTCACTTGACCATCTATGGGCTGCATGCTTCTTGGTTTTTGGGTCCGGGTCAGAACATGTTATGGTGGAACTCAACCCAACTGAATTGACCCATTTTGTGAGACAGGTAGCTTTACCTCTTGCGATTCACACCTTCATAACCTACTCTCGGTGCAATGCGGGTCTTGAGTTGTTGCGGCTTTGCACTGAGGCCTTGGAATCAGCTGGTGAGGCATTGGTTAATTCTCGGGGTGACAAGTGGCGTCTTAAGAGAAGGTTGAGATATTGTTTTCGGGCTGATTGTTCCCGGTCTGATGAGGGCTTTAGGTTGATATGGCAAGAGATAGCACTTCTAAAAGCAACTGTGCTTGAAACAAGGGCTAAGCTGATGCTTAGAGCGGGGCGTTATGATACTGGGGATGATTTAATAAGAAAAGCTATTTTCATAAGAAGTTCGATTTGTGGGGACCGCCATCCTGATACGGTATCAGCCCGTGAAACCCTGAGTAGACTCACAAGGCTTCTCACAAATGTTCAGATTAGTTAGCTCTGACTCGTGATTGTTTTTTTTTTTTTTTATATAATTTTACTTTTGTTGTCAAAGAAGGTACAACATATAAATATATATATTCTTTGATGTGGTTTCACAAATCAAATAACAAAGAAATTTCTGCCATTCAACATGAACCCCTTTGTCTCTATATATAATATCTTGGGTATTCTTTTACAACATCTGGAAATGCAAGAAACTAAGTTCTTCTCGCTCTATTTATTTTTTCTTTATCTGATACAACAATAGTTGTTCATATAATTGGTCTGAGCATTTTTTACTCTACCAAATACTGGTCAGTATTTGGTAGAGCAACATCATGTACCAGTATTTGCCAGTATGGTACATTACAACAAATCAATTCTTTTGTGAAGTTGTATTAGTTCATTAAATATTATTGACGAAAATATCCATGCATCTTTAGGTCTGGTACTGGTACATGACAGTGAAAATGTGGCGGGTGAGGTAAGATGCCATTTATATAAACATTGTTCTTAATACTGATTTTGGAACTCTGTGCGTTTGAGGCAATTTTGTTATGCAATGCATGCTTTTTATTGGTAATAACTATCTTCATTTATACAGTGTTGATGCATTGTTTTAACCCAAGTTATGTTTTTTCCCCTTTCGATCTGTGCTACAAGTTGTCTCCAAAGGAAAACAGGAACCTATAATTCATAAAGAAAGTTAGGTTTTAAGATTTTTATTTATGCCATGTCCATAACACTTATTCTCTGATTCTATTCTCTTTTGCTTTCTTATTTATTATGATCAAAGGCTCATATTTTTGCATGTTCTTCCTTTCAATTTAAAAGAGAACATAGATTTATATTTCTATGTAGAATTTTCTATACAGTTAATCATGTTGTTTCTAAAATTTACTTACCTGTAAAATTCTTTCATAAAAATTCAATTTATTTTACAATAAGTACTATTTCTTTTAAAGCAATCTAATTAAAAAAAAAGGAGAACAGGGAGAGCAGCAACCACAAATCCACAACATGCATTCAGAAGCTATATCAGCGCATGCTTTTCTGGAGGGCCATTTTGTAAAATTTATTATATGGAAATTGATAATACCAGGAGCACCAGACTTATCGCCATTCTGTGTTGTTGTTTTCATGGGGAACATCTTCAGTATTGGAACTTGCACAGCTGCACTGTCGTTTGAGTACCTCAACAATAAATGTGCTTAAAGGCCCTTAATTTATCCATTTAATCAATTTCCGCACAGTCCATGTGTTTCTACTAATCTGATAAAAAGTTAGATTGGGCAACATGCAAAATGAGCGTAAATGTTGCTTGTGCTATTGTTTCCTCAGTACAGCCTGCCATTATATCAGAGCTCTGGTACATGAAGAATTAACAAGCCCATGTTCTTAGAAAGACAACTTAGCTTTTCAGACTTGTGTAGCGTAAAGGAAATATTCTATTAATCAAGGGCAGCCAATTAGGTAAAAATAATAATCAAGAGAACTTTTACTGAATGCTTTCAGAAAATCAATCAACACAATCTACCAAGAAAGATGATCTCGTGTTCCATGGTAAACCAAATGGAGCTTATTTCAGCAAATTAGAAAAAGTACAAAAACCCACATTTACCAAAGAAAACTATTCTCCACAGAAAAAGGCCTGGAAAAATTAAAGGCAAACATTCTACTTATGCAGTACTTACAAAAAACAAAAATATTTGAACCATAAAAGGCTGAATCCTTGCAAGAAGAATAATTATTTCATCTTTGCTTCGGTGAAGAGAACATGGCGGTTGACACGTGGATCATATTTCCTGAACTCGAGCTTCTCTGTTATTTTTCTAGGGTTCTTTCTCTTTACATAAAAGAAACCTGTCCCGGCAGCTGATACCAGCCTGATGAAAATCGAACCACCCTTTGCTTTTCCCATCTACTCTTCTACACTGAAACCCTAGCAAATTAACAGAAACACAGAACCTTATCACAGTAAAACATGGGCCTTTTGGTCAAATAAAATAAATCAGTATATGCAATGCCAACTTCTAAATACAATTGCAAAGGGAAACTGTGATCTTAAGACAAGCCTTGTTGGGGTGTGTGTGGGGGGGGAATAGTGAAGAAAAAACATGACGTTTCGTGACTTGGTCATGTCACATCATTGCAAGTGACCAAAATTTACTTTTACATAACATGACTAAAATGGTGAAAGACAGTCAGTCATGCAAATGGTCATGTCATGTGTGGTGACGTGACTGATCACGTTAAATTATTGTTTTCAAGTTTTAATTTAGTTCATAGAAAATAATAACAAAATATACTAAAGAGTTACAAAATTAATTAGAATTACAAAATAATGGTGAAAAAATTGGTCACGTAACATGTCACATGACGTGACTGGGTCAATGTGACGTGACTAAAACGGTGGAGGATAGTCACATCACATGAATGGGTAACATCACGTGACATGACTGACCCACATGACATGACACATCCGGGACGTAATGTAACAAAACTGGTAAATCGTGACTAATTTCATTCACTAGGGGGAATAAACCAAATTAAATGAGGATGAAACTTTTAAACACAAAAATAAGATACACTAAAACACTACTCACTAGATTGTACCTGAATGCATAATATTCCAGAATTGGACCAAATTTCTCACAATATAATTGCAAGAAGAAACGAGGATGTTGAAACCACTAAAAATTGAATTTCCGACTACATTAATCGAGTGCAGTAGATATCCACTCCAAACATTACAAGTGAAATATAGATGCTACAAAGCTTGACTGGAAAAAGAAACCCAAATCAAAGCAATACAAAACTTTCAATGTACATAAGCTCTTCCACCAGAATTAAGCCAAACACAAGTAGACGGTTGAACTGGTACTGAAACAGAAGTTAAAACTGCAAATATAGGCAGGCACTTCCTATTCTTACAAAATGCTTTTGAACACTGGTATCAGACTCTGTGCTGCTGCTGGAGAAAATAGATTACATTCAAATTGTGCCAATTCTAATTTTAGAAAAAGCAAATGCAGAGGGTGGGTGCAACATGATAAATGCACAGTAACAATATATGAAAGACACAAATCCTCTTAACTCAATCCAAATCAAACCTAAAACCCCTAGGCAATAAGAACCTAAATTCCAATCCACAATCACAATTAAACCCGCTCCGAACGCATTATTCAGAGCACCAGATAGAAAACGCTCAAGAAACAAAAAAGAAGAAAGAATAGAAGATAAAGCACCTTTGCAACTTACCTAGGAAGAGGCACGAAAAGGCTCGACAACTACGTCTAGAGAGAGGAGAGGAGAAACGGAGAAAGGCGAGAGAGAGAGAGAGAGGGGTAGGGCTTTGAACTGGAAAGGAAGTGTTGGCTGTGAGTCGATCTAGGGTTAGAGATCAGATCATCAGTACATATGAACGGTCCAGATTAAATCAAAAAACTCGATCGCCATTTGGAGCTCACCAAGCCCAACTCAAAATTAGAATCGCAATGGACTCGGTAGGGTTGAGTTTGTGATCACAAATGCACGAATAACCCATTTCTTTTATCAAGCATTTAAAAAAAAAAAACATTACTAATTTTTGTCATGTTTTTAATTTTTTTTTAAATGCTATTTTTTTTGGCAATAATACCTAATTTTTCATTTCAAATTTATGATATTTACTAAGTTCGATCCGTCTTACTTGGTTTAACTCATTCAACTTTTTCTTCAGATAATTAAAAAAAAAATACCACAATAATATTGAGTTGTTAATTTTATAATTTTGTAGAAATTTTTGATATTTTTAATTGCATTTTTTTTTTTTTTGAGAAAAGTGGCTTAATCACCACCGATTTCATTACTCGAACGAAACCTACAAAGTTATACAAAAGTGGTACCAAGCTGATACCAATCAAAGCCAACAACATACCAAACAAACCATATCAATCACCTAGGAATATCTATCAAAAAACATTACATAACAGCCAACAACTATCAAAAGAAACAACCAACTAATCATCACTAACAACTAGACTATTAGCAGCTGCTGAACTTCGTGGCTGTACCCCGCTTATTTCTACTATGTTCCCCTCCAGAAAACTATCGTCATCAAGCTGACGCTCTAAACCACTTGTTCCAGCTACTCTCTCCTCCTGCAAAAGAAAATTATCCAAGGCAACAGGCAAGTGCAACACATCAGTAGGTAGAACTAAAGATAATGTAAGAAGAGTACCCCTTCCTTTGGATTTCACCCAAAATTGTGCTAAAGAAATAATTTGAGCTCCTATAGATCTAAGAGAAGTATGAATCCCATCAAAACAAAGTTTATTCCTTGTTAACCACATAA
Organism: Carex pumila; assembly: GCA_033356055.1. Classification (NCBI taxonomy): domain Eukaryota; kingdom Viridiplantae; phylum Streptophyta; class Magnoliopsida; order Poales; family Cyperaceae; genus Carex; species Carex pumila. The sequence continues at coordinate 463,836 of JARJHM010000041.1, forward strand.
TCCAAAGTATTGCCCCTCTCACAAGTTCGATCAAATACCTATCTTTAAAAGGAATTAAAACATCAATAAACCACAATTCTTCTATAGTCATAATATCAAACGTAAAGTTGTTATAATCAGCTATCCAATTCCAAATTGTTCTAAAAAATGTACATTGCAAAAATAAATGATCTATTGTTTCAGGAGCCCCACAAAATAAACAAGCTACATCTTCTAACCAACCCCGTTCGCTCAAATTTACTCTAGTCAGAATCTTTCGTTGCTTAACAAGCCACAAGAAAATTTTAATCTTAAAAGGAATCTTTGCTCTCCAAATAGAATCAGAAGTAACATTTTGAATCCCTCCATACTCAAACCAGGTATAGAAAGAGTGAACCGTAAATTTACCATTATTGTTCCATCTCCAACTCAAAGTATCAGCCTGATCACTATCCAATTGCACCACCCTAAGTTGAGAAACTAAACTACACCATTCTTCTCTAAGCACCCCTGTTAGTTGCCTCCTAAAAGTCAAGTTAATATTACCAGAATATAAAACTGATGCGACAGACATACCAGTGTTAGTTGCTACTGAATACAACTGTGGATATAATTCACTTAAAGGACATTCTCCCATCCACCTATCTGTCCAAAACATAACCTCCTTTCCATTACCTGTTGTTTTCTTAAATCCTAAGTCAACTATTCTTTTTAGTTTAAAAACATTCCTCCAGAAGGTTGACATCTGATAACTACACCCATGCAACCCATATTTAGCTAAAAGAATATCCTTCCACATCCCTACAACTATAGGATCATTATATCTATACCACCATTTAGCTAATAGAGCTACATTCATAGTACGCAAGTTTAAAAGACCCAAACCACCTTGTGATTTCATATCATAGACTACTGACCACAAAACTAAAGAAATCTTTTTTCTAACTGAACTACCCCCATACCATAAAAATCTCCTCTTAAGTTTGTCGATATGCTTTCTAATTTGAGCATGCATTTTATACAAAGCAAGCCGATATAAAGGAATAGCAGAAATTACTGCATTTAGTAGTGTTACTCGACCCCCTATAGATAGTAATTTACTTTTCCAGCCTTGTAACTTTTTCTCAATTTTATCAATTAATACATGCCAACAATCAATAGACACAGCTTTTCAATGAACAGGTACACCTAAGTAAGTTATAGGCAATTGACCTATTGTACAACCAAACCTATCAGCTAATCTTGTACTTTCCAACTCAGTCAAATTTAGTGGTATCATAACACTCTTATGGTAATTAATTTTCAAACCAGTCATGTTCTCAATGTGAAAATGAGCTGTGATAGGCAGGAAATAAATCCAGAGAGCTGGCGTCTATCTAGGCTGATTTGGAATCTATCAAATTAGCTATTGTATCTTTACTTTATTTGTTTTCCTGTTTTTCTAATAAATATCAGGAAATAAATATTAGGAAATAAATATTAGTGATCTCCTGTGTTCTATAAAGGAGCACCTTTTCTTCTCTGTAAAGGGATAACAAAGATTGTATTAAAAAGATTGATCAATAAAATATGAGGGAGGGTTGGGCGGAGTCTTGTGTCATCTGTGATTGATTTTAGCATGGTATCAGAGCGAATCGATCCTGGACTATAGATCGGTTTTCTTCTTTACCCTCAGCCGAACAAAAAAGTTCTCGGCTCCGACACTAATTTCGACTTAATTAGTGTAACCAATATGGCGTCTCCTACCTCGCCGAAAGAACCAATCAAACCAATTGAAGCTACCAACCTTCTTGAACGGCTTGCCCAACTGCTGTCACAACCACCACCACCCATACAACAGCAACCTAGCCCGCTGCCAGTCATGATTCCAGCAACTGATGGAGGGATACCACCTGTATCAATCAAATTCAATGGACAAAACTACGGGCTTTGGGTTCAAGTGGTAGAGATGCAACTGGCAAGCAAAGATAAACTTGGCTACATCAATGGTACCTTATCTTCTCCTGCTTCAACAGCGGGAAACTTCAAGAAATGGAAGACTGAGGATTCGACTGTCAAGAGTTGGCTCATAAGTTCTATGGATCCAAACCTGATAGGTAATTTTATTAGATTTCCTAGTGCTAGAGATGTGTGGAAAGCTATTGAAACTGTATACCTTGACCGAAATGATAGGTCTCAAGTGTATAATCTGAAAAAACAAGTAGCTCGACTAAAACAGTCGGGTAAACCAATTGAAGTTTTTTATAACAGCCTACAGGCACTTTGGCAAGAAATAGATTTTAGGAGACCTAACCCAATGGAATGTCCCAAGGATATAGAAAACCATAATGTCCTAGTGCAGGAGGACAGGGTCTATCAGTTTCTTGACGGTCTAGACGACCGTTTTGACAAGGTGCGGGGAGAAGTGCTCCGTATGAACCCTTTCCCAACTGTCGACGAAGCGTTCGCTATGATCCGACAGGAAGACTCACATCAAGGCGCTATGCGTGGGAAAGAAGACATAAGTGCACCCATGGCTATGGTGGTCAGTACAGAGAAGGACCAAGCTGATGCAAAAATGACCATGTCCAAACCCAATTCAAACCCAATGAAGGCACGCCAACCTCTCTCTGGCGGGTGTACTCACTGTGGCGGTTCCAAGCACACTAAAGAGACTTGCTTCAAATTGAATGGGTATCCGGACTGGTTTAAAGATCTCAAGAAGAAGAGACAAGTCGGTCAACCACCAAGTGATGGCAACAGAGGCAAGGCAGCCTTGGCATCGGGCAGTGGTGTTTCACTAGTGCCAATTATAGATGGTGAGAAGGTGCCAACAGAAGGTAATCAATCTGTTATTTTTTCTAAGCAGGGGGCTACCAAAAGTCAAAGACCAACTGAGGTCTGTTTGTTTTCATACTCTAAACCAGAAATTGCAAAGCATGAAAGTTGTTCTAGTAATGAAGGGGTTGCATTGTTATTTAGTGAACAAAATAATGATACTTGGATTATCGACTCGGGTGCGTCAGATCATATGACGTTCTCACCCACTGATTTACATGAACAAACCGAACCTAGAAGAAAAGAAATTATTAACGCAAATGGTGTTATCAGCCCTGTAACAGGTGCTGGGACTGTACACATATCCCCTGCGATGACTCTTTCAAACACACTACTTGTTCCATCCTTATCTACAAAGCTGTTGTCTGTAGGACAAATCTGTGAAGATCGTAATTGTGTTGTACTAATGTACCCAACTTTTTGTCTCTTTCAGGATATCCTCACGAAGGAGATTATTGGGCGTGGTACTAAAAGAGGACGGTTGTATCACCTGGAAGACATGAATGGAGGAAGTGCTCATGCTACTACAGGTTTATCTATTAGTAGTAAGAATAAAGTGATGATCTGGCACAAACGACTCGGTCATCCATCGTTTGGTTATTTAAAGAAATTGTTTCCTGACTTGTTTGTAAACTGTGAGAATCATAAATTTGAATGTGAGACTTGTATTAAGGCGAAAAGCCACAGGGTACCTTATCCTAATAGTTTGAATAAGAGTAATTCTCCATTTGAGTTAGTTCACTCTGACGTGTGGGGTCCTTCCCCTGTTGTCTCACGTAATAGGAATAAGTGGTTTGTTTTATTTATCGATGACTGCACTCGAATGACCTGGCTTTACTTACTCAAAAGCAAGGATGAGGTTGCTGTGATTTTTAAGCACTTTCATAAAATGATACTTACCCAATTTGAAAAAACCATAAAGATTCTTAGGAGTGATAACGGCGGAGAATTTATAAACAAAGATCTGAAAGATTTTTTTCAGAATGAGGGCATACTACACGAAACCTCGTGTGCAGGAACACCACAGCAAAATGGAGTGGCAGAGCGGAAAAACCGACATATTTTGGAAACAACACGATCCTTGCTATTTGAATACAATGTTCCACAACGTTTCTGGGAAGATGCAGTAATGACCGCGGTCTATTTAATCAATCGCATGCCTTCAATGGTATTGAACTTTCAAACTCCACTTCAAAAACTATCCTCTTTCTTCTCTATTCCATCATGCCTCAAACTTTCCCCAAAGATTTTTGGGTGCGTTGCATACGTACATGTCCCAAAAACACAGAGAACGAAAATTGATCCGTGTGCAGAAAAATGTGTGTTTTTGGGATATGGAGCACAACAGAAAGGATATAAGTGCTTCAATCCTGTGACAAAGCGAGTTTATATCACAATGGATGTCACATTCCTAGAAACAGAAGGTTACTACATGGCAAACAAATTTCATTTTCAGGAGGAGACTGAGAGTGAAAAAGAAATTATGTTTGACACAATGGACCCTGACCCATCGTTTTCTAACCCAATTAATCCAATGGACCCTGACCCTGACCTAATGGATAAAGACCTATCATCTTTTAACCCATCGCTGCCACTGTGCAACAATCAAGCAGCTGATCCAGTGATCCTAGCGGGTCCGAGTTCTACAGCGGATCCAGCGACCCTAGTGGGTCCAGCTATCCTAGCGGGTCCGAGTTCTACAGCGGATCCGAGTTCTACAGTGGATCCGAATCCACCAGAGCAGACTATTGAACCGATCACAATGGCAAGGAATTCAGAAACTGTGCTACAGCAATATTCAAGGAGAAAAGTACGTGAATTGAACAAAGGCACTGAAGATGTGATACAACCCTCCTCTCAACCACAAGGCCCGACTCCAGAGGATATCCAAGAGGTAAGTAATCTGAACTCCGAAACAACTAATCAAAATTTGAGCTATAGATTACCTTACAGGTCTAATCGGGGAAAGGCACCAGATCGATTTCTTCCCCACAAATGGGGAAGCCAGAGTACCACATACTCGATAAATAACTTTGTGAGCACCAGCCATCTAGCCGAACCTCTCAAAGGTTTTGTGGCGAATGTCTCATCCATTCAAATCCCTAACTGCGTAGAAGAGGCCTTAAGGGATCCAGAATGGACCAAAGCAATGGCAGTTGAGATGGAAGCACTCGAAAAAAACCACACATGGAAACTGATAGAGCTACCAAAGGGGAAGAGAACGGTGGGATGCAAATGGGTTTTTTCTCTGAAATACAACGCGAGTGGAAAGATCGAAAGGTACAAAGCAAGATTGGTCGCAAAAGGCTACACTCAGACATACGGTATTGACTTCCAAGAAACCTTCTCTCCTGTTGCAAAATTAAATACTGTACGTGTCTTACTTTCTCTTGCAGCAAATCTTGACTGGCCCTTGCACCAGTTCGATGTAAAGAATGCTTTCTTGCATGGTGATCTTGAAGAAGAAATATACATGGACCTTCCTCCTGGATATGAACATCCGGAGTCCCAGCCAATGGTATGCAAATTGGAAAAATCACTGTACGGGTTGAAGCAGTCTCCAAGGGCTTGGTTCGGTAGATTCAGCAATGCAATGAAGAGTTATGGATATCGACAAAGTGATTCAGATCACACCCTATTCCTTAAGCACAATCAAGGTAAGATCACTGCTCTTATCATTTATGTGGATGATATGGTGATTACAGGAAATGACACAAGTGAAATGGAGAACCTAGAAGGAAAGCTATCTAAAGAGTTTGAAATGAAGAATCTTGGAGGGTTAAAGTATTTTTTGGGAATCGAAGTTGCGCGATCAAAGCAAGGGATTATCTTATCACAACGAAAGTATGTGCTAGACCTGCTAGCAGAAGTTGGACTGCTAGATTGCAAGCCAGCAGATACCCCAGCTATTCAGAATTTGAAGTTAGGAGACTCTTCGAATCATGCACCTGCTAACCAGGAAAGGTACCAAAGGTTAGTTGGAAAACTAATTTATTTGTCGCATACAAGACCAGATATTGCATATGCTGTTAGCCTAGTGAGCCAATTCATGCACTCTCCAAGTGAATTACACATGGAAGCTGTGTACCGAATACTCAGATACCTTAAGGGTTCGCCAGGTAGAGGACTTAGATTCTCTATACAAGGGCATCTACGAATCACTGGGTATACCGATGCCGATTGGGCAGGGAATATAACAGACAGAAAGTCAACGGCTGGTTACTTCACTTTTGTTGGAGGAAATCTGGTGACATGGAGGAGTAAAAAACAGAATGTGGTAGCACTGTCAAGTGCTGAAGCTGAATTTAGGGGAATGTCAAAGGGATTGTGCGAACTTCTATGGTTGAGGAAACTCATGACGGAACTTGGGTACGGACCTAAGGAGGAGATGGAACTTTTCTGTGATAACAAGGCGGCCATAGACATCTCACATAATCCAGTGCAACACGACCGAACCAAGCATGTAGAGATAGACCGACACTTTATAAAACACAATCTAGATGAAAAAATTATACGTTTTCCGTTTGTGCGATCAGAGGATCAATTGGCCGATGTCCTAACGAAAGCAGTATCCGCTAAAGCATTTAATGGCTCATTATGCAAGTTAGGGATGATAGACATTTACCACCCAACTTGAGGAGGAGTGTGAAAATGAGCTGTGATAGGCAGGAAATAAATCCAGAGAGCTGGCGTCTATCTAGGCTGATTTGGAATCTATCAAATTAGCTATTGTATCTTTACTTTATTTGTTTTCCTGTTTTTCTAATAAATATCAGGAAATAAATATTAGGAAATAAATATTAGTGATCTCCTGTGTTCTATAAAGGAGCACCTTTTCTTCTCTGTAAAGGGATAACAAAGATTGTATTAAAAAGATTGATCAATAAAATATGAGGGAGGGTTGGGCGGAGTCTTGTGTCATCTGTGATTGATTTTAGCACTCAAAACCTATCAATAATAATTTGAGTGTTTCTACCATCTTATCACTAGCCTCTAGAAAAAGTAGGGTATCATCCGCAAAATAAAGATTCAAAATATCCCCAACACCTACAAAATTACCCAAACCTTTTAAAAAACCTACCATCTTAGTTCTCTGTAAAATTTTATGCAAAGCCTCGGCCACTATATCAAAAAGAAAGGGTGATAAAGGATCTCCCTGTCGTAATCCTCTCTTGCAACTAAAGTATTCTCCCAGACAACCATTTACACTAATGCACGTTCTACTTCCCTTTAAAATATCAGAAATCCATTGTCTAAATTTACAACCAAAACCCCTAGCAAGTAAAGCTTCCTGTAGAAATTCCCAATTTATTAAATCGTACGCTTTTTCAAAATCCAACTTAAAAATGATACCTTTAATTTTAGAGACTCGAACTTGATGTAATACCTCATTAGCACAAACCACATTATCTAAAATATACCTACCTTTAATAAAAGCAGTTTGAGTATCGCTAATCAAAAAATTCATCACTTTTGCTAACCTATCAGCCAACAGCTTTGTAATGAGTTTAAAACTGCAATTAATAAGACTAATAGGTCTATAGTTGGAAATACAAGGAGCTACCTCTTTCTTAGGTATGAGACAAACATACGCCATGTTTAGTTTGGAAATTTCTAAATCATGAAAATAAAAGGAAGTAAAAACTTTATATAAATCAGATTTAATGAAATTCCAACTAGCTTGGTAAAATGCAAAAGAAAACCCATCTGGTCCTGGAGCCTTAGAGGCATTGCAAGCAAAAACAGTTTCTCTAATTTCATCTAAAGAAAATATTTTTTCTAAGTCAAAACACTGTGACTCACTCAACATTTCAGATGCAACCCATAAACCCTCTTGCATAGATATATCCCTAGTAGTACAAGATCCTAACAAGTTTTTATAAAAATTAGTTACATGACTTTTCAAAGCTGCTGGATCACTAATAATGGTCCCCTCATGTTCTAGAGTTAATATAGTATTTTTCCGTTGTCTATTAGAGGCACAAATATGGAAAAATTTTGTATTCAAATCACCCTCTAGAAACCATTTCAATCTAGCTCGTTGTTGCCAATAAGATTCCTCTTCACTCATAATTTTCTTAAATTGCACTTGACACTCAGTCCATCGTTCAAATTCAGAGCTACTCAAATGCCTAGTTTCATTATTAAGTTCAAAATCACCTATTTCCTCCAGCAAGCAAGTTTTAACTCGTTTCTTTTCCCCTACTAAATTGTAACTCCATCCTCTAATTTTTTGCCTCAATTTTTGTAGTTTAATTCGCCACTGATCTCCTATATTATTTAAAATTAGTACCTCATTCCACCATTGTTCTAAAAGTTCTACAAATCCTGGTTCACTCAACTAAGATCTATCAAATTTAAAGGTATAGGGTCGAGTTCTGTTTTCACTACCTACCACCAACAATAATGGGGAATGGTCTGAATAAACTCTAGGAAAAGAAGAAAGATTTGAAGAGCTAAAATGTCTATCCCACTCAACCGAACATAGAAATCTATCAAGCAATGCTAAAGAAGTTGAGGTATTTGATCTCGCCCAAGTATATTTCCTATCACTGAGAGGTAATTCTAAAATGTGTAAATCAGAAATTAGTCTATTAAATTTGGAACTTATCACACGGTTATAACTATTCCCCATCCGCTCACTTCGACGTCTTACCATATTAAAATCGCCACCTATTAACCATGCAGGAACTCCTAAATTAGATAAATCATTAAGTTATCGTAAAAAAGCTGACCTTTTAGAAGCTATTGTTGGGCCATATACTATAGTAAAAAGTCATTGAAAATCATCTATCTTATTTCTAAGGTGTATTGTAATAGAAAATTCACCTAGGAAGACATTAGAAATGCTAAATTTATCTTCATTAATCCCTATCAAAATCCCTCCAGCTGATCCAACAGAAGGAAGGGTGACCCAACGTGTTATATTTCTACTCAAAGCTCTTAGCAATCGATCTTTGAAAACCGGTTTTTTAGTTTCTTGAATCCCTACTATATCAACATTATGAGTATGCAAAAAATCCTTTAAAAATCTACGTTTGACCGGTACACCTAACCCTCGAGCATTCCAACATAAGATATTTAACATTAAGTAACCTTTGCACCCCCCTGTGGATTGTAAGATATCAAATCTTTCTTCAAAAACACAGAACCTTTTTTAGTTTTTGGTAAAGAACCCATAAGAACAGTATCATCAATAATCGCCTTAAAATTTTCTTGAGAAAAACCCCTAAGTTTTCTAATGACCTGAAGTTTATCCTCCTCATTCCCATGAATTTTAAAACCCGTTTTTTCAAACATATCTAACAATTGTTAGTTTATAATAATCTAGAAGTCAATAATACGTTAATTTATCATAAAACTTTGTTCATGAATTGGATGATTAATATCATTTTGTTGCCTTGAGTATTATTGCATTTATGGATCATTTCGAGTTCATGACTGAAATTGTAAAACTCCATAATATAGATGATATATACTCTTAATCTTAAAAGGTCACTGACCAAGGTAATTAGCAGGAACACTAATTACCGCTATAAGGTTAGTATGTGGATTAAATGATGGTCAAGTTTTACAGACCATAGACAAGAAGTTGTCATTTTAATCACATAGATATATGTTCCAGGAACATGATATCTGACAGACCCCGAATGAAACATTATACGGAATTGTGTTCGTGTCATTAATGCTTTCATTCAGTGTTAAGTTCTAAAGTATGAGGTATTCATCTTTCCTACTAAGAAATGTATATGTGTGATTGTTATCAAACGCTGTCGGTAAAATGCAGTTATAACGGTAGCTCTTCGGTATACATGGCTTAGCTGAGGTAGTGATGGTTTACCAAAAGTACTATTGTCCCTCGTATCTCTATACGAGCTATAGCATCACTGGGCCCCTTGATAGAGTAAGATTATCAGCGCGCGGTATGATTACAAGAGTAATCATATTTGATAATCTGCTCAAGATCAAGAAAAGATTAAGTTTACAAGGATGACACACACCTACCTTGAAACTAATCTGATAGCTATGTGACAAAAGAATTAACACGAGTAAATTGTTTACTGGATCGTGATATTGTACTGTACAGCATCATCTGTGTAATTGGATGGTCATGATGTGTTGTCAGATGCATCTCATGATTATAGAAGTTAAAACAGTTTTAATTCTATTTACCAACATAACACAGATCCTATTGGGTCACACCATATAGGAGTTAATCGGAGAATTTTATTGTGATTGATTATAAATTGGTTATGATCAATAGTAAGATGGTTATAATTAATTATACATGTTATAATTAAATTATAAATGTTATGTAAAAATAACAAGCAAAAACATTGGTTAATTTATAAACGTGTATGACACGTTGTATAAAAGTTAACCGGTTAATTTATAAATGTGCATGACACGTTGTATAAATTACCGAAACAACAACCGCAAGAAAAATATATATAATTGTTCAGAATAATTATATGAATATTATTTGTGTTCGGGCCGAGGGCATTCGAGTCTTTTCAGATTCGTCCTTATCCGCATGACATGTCATCGATCCTATCCAGATGACACGTCATCGATACCGAAACAAACAACCGCAGAAAAATATATATAATTGTTCAGAATAATTATACGAACATTATTTGTGGCATTCGGGTCTTTTCAGGTTCGTGCTTATCCGCATGACGTGTCATCGATCCTATCCAGATGACACGTCATCGATCTTATCCACATGTCATCATCCTTATCCATTCGATGGCATATCTTGTAAATAGGCATATGTTGAGGGGTATTTCGGTCTTTTGCGAACCTCCTCAAAAGCATATAAATAGAGGTGGAGGGGTAGAGAGAAAACTCACTAATTCACTTGTATCGTTTCGTGCAGAATCGAATCGGTTTTTCTCTCTTTCTCGGTTTCTCTCCCAAATAGTGTTTCGGTTGAGAAAAGAAAGTTATACGTAGTTAACGTATAATCTTGCGGGTTGTTGTGGAGTATATTTACGGGGTCGATGAATAGTGTTTTACCGAATTTCGCGGTATTTCAGTTTTGCTCATTGATGAAACTGAGTAACCGAAAATTTGTGTTTACGGGTTTTCGTCTTTTTCCCGTGAATAGTGTTTTTGCAGAATTCCGCGGTTTACGGTATTTCTGGCAGAAGAAATAAACCGCTCTCTGGTTAGTCCTGATGGATAACCGATAGAGGCATCAGACGTCTGATGCTCCGAGACGAGTCGATTCCTTCCGTGATGTAGCTCTACACGCTCGGTCTGCATTCCAACTGTGATTTGGAAACAAGGTATAAATATGTTATATTAATCTATTTAATTGGTAAGTAGATTAAAGTTTTAGAAATCAATCATGGAGTAGATCTGTAAAAGGATTAAATTGGGTTTTGATGCCAAAGGAATACTGAAGGTGGACCGCCTTGGAAAGTTTCCTGACATACCCCGTTTAATCCTGAGCTTAAGTTGGCCGTAGAAATTTTTGTTCTACGGTCATTCCGCACCTTAAGCCTAAACGGGTTTTGGTTACCGCGAAACCCCAAAAGTGGTATCCGAAACCCAACAGACATCCATATCATAAAAATGCGAAAAAAGATAAGAGTCAACTAAAGACATAGTACCTGAGGTAGAAGCACTCAGCTTACTCTTGTCATTGTCTACAGTTGTCTTGGCTCTGGCAGAATTGATGGCGCTACTGATGGCAACACCACTGCAAGTTGCATAGCAGCCGCATTACTACCTACACCTTTCGAAGACTCCCCAATTGTCGCCACTGTTCTCCCCCCATGTGTTTCTTCATCAGCTAAAGCGGAGAACGAGTTGCTATCTAAGAGGTCTTCATCTTCATCCTCTACAGTCTCCTTATTGTCAACACTCAAAATACCTTTACCTTTCCCCTGCACCTCCATAGCCCTCTTATTCTTCACTTCCTCAAACTTCCTTTCCCCTATTACTATCCCTCGACCTGGTCCCTGCCTGTCGTTAACCTTCCTAATTTTTGTGCCCGGGTTCTGAACAATCTGATCAATCCGACCACGCTTCTCTTTCCAATAGGCTCCTTGCCGAAAGAGATTAGTGCCACGCCCCTGTTTCCAACCATCAACCTCAAAAGTCAGAAAGTAGTACCGATGTTGTTGTGCATCCCCCACATAATGGAGAACTCTAGCGTCAGGAATACTTCGCACATCTGGTACTCCCACCTTAAGCCATAGAACTGAGAAGTCATAATGACCACTAGAGCGAGGATCAACATCAATCAAGAAACCTCCAAAACTCTCTACTAACCTTTGAAACTCCGATGGCCTCCACAACTTTGGGGGAAAACCCTGGATATTCACCCAGACCTGGACTGGATCACTACCCCCGTCATGAGAAAGAAAATCAAAAGGAGCAACTGGAAAAACAACATCACCTAATACCAGATGACCTTGTGCGACAACCTTCGCTCTCCACTGCACATTAGGTGTATCAATCAAGAAAAGGTTCTCCTTTAAAAGTCGAGGTGTCCACAGAAAATCCTTCATTGGATGATCCTTCACTAGATGAGACTGTATGAAGTCTTTGCCAAAAGCCAGATCATCTTTGAGCACAATCCCTCTCTTAATCACCTCATCAAAATCTCGAATGGCTTTATTTGGCAAAAACCGCAGACAAGGCTTCTTAAGTGTCTCCTCCAACACTTCCTCTCTGATCAGACGATTGGAATCCCGCAACATAGTCACACGGCAGTGATAAGAACGATGACCCAATTGACCACAACAGAAACACTTGACGACGTTCCGACAGGTATTGGCGAGATGGCCTGTATCACCACACTTGTAGCAAATCGGTTTAGAGGAGAGAGATGATTGCCGGATCTGATCTAGTTTGGCTTGGAAAGATCGGCGACGAGGTGAAGGTGCTGGAGGCTGGATTGAAATGCGAGCTGAACCAGATGGAGTGATTCTCTTGAACGGATCAGAATCAGGAATGGATAAACGAGATGGAGATGGCGCACAGCTCAAAATCGCGTCCCTATACGGAGCTCCAGTCGCTGTTTGTGGAACCCCACCCGCCTCAGCAGATAGAGTCGGATCAGACAATAAACCTTCTGGAGTTTTGAGTGTCACAGAATTAGGGATAGTCGGACCTGCTGGCTCAGATATGACCCCAGCAGAAGCAACTTGCGTGTGGTGATTCGTGGCCTCCAAGTTGGTGGTAAGAGCAAGAAGGCGCTGCAGAGAAAGGGATATATCGGAAATCACCGTAGATAACTCCATCTCACCTAGAGAGGACCAAACAGAAAAGGAACGAAGAAGCCCACGAAGGCCTGCCTTGAGTGAATCTTGAAATTCCGATCAGCAGAAGGCCCAGACCGGGAATTTCTTGGAGCGTTTTCTTGGAGCGATACGAGTTATTTCCGACCGGGAATATAGATTATAATTGATATTTTAATTGCATTTTATAGTTTAACTTGAATATAACACATATTTGTTGCTTGCATAAACGCTATGTGACTACTTAAATAGCTATATAATGGTAGTTTAATTATGAAAAACAATTAGTGAACATACACAAAATTGCAATTTTTAACTTATATTTAATACTACCTTAAATAAGATACATAATAATTTCCAAAAAAAAAAAAAATGTACCAAGTATTTTTAAAAATACATACATATTTACATATATATAATATGACGGGTGGGCCGACTATTGGGCCGGACGAGTAAAGACAAGTTGGCCCAATTTCAGTGAAAATGGATCTCCATCTGATATAATAATAAACACTATTATGAACTTGCTGCATGCATTGAGAAACCATATCATATACAACATTGACAAATAAACATTAACCGTTATTAGATAGATCCTAATAAACAGATTGGAACCCTTTTGGCAGCTACGTGTAGGCCAGAAATACCAAGTTATGAAGCCAAATTTAAAAGCCTTAAAGGCTTAAAGCCAAGCGGTATTGATCACAGACCTCTTTTCACATGCTTAATTTTATTAAGGGCTACTGTTATTGTTGTAGTTTCTTATAGTAGCTTTTACTTCATAGTTAGCAATTTGCTCATGATGTGATCAACAATAAAAGAACACATCAATTAACTTTAAGCAAGCTCTTTCAAAAGATATATATACCATATAAAAAGCCATATCAATTAAAAGGATACTTATAAACAGAGTTAATCATGATCGTCTGATCGAGTAAAAGAGGTCTTTCAATGTAAAACGACTAGATTAATTTATTTGCAATACAGAACTGGTTACTAAAAACATGATCATTTAATTAGTAACTGTTTAAATTCATTTTGGGATAGAATTTACTTGAATAAATGTTTAAACAAATTTGATTTTATAATCTACTATTTTAGTCTCCAATCCTCTTTTTCCTGATGTTGATTTTAATAAATCAACGGCAATGATCTCTTCCGACCTCTGGCACGTGCATCGCACGTGTGGTGAAACCAAGGGGGTACAAAACAAGAGCCACAGCAGCTTCCACTTTCCTCCTCCTTTCTAATCTCTCCTCGATTCCCCCTTGTCCGTTGTTCCGTCCCCATTCCCTTGCCCTAGCTTGTCGTTCCAACTGATCGGTTGCTATATATCGATTGGCAGGATCCATCTCTGTATTTCTTTTCCTTATGAGAATCCGAAAGACTCTCGCGAAAGCCCTGGGGTATGCATCTCCACCTTTACCTCCCCCATCTGAAACTCCGACCTTGTTGTCGTCTCCTGATACCTCCGTTGCCGGATCTTCAGGTTTATTCTGCCAGCTGAATCAGTCACCATGGGATGTCTATCCGAATTATCGTTTCCTTAGGTCCTCATTCAAGGTTAGACTTTGCACTATTGGCTCTCTTCCTCCTACAACAGTAATTAATTACTATTATAGTTACCCTTTCATGCATACATAAATTATTTTTTTCTGATCTTTAATTGCATATTATTTTGCAACCACATTAGGGTTTTAATTCTTGATCCTCAATTTCAATATTTTTAATTTAGCTCAGCCACATTTCCATAAGAAATTTACATATTTGTCTCTGTAATTGGGTTTATTTCTTATAATTCTAATCATTTATGTGGGATTGGATTGATCTAGTGCTTTGATGGGGTTAGATCACCACAACTTCCAAAGGAAGAACATGAAGAGAAGCCGGGTGAAATTTCTGAACATGATCAAAAGGTCGACGTCTTAGGACAAATTCTTCCTACTATGGAAATGGCAGAAGAGAAGACACTTGTCAGAAAAAAGTACGTACGGTTTCATCCTCTGCAACAACCCTGATTAATTTCTCCCTCGATTTCTGCCTCTAACCATTTTTCTGTTTATCTGATTAAAGGGTCAATTCTGTAAGTAAAAAAGAAAAGAAGACGGTAGTAAAGAAGGAATCAAGCACTGAAATCATAAGGTGCAAGAAAAATGATGGGAGGAGCTGGTTTTGTAAGAGACCTGCTAAACAGCCTCATACCTTGTGCGAACACCACCTTGCGCAATCTCGTTCCTATAAAGAAATACCCTCTGGATCAACTGTGTGCAAAACTAAGAAACAGAAAGAAACCGGAGAGATTTACTCGGAGTACTATTACTATGGTACGGTCACGCCTTCAAGAGGAAAGAGAAGGTGTGAGAGAAATGCTTCTGATGATGCCACTACTAAAAAGGAAAAGATAGACAACAATGAAGTGCCAGGTGAAGAACACAAGGCAGTTTCCGGTTCTCATAGCGAGGAAGAAGGCAAAACTGGTGCTTAGAAAGCAAGGAAGCTGGTCAGGTACCGCTCTTTGGATTCCTTACCAGAAGCCGAGCCTTAAAAGCTCGGCTACCTCCCTCCCCCAGCCTAGCCCCGTACATCCATCGATCCTTGGTGCTTTTGGTAATTTGGTATGTATGTGTGCATTGTATTTGGTTACTGTTTCTTTCTTTCTTTCTTTCTTTCTGTTGGAACCAGTAGTTTGATTTTATGTTTGGATTGAAACATGCCTTGATCAGTTAATGTTTGTTCTTCTTTTTCCTTAATTCTGAGTTAGCTGTTTAAGTAACTATATACCTTGTTGTGCAATGAAATGCATATGATTTCTGGTTTTCTACCATGAGAATTAATCATATATGCATGTAGTTTAGTAAGAACAGACAGAACTGATGCTAATAATTAAGAATTTTAGATATTCAATTGATCAGAAAGTTATTATTTTATGAGGAGCAAAGCATATCGATGAAAAGGAAACCCTACGTGCGACATGATTGATTCATTATAGAATAGCACTTTATATTGCATGCTAGGCTTGTAAACTAGCTAATGGGCTGGGCTTTGTGGCCCATTTGGCACCAGTGGATCAGTTAGGTTCTGTTGATATCATTTCTGAAGGAAACACCGTATTTTGAAAGGAAAAGAGAGATGGTATTCTGTACAAAATTTAAATTCACTTTACGTTATAAACATGGGTATATTATGGATTCATGTGTCTCAAATCTTAACAGTCTATATTTTAAAAGAGGAGAGTTCAAATGCCTCTATTTATTGGAGTGTGTATTTTCTGAGATATCTCATATTTTGCGTGACTGACGTATCCGGTGGCTATTCAGGGAAACCGCAGGGGCCAATATTATTTGAGCTTCGAGATTCGTGCAGAATGTATTTGAGCGGTTGAGATTTTCCAAAAAGTCATGCAAAATATGAGATATCTCGAGGGATTTGAATTCTATTTATTGTGTTTTCACCATGCCTCTATTTTTAAAATGTTAATAATTCAAAATTTAAATCATAAATGCTAAAATAAAATCGTTAAATGTGATCTATGTTATTTTCTCTATGTGCTCATAAAAAATTATTACAATTCGGCTTTGTTTTTTTTTCTCTATGTGTATCAATAAGTTGAAATATCAACGTATGTCTAGAAATTATCCACACCAGTACGTTTACAAGCTCTTGATGACAACTAAAACAAAGTTGAAATATCATAATTTTTTACGCATACATAGATAAATTAATATATATCATATCCAACGGTTTTATTTTGACTTTTAAGTTTTAAATTTTGAGTTATAAAAATAAAGGCATGATGGAGACACAAAAATATAGGTATTTGAACCCTCCTCATTTTGAAAAATAATTAGCTTATGATCATTGACTTGATTTTGTTTCCTTTGTTATTTACCAAATGTTGTTTCCCATTAATGGAAGATACGGTACCACACCGTTTTAATTGAAAATGATACAGAGATTAATTATGTTATATCAAATTCAACACTTTGAAATTCAGATATATTATTTTCAATAACATAATAAACTTGAATTCTGTTATGATGCTCTCCTTGTAAATATTCTTGTGGTGCATATTCCCTGCAATTATAACAATTGATTTATTATCACTCCAATCTAAGACATCAATTTCAAGAAGGGTAAAATCGTCAATTTGTAATCCAATTATATATTCTATTCAATTTATGCACTTGCAAATGGGGAAACTCATGTCAATTTCCCTGTACTGAAAATTTAGGGGAAAATAACATTTTATTAGACAATATGAAACAACATTTTATATTCTGGCATAAAAAATGTTGCTACAGTTAGAGGTGGTCATTGAATCCGGTTTAGTCGGATTTGAACTGAACCAAATTAGTTTGGACTAAATAGTTCGGTTTTTTGGTTTAATGGCTCGGTTTGGTTTGAAAATTTTCAAAACCCAAAATAGTTGAATCGACCGAAATTTTATATATTATGAATTTGGTTCGGTCTCCCGGTTTATTTCTTAATCAATTGTTTTAAATACTTCGGTTTATTTCTTAATATTCCAATTTATTTCTTAATATTCCGGATTATTCCTTAATACTTTGGTTTCTTATAAATCAATTACTTTAAATTAAAAAAAATAATATATTCAGTTTGAATTGAACAAATCGAAATAATACCGTGGTTTAGTTTGGTTTGGTTATTGTAATGCTAAATCGGTTCAATTCGATTCTATTTTTGAAACCGAATTATAACTTTGGTTTGCTGTTAGGTTTGATTGAAACCGATGTAGGTACAGTACTCAATGCGACAAATTACAATATCAACATTCTTAAAACTTAATTTATAATAGCAGGTCTTGATTTATGTAAACCTGGGCTCGAATTCAAAGAATTCGTATCCCTCAGGTTACCTGACTGAGTAGAATTGAATCGGACGGTCTAAAATGGCTTGGAACGCATCTCAAAGCATAAATAATACTGCCCTACTGCCATCCGATCACCCACTGGCTGAAATTAAATCTGGATCGTCCATTTCAATTGTGTTGAGTCAGGTACCTGGGAGGACACGGATGCCGAATCAAAAGCATCTCAAGCTGTGCAATTCTGTAGTGCTTTCCTTGCACCAAAATTCCCATGCGTAAACTCAAACTTCACCACTATTTCTCTTTCTTTTCCAGTTATACTTCACTTTTCCATGCATTTTTGCTGTCTTCTCCAATTCGATACACAACAGCTTCATCAACAGCTTCTTACATGCAGAAAAGTTTCTTAAACCTCCTTCGATCTTGCCTCAGCCTTAATGAACCGCTCAAGGGAAAACAGGCTCATTGCTTAATTCTAAAGTCTGGATTCTTATCATATTCTCACATTTGTACGGCTTTAATAGATACATATTCAAAGTTTGGGTTTGTTAAGGATGCCCGCATGTTGTTTGATGAAATTCCTGAACGAGATTTGGTATCATGGAATGTGATGGTTTCCTGCTATGCTCAAAATGGGTTTGGAAAAGAAGCTTTTGAGCTGTTTATGTGCATGAGACATAATGGGTTTATTGGTGATGGGTTCACACTTAGCATTTTGATTCAAGCATGTAGCTTTTTGGGCTCTGAAATAGGAAGTGCAACACATGGAACAGTTTTTGGTTTAGGCTTCAATACAGACATAGTTGTTTGTACTTCACTTATCAGCATGTATGCAAAATCCTGTCAGATTAAAGACGCCCATCAGGTGTTTGATGAAATGATTTTAAGAAATGTTATTTCATGGAATGCCATTATTGTTGGTTATGGACAAGAACGTAACAGCAGAGAGGCAATGCAACTTCTTTCTCAAATGCTTAGAGAAGGATTTAGACCAGATGATTTAACAATGTCAAGTGTCCTTAGCTCATGTGCCCATTCAACAGCGGTTAATGAACTCTTTCAAATTCATAGTCATGTGCTAAAAGGCGGTCTCCATGCCTTCATTTCGGTATGCAATGCCTTAATTTTGGCCTATGCAAAGAATGGTTTCATAAAAAATGCATTTAGTGTATTTGATATGACACCTAACCCTGATTTGGTGACATGGTCTACCATGGTTTCTTCTTGTGCATATCACGGCCTTCATGCGGAAGCAATAGAAATGTTTGATAAATTACTTCTGCAAGGGATTAAGCCAGATGGTGTTGCCTTTCTAGGGGTTCTCTCTGTCTTTGCACAAGCAGGGCTAGTTGAATTAGGCTTGAAGTACTTCACATCCATGAAGGAACAATACTCTATACAACCCAATTGGGAGCACTACGCTTGTATGATCGATCTTCTTGGGAGAGCAGGTCGAATCAATGATGCCTATCACTTGCTCGATAAAATGCCTCTTGGAACCAATGGAGATGTTCTTGGAGCTTTCATTGGTGCATGTAGAGAACAAGGAAATATTAGTATGGCAAAACGGGTAGTATGCGAGCTTTTCAATTTGGAACCAAACAAGCCTGTCAATTATGCTCTTGTCTCCAACTTGTATTCATTGGTAGGTAGCTGGGCCGAGGTTGCCGGCATAAGGGAAGTTATGATGGAGAATTGTGAGAATAAGGTCCCTGGTTATAGTAGAATAGACATTATGAGGTGAGCTGAATAATTTTTTTTCAAAACTTTTGTCGAGTATTATCATCGATCCATCATCCATCCCCTGAAAATAACAAACCTATTGTTAATGCAAGAGATGATCATTGAATAAGAGAGAACATGAAGAGATTGTCTTCCTCTTGAAGCTCAGCAATGAGAAATGGGGGAGATGGCAATGAGAGAATTGTGGATAGCATAATGCTTCTCTGTTGCCATTGCTAAGCAAGAATGTACAAAATCCTCTAGGTAGCATGGAACACCGAACATGGAAGCGTCAGCACATAAATCTGGTTGAAGCGGGCCCCACTTTTGGTTCATCAGCTTTTCTTTTCTAGCTGTGTTTTTGTTTTTATTCCACCTTTTTATTTTTATTTTTTTCAATTACTTAACATGAGTTCATGGCATTAATATTAGTTATTACCTTGTAGAGGGCATCCCTCCATTTTTTCCCAATTTATGCATTCTGCACCTATGTCTCTCTCTTTATATCTTCATTTTTCACTTTTATCTCTATGTCAAACATAACCTGAATAATTTATTTGCGATTCACTTTTGAAGTGAACCGTTGTCTTTTTTTTTTTTTTTTGAAAATTGTCAACAAATAACATATAGAAGATTAATTGAGGAGTAAATTGTTCATCAATTAATTTTTTATTAATTAATATTAATCTCACAATATATAAACTCGACTAAATAACATAACAAAACAGAAATAATGTATTAGTTAATGGGGAAAAAAAAAACATTCTTCTTTTGGATGGGTGTATATGATTGCTCCAACAATTATACACGGTTTTAATGTACGATTTGTGTGTAATAAAATAATTATTTTATTATCCATGTCATCAATCAATACTTTTCTGATATAATGGATCTTTAACTTTGAGACATTTATTTTGAACATACGAGACTAGGGCGACGATATGTTCACATAGAAGACAATTTTTGACAAACTATTAGCACAATACTGGAGGTATCCGGTTCAAACACAAATGCTGATGACTCCAAACAATAGAAACAGATTCGCTGTTACAATAACAACCTAAGGCCCCTTCTTACTGTAGTTAGCTTTACCTTTCATCATAGTTACATGTAAAGTCAAGAGAGCTATAAATACAGAGATGAGAGATATAAACAGTGCGATTCAATAAGAAATAAACTATTCGAAATCATTCTCTTCTCCTCTTCTCACAAACAAACTTTAAACGGGTGTAGCTCAGCTCAACGGTCAAGTGTGTGATTTTAACGTTCAATTACTTTTTAGAAAGCTCGTGAGAAAAAAATAGTATCTTTGTTCATAAATCTGAATCTTAGTATGTACCAGTGTTGTAAAAAACGTCCGTTTAGACCGATTAGTCGTTGGCGGTGACCAAACCGTCATGTATTTTTCTGACTAATCAATCGATTATTTCCGATTAATCGTTTGGTGATACTCTGTCCGTCCAATGACCGCATACCATTATTTACAACACTGATATGTATGGTATGTTTGAACCGGTAAAATATATAACGAAGTAAAAACTAAAAACCGGTTGGGTGAATGAATATTACGGAAATCGTCTACGAAAGTATTATAATCAGAGGCTGAACAATACGTAGATTATTTTAGTGCTTGAAATTATTTTTCATATATAAACTTGAAGATATATAGATTCTGAGATAGTACTACGATTATGATTAACAATAAATGATAAATGGAAACTTCTTTACATGAAACTTTTAATTTTAATATAGTCATTCTCTGTTTTGCATCCCTCAGGAATAAATTTAAAATTTCCAAATTTTGTACAAGCAAATAGGATATTTGGATTATTAATTTTAGATTTGGTACCTAATTTTGCATTTAGGAGTATGTATATTTATTCAGACTTTTTATGTTTTGGGAGGGTTATCAATCTTTACTTGAAAATCTTTTTGTGTGTGTAGTGATGTAACTGTTTATGAGTAGTCCAATGTGTCTATGGACCTTTAGACAAAAAAATAATAATAAATAAATAAGAGTGAAGCTATGGTACAATGCGTATATTAATTCATACTACGGACCAATATTTATATTTTTAAAGTTCAATAGTCAAATATGAATGTTTAAAATGATTTTCAAATAAAAATGTGTTTATAGATCAAATCTTATCATTTTTAAAGTTTTTTTACTATCTTTTTAGATAGTTAGAGAAAATAACTTGATATTGATTTTTCTATCTATCTAAAAATTAGTAAAAAGATTCTAAAAACATAAAATTTAGTTTGTATGTATATTTTCATATGGAAATCTTGTTAAACGGTTCAAATCAACTTTAATAATTTTTAAATGAAAATTTTGATCCATAATCAATACGAACCAATATATGCTACTATTGATTATTTTAAAAAAACGAATTTAAAATTCAATATTATAAATATTATTACATCAGTGAAATATGCTGAGAATTCAATATTATAAATTTAACTGTTCAAAATTATCAGTGAAATATGATTTATTTAAATATACACTCACCACACGTACTCTTCAAATGCAAATTGTATCATCTTTATGAATTGTCATGATTTGTTTTTATTTTTTAAATGTCATTTAAGAAATTTTGAATTGATTGATAATCGATTAGTTATGTCTTCATTTCTTTCTATTTTTATAATATTTAAGGAATATTACTTGTCATTTAATATGTCATTTTGTATGAGCTTTGTTTATGAAAATATGTCAAAGAGATCAAAAAAAAAAAATGTCATTTAATATATTATTTAAAAAAATGTTATTACGTGTAAATGCAATTTAATATGTCATTTAAAGAATATTATTTGTCATCTAATCTAATATTTTTATAAAATATGTTATTTTGTATGAAATTTTTTCCTCTTATAATATGTCAATGTTGCAACACATAAACATAATACTAGTAATTTATATAAGGGATCGACTAACTATCTCCCATTTATCCCAGTCAATAACTGTCTTTGTTGACTACTAATTAAGAGGGGGACCACAACTTCCAACACTAAAAAACAAAATAAAATGCGTCATTTTCGGTTATTAAGTGGAGGGGCCGCCTAATATTTGATAGATTTTACAATTGGCACGCGCAAATATGAATATATATGCACGCAAGTGTTAATATATAATAGATCAAGTATTCATACCTAAGATATCAAGTATTTTTAAAAAAAAAATTGAACACATCACACCCATATTTTACACGTTTTTAGAGTTGAGTTTTTTTTTCGAGTTGTCCATCGCGTAAGTATTCATATCTCGTCATTTAGTTTCATACCTTGTCGGGCAAGTATTCTACCATGTCGAGCAAGTATTCATAAATCGTTTGTGACAACCTGAAAAGCCTTGTTGCCGGCGGATCAGTTGGAGCCGACGGATAGGAAATCAGAGGTGATGCGATCTAGATCGGAATCGCGACGAGTTATGAATACTCACACTACGAGGTATGAATACTTGTGCGACGAATAACTCAAAAGTACTTTATCATAGATCTCATTTGAAAGAGAAAATTGCGTAGAAGATGTCTGTGACTTTAGATTTGCAAAAAAAATGCACAGATTGTCATAAATATGGACGACATTGAAGTAAGAAAAAAAAGAAACTACCTTTAAAAATATGTAAAAAACAAGTATGTAATAAGAAAGATTAGTTAAAGAGATATTTGATATCTTATAATACTTACTATATTAGATGTTAATACTTGCGTGTATAAGTATACATATTTATGCACATCAGTTGTAAAGTTTTTCAAATATAAGTGGTCCTGTAGTTAATTAGCAGTCATCCACATTATTAATAACTGATACGCATTTTCTTGTCTTTTTGTGCTAAAAGTTGTAATCATCTCATATAATTAAATTAATAATTGGGGAATGAATGCGAGAAATAAATTGGAGGAAATAAATATTTATTCTTTATATAATTAGGGTTATTATAAGCGGTAGGGTACCCAAAATAACTCTGTACACCTATTCTGCATTTATTGGCTCCTTGCGATTAAAAAATCTCTGTATATATATGTACTTGTCAAGATTAAAAATAAAATAAGAGTATTATGATAATATCACATCATAAACCCATCAGATCAAAATCGGTTTGAAATTATTATAAAAGAATACCCTGGAAACAAGTTACAAACTTGATACATCCAAAACAAAACGAAAGAAGTTACGAATTAATTAGTCATTTTTTTAAATAAAGGGACAAATTTTGATTTCTTTTTTAAAGTCAAGGACTAAGTAAATGCAATAAAATTCAAAGGAGACAATATTTGAGAACTAAAACATTAAATTTTCCCTTTTATTTTTTAATAATATATATCTTCCTTGTTGGTAATGTCCCGTCCGAGTATTTAATTTTTATTTTATTTTTTTTGCCAAATTTCTTTAAGATTATACAATATTCAATCCATCGTAGATGCTATTATATATGCCTGTTATACATGTACTCCTTTTTCCTATTAATCAGCTATATTTTATTGGAATTTAATTTACTTAGATAAATCAATTACCAAATGGATATACGATAGCCGTATCTATTAGTATATTATCACTATAGCCAGATGTCATGTGCGTTCAAAATTTGATTAATTTTGCATAGATAATATATACTTTTATATATCGTGCATTTTATATAATTTGTTTTAGAGTAAAAGTTGAAGATCAAGTCATTCAACTATTTAATATTTATAAAAAAAAAATTTAGATTTTGAACCTTTAATCTTTTACACAAAGAATATTACATTTATTATTAAATTAAAGACTGATTCTCTTTAAACATTCTATACTTATAACGTTATGATATTAGTATCTTATTTATTTCACGAACTATATCCTAATTAAATATAATGAAATAAATTTTCAAGTGATGATTGACTGTGTTCAGTTTAATTACATGTGCAATCTCATAGTTTGAAATAATAGAAGATGAGTACACATCAAACTTTATTAAAATTAACAATGTAAGGTTCACTTAAACCTAGTAAACATCAAACTTTATAAATGAAAATGGAGCATATTTTCAACAATTTAATTTAAGTGATGATATATATACTTATATATATATATATATAAGATTGCTTACAACAAAATCAATCCATCACTGCTCTTCGATCCGTTTCAACTCTCTGAATTTGACTGAGGATGTGTTTTTATGATTGTTGTCTATAACAATAATGTATTGATATTGTCTCTTTCCCTCTCTCTTTTTTTTTTTTCTTCTTCTTTAACTCTTAACCAGTTACTTTTCTAGCTTTCATACTAGCGGCCCTCCATGGATCTTCTTCTTTTGGTGATATCATCTTGAGATTTGTATCTTTCAGTTCTATTGATTAAGTTTCTTTATTGAAATATTTGAGTGGTGACTGTTTCGATCCAGTTGATTCAGTTCCTCTCAGCTTCACATTTCTCTGAGCGGTGTTTGGAGAGTAGAAGATGCTTCGTGCATAAGGAAGAGTTTGATACAGTGTAGTCTGCTAAAAGAAACAAAACAAATATGTAAATAGAGAAAACAATTATTAGATTTCTATCATTACAATCAAACAAGAATAATCAAATATATGTCCACAAAATATACTCTTATGCATTTTTAATTTATTTACAGTTAAATGTTTTCAAAAAAATAATTATTTAATATTACATAACTAATTTGTAATTTTTAGAATCAATACGATCACAATGCTCTATGTGCTTTCATAATAATAATAAAAAGATTAATCCACAATAGTTTCACTTGCTCTTGGTTGAACCATTCAATCCAAGTAATGGTTATACTCATGGATGAATACATATATATATAGATTAAGAGTCAATAATATAATAATTAAATAATATATGTTAATTCAACAATATTTATCATTTTATAAGTATGACTGTCAAAATAAATAATTTCTTCATATTTATATACTAAATATATAAAACAAAAAAATATAGCTTATTTTAATTTGGATCTGACTTTAGAATTTATAAATATTAATATACTTCATATGATATTAATAATTCTCATACCTCATTACAATTAATATATAGACCGAACCATGATTCATGTAACAATTGAGGCAATAATAATAATAATATCATGTAACAACACTATAACATATTCAATGTTAATTTTTACATCCATAATTAAGTAATTGTACCGTAGAATTGTAGAGAAATCGGACGCAGAAAGAGATTATTATTTAAGTGAACAAATTACAGATTTACCCCTAAATTTGAATGCTCTGATCAACACCGTCCATCATCTATCACGAGCACTACCAGACAACAACTTCCCCTGACGTACTAATTAAATCCCGAAAATCCCAAATAAATAAAAAAAATGCCAAGGATACAACAAACAAACAGCAGCCAAACGCAAACCATAAAAACCCTCCTCCTCTTCCTTCACCCCGCCTCCTTTTCTCTCCTCTCAAGATCTCAAGTCTCAACAGAACACATGACTTGACTGCTTGATCTTCTTATCATCTCTCTTCTTCTTATACTTCTTTGACCTTCTAGAAGATTCCCCGTTTTCAGTAGAGAACTGCAGAGATGAGGATCAGAAAGACTGTATCCAAGCTCCTAGGCTCAGCAATAGTGTATCCATCTCACCATTCGCCACCATCCTCTGACTTGTGGGCTCCACCTGCCATAGATACTGCAGGCTTGATCTGTGAGCTCAACCAGTCGCCGTGGGATGTTTATCCCAATCTCCACCTCTTCAATAACAACTTCCAGGTGAGATCCCACTTTGTTGATTTTTTTTCTTTTGCTTTTTCTGTAGGATTTTTCGATTCAATACCTGATCTGTTATATCCTAATCGTTGCTATCTTTATTTATACTTTTTTTGCGTGAGAATTCTATGTCAGTTCTTTCTTCTAGGGTTTCCTTCAATAACCCCCAATCCGATCAATTTGGAGTTATTCAGTTACATATTTTACTAGCATTTACCAGATATAGCTTTCTACTGTTCATCTGTTGAATCTGAACTACTGGTATCCACTATCTGTCGAACTTAATTTCAAAATTTGTAAAGAAACCCTAGGTATTGTTTTGCTCCTCGTTAAGTCGTTATTCAAGAAAAAATAGTAGCTGTCTGGAGATCTTAATAGGAATTGTGTTTATTCTGGATTCTGGAATAAACTCAATAGAGATCTATTCAAAATCTTCAGGGTTTAGAATCATCTGCAATTTCGAAGAAAGAAGAAGTTGTCGAGGAAACAAAAGAACAGACGAATAGTGTCATTTCGGAAATCACAGGGGTCATTTTGGAAAATTCAGACAACCCCATTCGATTCTGCCAAAAGTAAGCCGCACACCACACACTAAATTTTCTCTCTCTCTCTCTCTCTCTACCTCTCTCCTACTTAACCAAATAACCTACTACTGTTCTCTTAACCTTTCTTTATAGACCCACTAGCAAATCTTCAAAGAAGAAAAATGAAAAAAGGAAGAAGAAAGATGCCATTATACTCTGCAAGAAAAATGATGGGAAGAAATGGTTCTGTAAGAGGCCTGCTCAGCTCCCGCATTCCTTGTGTGAATACCACCTATCTCAGTCACGCTCTTATTACAATACCAACAAAGCAAAGGAAGCTTCTGAATTTGAAGTTGGATGCGAACCTAACAAACAGAAACAGAAACCGCGAGAAAATGGAGGCAGTGGCGCAAGCCCATACTACTACTACAATGGGTTTGGCCCTTCTAGTCGAAAGAGAAAAGGTGGCACGAGCAGCAATGGAGTTGGCCATGA
This sequence comes from Carex pumila, assembly GCA_033356055.1. Lineage (NCBI taxonomy): Eukaryota > Viridiplantae > Streptophyta > Magnoliopsida > Poales > Cyperaceae > Carex > Carex pumila. The sequence continues at coordinate 491,174 of JARJHM010000041.1, forward strand.
TACCATGCATGTAGCTAATGAAGAGAGATTGAATGGCTCTGATGCTCTGGAGGCAGATGTAGACGAAGAGTACAGTGAAGAGGTAGCCGGTGAACTTGTCTCTAGTCCAAATGAAGAGGAGAAACGGGTTCCTAGGAAGCGAGGAAGGAAGCCGGTCAAGTGCCGGTCTCTCAAATCCTTGTTGTGATTGAACTTGTGATGTTTAAATTTTTATGATTTAATGCATGCATGAGTTTGGTTCTAACCTAGCTAGCATTTTTGGTTCAATGCATGGATTCATTTTTGTGCAGTATAATAAGTTGATCTTTCTTCTTTTTTATTTTCATCATTTATTAATTATTTTCTTATCTGTCTAATTAGTTAGTACCTGTGTGGAGCATATGAAAACCCTATAAATTAATATCCATAGTAAAATAAATTATATTTACCCCTGTAATTGTACGGGCCTTCTGAAATGAAAATGTTTAGGAAAGATTATCTGAATTGCTCATTAGAAAATGTTTAGGAAAGATATCGATCTGTACTAATTAATTGGTTTAAGCAACATATCACCTTGTTAAAAAAAAAATCAGATTATTTTGTCACATTATCCAGCATTCCAGCTCACTTAATTTTCCAACTCTAGTAGGAAATACCACGCTCGGCCTGTAGGCCCAACAAAATAAACCTGGCACATGAAGTCCGAAATGAACAAATGGATACAGTATATATATACCCTCACAGCTCAAATTGACAGTAGGTCCGACTTGTGCTACTGGTCATTGAGATTCTGACTTAGTTGAAATTTGTTGAAGATGATTCCGACAGAGATGGTGGCATGTGCTGATCAATGGAGATGTAACCATGCAGAGACCGTATGAAGTTACGATCGATATAGAAAGGGCAGGATATTTTCATTTAGTTTCCAACTTTGCAGAGCTAAGATAATCATTTAGAGGATCATTATTTAACACAAATTAAGACTGTGCTCCAGAACATACGTACCGTGCAAAGGAAACTAAAGAGAAGAGAGGCGGAAAGACCAGTTAAAGAAGTTTTCTCTCCATACCTCGATTTAGGGGTGATGATTGGCGAGAAACTCGCTGAAGTTATACAACGATTTCACCACCGTTCTCTTCTCCTTCAGAGTTTATTGCTTTAGAGCAGGGAACCAACTACTATGTGAGTATGGTCAGAATCGGTCTCCCCTCCATTCCTTGCCCCACGCATAACCCCTTGTGGAGCATCTAACTCAAACAAATTTTGTTGGGTTTATCCACCATCCATGTCGTGAGGTAGCTAGTGAAGGAAAACGTGACGTGACTAACATTGTGGGAATAGTCATGTCAAGTGTGTTTCAAGTTTTAAGTTAGTTCAAAGAAGATAATGACAAAATATACCAAAAATTAAGAAATTATATATAGAGAGAGAGGTTGTGGGCTACTCTACTTGTATACGAGGGCATATGTTTATAAGTTTTTTTTACGTTTTCAAAGTCTAAATAATCCATCTGAAGTTCGCAACATGTTTTCTATATTGGAATATATTTGGAGACCAAATTTTATATTTTTTGAAAATTGTTTAGTATTTTTTTTAGAATTTTATATAAGCATATGCCCTCATTTGTTTATATAAGTAGGGTAGCTAATTCCTCTTTGTATATATATTACAAAATAAATTATAATTAAGAAATAATGTTGATAAATTGGTAATGTGAGATAACATGACTAAAATTAATGGTGGTAGATCATGCATGTGACACAAGAGTTATGTTATATGATTTACACATGTGACATGACGAAACTAATAGGGACGTGACTAATTAATATTTTTCTCTACTGCCAAGAGGTGCTGCTTTAGTATTATATGAAATGGAACCTGGGAAAGTTTTTTGAAGATATTAGTGTTGGCCTTGAATGAACATGAGAGCCAATACTTGGACCAGCCTTAATAAATTGGACACAACAAAATTATTTTTTGAGTACACTGTTACATACAACTAATTAATCATCCAGCCATATATAATCTATTGCTCCAGAATATTTATTGTATTAACCATATCCGGACAAACACGACCTACGTACAAGCATGTCAGACCCGCAAGTTAAAGGCATTGATACTGGTATATGGTCGTACCAGACTGGACCTGACTGGGCAACAATGACATGTACTCGACTATTCCAAAAAAAGGGATATAATTTCCGCATTATGATCCTTAATTAAGTCTGGTCAATTCATGTGCATCTCTTAACAGAAAAGAAAAACAAACAATCAACCAAAAAACTACCAACTGTTGCTCGAAGAACTTCCGCCATTGGATTTTGTCATCTTAAAAATATATAACTGTAGATCGCATATATTATAACAAGTAGCTTTTTTTCTAGAGATCTGCTATTTTTGTTAAAGGGACCCCATATTAGTGCTACTATATATATATATTATATATGTACTTCTCGATTCACAGCAAAATAATAAGGATTGAGGGCCCAAAAGACAATAACATAACATTGATTAATTAGAAAAAGGAGCTGTCATAACCTGATATACTGCAACAAAAATCCTACCATGATCAACATCACAAAACATGCAAATATTACAAGAACAATAACACATGCATACATTACAACAAAGACTTGAGTGATCTACACTTGGTTGGCTTCCTCCTCCTCTTCTTCACCCTCTTTTCCTCTCCATCTGATCCAGAGATCACCTTCTGATCACCGATATCATCAACTTTCTTTACATTATCTACATGCATGGCATCATCACCAATCTCCGCATTTCTAGCACCTCTTCTTGTTCTGCTAGAAGGCCAAAACCCATTGTAGTAGTAATAAGGGTTTGTCATAGTACCTCCATTTTCTTTCTTTGTACACCAAGATTCGAGTTCGGGGACTTCTCTATCTTTGTGGGTTGAGTAGTAAGAGCGAGACTGGTTGAGATGATACTCGCAGAAGGAATGCGGCAACTGCGCCGGTCTCTTGCAAAACCATTTTTTACCATCATGTTTCTTGCATAGTATTACAGTTGTTTTCTTCTCCTTCTTCTTGGTCTTCTTCTTTGTCGTAGTTTTCTTCTCTCTGCTTTTCTTCACATCAACCCTTTTTTTTTTTTTTTTTTTTGTTTGAGGTAGACAACAGGTTAAAGATTGAAGGAGAACCAGACGAGAAAACGAGAGAGAGGGGTGGGAAGTGTCCAGTTTGTGTGTACCTTTTGCAGACTCGAAGAGGTTTGGTTTCTGATTCTATAATATCCTTTTCTGGCGATTTTACCAAAATGCCCTTGTCATTTCCGGAAATTGCATCAGGAACTTGTTGCGCTTCCTTCAAACAAAGAGGCGATTCGATATCCTGATGCCGCAAAAGAAAACCCATTTCGATCAAATAAGACATTGAAAGTATACTTAATTGCCGAAATGTACTACAAATGTCAAGTAATACAGGGCTAATTAAATTAAAATTCCATTAAAATGCATTAAAATGGGGATGGAAAACGAAAACCCTAACTGCGAAATCAACCAAATATTATTACAATGTAAAAGGCAGAGATAATTTACGAAGAATCAGAGTAAGGAAAGATCAATTTGACCTTGAAGCGCAATAAAGAAAGAATCTTCACCTTGAAACTGGAGGTGAAGAAATGGAGATTGGGATAGACATCCCATGGCGACTGGTTGAGCTCACAGAGTTCCCCTGAAGAGGTGAAAATGTTGGGATTAGCCAAGGAAGGTGGGTCCCAAGCGTCAGAGGGAGGTGGAAAAGGCGCCGATGAGTAGACTATCGCTGAGCCCAGGAGCTTGGAGGCGTTCTTGCGGATTCTCATCGATTGCAAGAGAGAGCAAGGTGATTGGGCTGATAGAGACTGACAGGTGGGCCCACGGAACCAGAGAGATGGAAAGGAGCTGAGGAAGCCGATCAATTCTTGAATTGAAACAGAAATACACAACAAGGGTTTTGCGGAGCTTGAAGCCTTGAAGCCTGTGGTGAGTGGTGACTGCGTTTATTGGTTTTCTTTCTAGGTTTATCTCACGTGCAATGCACATGTCAAACTATAATTTTTCTTCCAAGAATCCATCTACTATATATTCATGTTGTTAATCTATTTACATTTTTCATCGTAGACTTTTTGGCTCGGCATTTGCATGGCATTCTTAGAGCAAAATAAGGAATCTTTTCCATACGATCGATGACAATTTTGGTATCTTGACATAATTAATTTTGGTTGGTCGATGTATATATGTTCGGTATGTTCTGTCGCAATGGTACATGCAAGTAAAAGATTGAGGCGAAAATAACTAGTCTTTTGTTCTGATGGCAAAAGGTATATAATTTCAAATGTGGCTATGAGATGTAAGTTAGAAATTCTTATTTTGAGATAGATAAGTGGCTTAATTTTTATTTTAAAAAATAATGTGAAAAATAAGAACTTTTGTGTTTATAATTTTTTTAAGTAAAAGTTGAAGATCAAACTATTCAATTATTTAATATCCACAAACAATGACAGAATATAATGTAATTGAATGGGGCTAAGCCACCCTTATCAATTGAAAATTTTCATTTTTGTTCTTTAAAGTTATGAAACTTTATAAAAATTAATACTATTAGTATCCTCTCACATAATAAAATTATATGATGCTCATTTGGATGAGAGCTAAAATAGTTAGAATAGTGAAATTTGATAATAATAAATATAATAGAGAAAAAATAATTATTTTTAGATTAATGTGAGAATGATGCTATTCGGATTAGTAAAAATGTTGTTTGGATTGTACATTTGAAATAGTGAATAGTTGTAACTGTTATATATAATAGTGTTAACAAGGTGCTAATAAATATATGCAAGTGGGATCTTAAACGAATTGTTACAACGTGGAGATAATATAAAATAGTGTCAATTTTGTAATTTCGGAAGTGTGTTGACGAAAATCCGAGAAATAATCATTTTTCCCTCTCTCTTCACATTTTCGAATAGTAGCTATTCCAACATTTACCAGGAATAGAGAATAGCAGTTATTCTAACTATTCCGAATAGCTGCTATTCTAAAATAGCCTCCATTCTTGACACATCCAAACATACCCCTAGCTTTTCTATCTCAATTTTGTAGTTCCGCCTCTATCCACAAAAAATTGCTATTTTCGAATTTTGAACTTGAGACTTTCGACATGAAAATCATTGTCATTGCGACTAGACCAAAAGTTGCTTTCACTTTTAATTGCGTTCATTTAAAATCTGATTCTTCCAAACAAAGAAAATTGCTCCACAAATATATTATTCGGGTTTGGTTTAGCAGGATTAAAAATTCGTGATGTGAGAATAATTTGGGTATAATTCAAAAATTATTTGGAAATTATTCAGAATCATACATTGAGTCCAGACCAGAGATCTCAGTCCCACAAGGTAGCAAAAAAAAAATCACGAATAATTCGTAAAGTTTGAGAAAAGATCGTAAAATTCGCGATTAATTCAGTTAAAATTTGGTCAACTGAATAATATGCAGTTCGATTTTCTAACACAAAAAAAAAAACAAATAATTGGCAAATGCTATGCTCCATATCATTAAAAAAAACTTCGAGATTCTTAGTTTTTATTAATTATTACTGTAAAAAAAAGGTACTTTGCTCTTTTGAAATCAAACAGCTTTCTAAAGTCTTGGCTGTAAGCCTGTAACATTCTCTCATGAAAACCCCACTTTTTTTTTTTAATTAATACAAATTAAATTCTAATCTGAAAACCAAAATACTGGATTATGTTTTGTGCTCTTCATAAGGGCTCAAAACCAACCTAGGCCTAAGATTATGGTTGTGTTGTGTGATTTCTTATAATTAATTAGCTGGTCAGTTTGTTTCAAAGTAGAGCAAACGAAAAGAGATGGAAAAATAAACTCTGATATTATCCTGATAAAGTTAGGTGTGTTCTAATTAGTTCAATTTGTTATTTTATTTTTCTTTTCTAAATGTAAATGAAATTGGTAAAATAATTTCATCCTTCAAATTAATTTTCAAAAATCTGAATCCGATTTTTTTTATAAACTAAAAAATAAATCGGCATATAAACTCCTGTACAAAAGGTCGCTAAATTTTACACGGTTTTCGACCCGTTCACAAAATATTAATCCTATACGGTTTTTGATAAAAATCGTGTACAATTTATATATTCGTTTTCACCGATTCTTTTTGCCAAAACACATCACACACGATTTTTAAAGTAAAATCGTGTATAAAAACCTTAATCCTACATGGTTTTTAAAGTGAACCGTGTATAATTCAAAAATTAAAAATTAAAAAATCAAATTATACCCTAAATAGATCTGAATTTAAATTAAACCCTATGGTCATGTTTGGTTTTGGACTAAAGATGATGAGACTTAACTTGGTTATTCCAACTTAGATTGATCTAAATTATTCATGTTTGGTTGGTATCTAAAGTTATATCTTAACTTAAATTATTCCTTGTTTGATAAAAATTTGATGGCTTAAGGCATGATTTGATATTACAAATTATTTTGTCCTACAAAATTTGTAATAATAATAATAAAACTATTCTTTGTATTTTTTTTTTCTTTTCATTTTGATTGAAAGAAATTGTACAAGAAAATGAGTTATGTATAAATTAATTCTATATCTTAGAGAACACATTGTATTTAATGAATCTTATTTAATTAAAGTTATATGTGTACTAATTTATTTGTCAAAATTATGTTATGTTGATGTACAAAAATTTTATTATTTTGTAGTACAATTTAAAAAATATTTTATGTAATTATTTTGTAGATTGCATATTTTGTTAGTTTAAAAAGTTATGTCATTTAAAAAAATATATTGATTCTATAATTGATAAAGTTATAAGTTTCCTTAAATGAAAAAAAAAATTAATTGCTTATTTTATATTTATTAAAAATGATTAAAGATAATAAAAATAATGAAAAGTTAGGCCTCATACTCAATTAAAATTAAACCATCTAGAGAGGTAGTTTAGTTTAGGCCAATTTAGTCCGGCCTAAAGATCGACTTATTCCATTTTACTCCGGCTTAATTAAACCACGTTTGGTGTAATAAGTGAGGCCTAAAACCCTTATTCCACAGTTTAGTCCACAACCAAACATGACCTATATGGCTATATCTAAATACCAGAATCACTAAACTAAATTTCAAAAATCTATAAACCTTAGATAAATACTACACATATTATAATTATATCACATATTACATGGACAAAACATGAAAATATAACAGAAAAAAATCCCAGATTTGATAATTCATACATTTACATGAACAATGCCTAAGAAAAAATATGGTAAAAGAAAAAAAAAATCAAAAATTTGAAAGAAAAAAATTAATCTAAAAATTCTACTCAAGTTTTGAGGCTCTCCCCTTTATTTTTTCGAATAAAAGGCTAGAGTCAAAGCGATAGCGTAAAAGCTATAGATTTTCTTACGAACTTTTCGAAAAGTTATTGTACGTTAAAATCGGACACTCGAGTGCCGTTTTATAGCCGTTTGAAGTTTCGTGTTGGAAATCATTTTTCCGGTGAAGCTATCACCTCTCTTGTCTTACCCTTTGCCCTATCCTCGCCGGTTTGAATTTACTTGACATAGAACGGCCATGTAGAGTTTACAGGGAAGAGATGCTTCAGAAATGACTTAGAAAAAATAGTGAGGAAGAGATATGCATTATAACGGAAAGGCACAGATCGATGACATGAAACAATTTGTATTTCTGTAATCACACATGGATTATACAGTAAGACCGTGTAGAAGTGATGGAGTGCCCGTCCAAAAATGTGCTCCATAACTTCTGAAATTACCCTCTAACATTCATACACGATTTTTTACTGCAAGCCATGTACAATATGGTCAAATTGTATACGGTTTTACTGTTTACAACTATGTATGAATGTTGGATAATATTTATATACGGTTGTAAACAGTAAAACTGTATAAAATTTGACCATATTTCGGAGTAAATTTTTAAAACAATGTTTTGTTTGAACACAAATTTGGAGAGAATTTTGAACAAACGTGTATGTATCTCCATTCTTATATTATGCACGTAGTTGTCCTGATCCGTCAACGGCTGAGATTAAAAGATTAATTTTTTAATTGAATATCAGCCCTCCAATTGCATAATTTATCTTATTTTGTTCAAATACATTTATTTTATATGTAGAAGTCTAAATTTAGTTAAAAACATACTCGCCACATAGACTGCTACATAGTTTGTCACAATTAAAATGGAATAAATCTCTAGCAATCTGTTTCCTTAATTCGTTTTATAGCTATATATGATTCCTGCAATTAAATTATTTCCTTATTTCTCTGTTTCCTTCGTTTCATTCTCCTCTTCCTTTATAGTTTCGACAATAAAAATATAAACAATCATATCTTTTCAAAATTTGTTTAGGGCTACTGTATCTTTGTGAAGGGTGATAATATTGACACTAAAATTATTGTGGTCAGCATAGCACAATTCAAATAATCTAATTAATAGACAACTTTTACCCTCATCAATGTCCTTATTTCAATTTATTCTACTTCTTTAATTAGCAAAATTTTCAGAATCTTTTGGAAAAAAGAAATGAGAGAGAAACAACTCAATATATATATAGTAAGAAAATTCAAACTTGTTCGCATTTGTTTTTAGCATATAAGAGAAAATTTTAAACTTATTTGTATTTCGTTTTAGAATGTTCTTCCATAAATTTAGTAGTTATAAACTCAAAGTATCAGCTATAGTAGAAATTAAAGATTACTTTTGTTTTTTTTCTTCTTTAATTTTCTTGAAATTAAATGAAGAGAAATTTTAAACAAAATATTTTGTTAGTTGATTAAGAAAAAACTTATGTTTTTCGGATGGCTTAATTTGTTCCTTTTATCTAAGTCAATTGTCTTGTTTTTGAATTTATTTTAATATATGCTTAATGCATTATTTTGATGTTTGTAATGGGCCTAATGGCCATATATAATGAACTTGTAAATAAAAAACATGTTTGTCGTGATATATATATATAGATAGAGAGAGGCTATCATGCTTTGGAAAATAAAGATGGTGTTTTACTTTCCGTTCATATCTCCATATTTAAAGTTTAAACAATTGATTCAAATTTCCCAACATGATCTTCATATTAATATGTGCTTGGAGACCAAATTTTATATTTTTTAGAAATATTTTACTATTTTTTTTGAATTTTTTAAAATCACAGTTTTTCATTAAATTAAAAAAAAACATTGATGGCTAATTACTTTAAATTTTTCATTAATATAGATATAAAGCTTGATAAACTTGAAATTTCCATTAAAATAACAAAAAATAAAAAAAAATTACTAATTGCTTCTCATCTGAAATACATACTAGAATATTTATGTCCTCTTTATAAAGAATTAACTGATCTACTAGGACATTAATTATACAAAATATTTGTTTCTTGCATGGGATTGCCTCTTAAGGAAATTAATATTGCAAAATAATTAAGGAAAGATGATCAAATGTTGAGAAGGCAGCAACTGAATGGTAAATTAATCTATCAAATTAAAAATTTTAATAATATTGTGTCATTAACAATTTATGTTGTATTGATATATTATCCATTTGTGAATAGATGAATAGTATATCTTGTGCTGATAAAAATAATCATATCTTTTCAATATGGAAAGAAAATAAAGAATATTTAGAATTTTCATGTATAGAAATTTTCATTGTTAAAATAATTTTTATCAATAATATATATATGTAGAGAAAATCCTTATTTGAATTATTTAATTATATATTTGTGAATTTTATTTCTTTACATATTATTTCTCCTCTAAATCATTTAAGGACATGTCTTGCTTGTAAAGAAAATTTGATATTAAATCGCAATGATACTTAAACAATTTTTTTCATGTTATATTTGATTCAAATTTTTTTTTCCATTTGTTATTGTTTCTTTTATTGTTATTTATTATTTGAATTTTTTTTTTCATTTCAGTTTTTTATATTCATTTCAATATATTTTTTAAATGTCATAAAAAAAGGTCTCTTCATATTCTATTCAATTTTATAATATATATGTCTCCGTTGCAACACACGGGCATGATACTAGTAATATACAGTATATACTTACGTTTTCTGTATTAGTTATTGCCAATTCTGTAAAGATATATTAATTAATGTGATCTTAGATTTAATGCCTTATGAGTTAGGAGTTGTTGCTCGCTATACGGGTAACGGGTGTAGGTTCCTGACCCCCATCAAAATATATCTCATTTATAATTTTGTTATCCAAAGCCATGTATTCAGTTTCAGTATAATTTTAGTCATGTCAAATTATTTTATTAGTCATAGTCAATTCCAGAACCATTTTTTTTTTAGGGAATCAAAAGATGAATTTTTTGGGGAACAAAAAATGCAACTAACAAATTGATTTTTTTGCTTGTTTGATACATTTATAAAAGGAGAGGAAGGAGAAACATTTAGCACCCCTACCTTATAAAAAAAGTTTTTTTTTTAATCTCTAAAATAGAATATAGAGAATGTAAATTGGATTTAATGATCTTTTTCATTCTCTTCTAGATCTATGCTTAATTTCATCCCTCTGCTCTTCTCTTCTCATCTCCTTATATTTTGTTTGTGGAGCCTCCTTTAAGATTGTGCTTCACAAACATCTCAAGAAAAACACAAGAAAATAAAAGAAGGCAGCAAATTCACCTTCTCTACATTCCAAATCGGGAGTTATAGAATTCGTGAAATTTATAGCTCATCTCGTCTCCCCCATTTTCTTCCAAAATTTGCAATTTTAGAGCAATTGATCGGACGCAGTACATAGTCGGTCACATCTTCTTCACTTCTGTTCTCTTCCCTTTGCCTCATGTAACCCTACTAGCAAAGTTGATCCGAAGTGGAACATGTAGCTTCTCAAGCTAAGGATTTTAACTCTTGTTTTTTGTTTACATATATATAATTATGGAAAAGGGTAATATGGTACGCGTAGCACCGTAGCCAACTTCATATAATTATATATTCTAGTACAGTAACTACATACTGTGAATACTCCTTATTTTCTGTTTACATGTATTCTCATGCTATGGATTTTAACAGTATGCAAATGCATAGAATAATAGTGGAACAATGGAAAATGAAGGAAGCTTTTATTCCATATAATTTCAATTATATTTGGCACGTTTGGAATAGCGGAATTGAGCCAATTCTCTCATGTGAAAAAGTCAATTCTTCTTAATTCCACCTTTACCATAAAATAGTGGGATGAAATAGAGAGGGACTAAAGTGAAAAAGAGGACTTGACTGCATAATTCCCTCTCAATGTCATTTTTTTACTTTTTCTCATTTTCATTCAATTCCACTTACGTTCGACTACTATTTCATTACAATCCTCACTATAATTCTTTTGTGATGAACAAGTCCTTAAAATGGAAATAACCTTAGCTCAGTGCAGCTACTGAGCTAATGCCAATTCAGCAACTATGTATTAATTGGAGAGATGCTATAGGTTTATTTCATTCCAAATTGAACAAATTAACCTGTTATTCATGTTCACCATCTAGACTTTTGGTTTTGAATTTGATATTTAGATGCACCGATCAAAGTGCAAGAAACATCTAATCAACTCTCTGGGGCATTTTAACAAGCAGGTGATAGGCATTGTTTAATTAAGCCAGCAGTGAGCAGGCACTTCTCAATAGACCTTTTTAACAAGCAAGACGCCCTGATAAGTGAAAATATTAATTAACCCTAGCTAAATTAACGCCGGGTGCACAAGCAGAGAGCAGTTCTTCATTAAGCAACCTAGTGCTTTTGTGTTTTGATCAAACTATTCACTGCATATACCAAAAACTAATACTTAGCATACTAATGAATGCCTTATCAACCAAATTACACCACATATTTCTGGATTTGAACGGTTATAGTTGCCCCGGCTCCATGACTAGGCCGAAATCTTCTCTAAGTTCTAGATGGGAGCTTCATACAGAGGAAATTAATTGACTCTCATACTTTTTCAAAAACAAGTTATCGCTGTATAGTTTTGTTATATATTTTATAATAAATTACTATATGCATCATAAATTGACCCCATTATTTTTCGAGAAATTTTTTGACTATTGTACAATGTGCAGACTTGAACTCTTGAAACTTTTCTACTTGAGTTATGTGAATGTTGAAATAATTAATATTTAATTTATTAAAACAATTTATGTTGTTGAAACTTTTCCCTTTTTATATATTTTTACCCCTATTATTCAAAATTTTACCTCAGCCCCTGGCTTCATAGCCCATAATGCATTTCCATGTTGCCCATTACATTAACATTGGTTATCCGTATTTCAAGAACAAAAAGTGTGTGTGTGTGTGTGTGTGTGTGTGTAGGTCGGGCCTGGATGAATCAAGGCCTGCTTAATCCGATCCACTAAACAATGTAGGCACAAAGCCTCCACGCAAACCAATTGCTCCATGTCATAATAAACAGTATAAAGATCATATAGTAAATTGCGTTTAAAAAGCCTATTAAATTATATCATCAAAGGCTGTGAGCCCACATTTGTGTCTTCCATTTCTGGTAAATATATACATGGTATTTTAAATAGAGTATGCTTTCAAATGTCTCACTTTTTATTTTTATTTTTAAAGTTTAAATAATTTTTTAACGGTTAAAAGTAATTTTTATTTTAAAATATCTTTGGAGATCAAATTTTATATATTTTTTAAATTATTACTATTTTTTTCAATAGATACATTCAAAAATAATAATTTTGTACATATATAAAATAGTAAAAAATTAATAAATATTTAATATTTAGTCTCCAAACACATTTTAATATGAGATTATGTTGAGCAGTTTGAAGCCTCAAATCGACTGTTCGAACATTGAGAACAAAGATATAAGTTATAACACATCTAAGTTTCTTTCTGTCTATTTTTTTTTTAGACAACGATCGTCTCAACTCTCAAACGGCCAAATTTTCACCGTTCCAAAGCTGCATGGGTGATAATCTAATAAGAATCCGTATCACCCAAGTTACCTGAGGTGAAAGTTATAAATCTGAACCGTTCTTTTCATGTGGCACGAATCTCAAAACAGACCCTTTAAAGTTCCAACTCTCAATTGGTTCCGAATTGAATTTGATCCAGCTGAATTAATCTGGGCCGTCTATTTTTTAAATTGTACCACACCACACTACCACAGGTACCTTGGGGATACGGACTCATCTAATAACTGATAATGGGATCATGCGTCCAAAACAGGGATAAAAGAGCTGACGTGGTACCTCTCTCAAAATTTTCTGGCCCTGTGGTACATATTCCCTGTGACAAAAACTGTAACAAGTCGCTGACGTATTCATCCTTCATCCCACAATCAATCAAAATTCAAAAGCGCAACTATCAAAGTGGGACCTACTATCAGTCCCTCGTAACAGCTTCTCAATACAGGAATCTGATACAGTGGAAAACTGAACTGGCACTATCTCGTTCTCTTTCGACTTTTGGAGAAACAAAGATACCTTCTCGGTCCCGTAGCTCCCCCCTGGGCCCTGCACACTGCCCAAGACCACTAAATTTCAATTTTACTAATTTATCTCTCTTATTTTTCTTCTTTGTCATGATTAAACCCTCTTTTATCTCACTAAGCATACCAGTTTATTAGAGTTTTACACGTTTGATAACTAATAAAAAAGAGCAAGAGATAATACAGTTAACTTAAATTTCTTTAACTAAGTGCTCTCTTTTACAAGAATCTTAACATAAGTAATAATTAAAAATTACATACCATGATGGATCCAAATAATTTTAAAAGTTAAAGGTACTGAAAATTGATAAAAGGTGCTTTTTAAAATCAAAATTGGCATTGGATATTTCGTCATTTAAGATTGAAAAATATTGAAATTATACAAAAATGAACTTTGAAAGAAAGAAATTTAATAGAAAAAAACGGCAAAAATATTAGAACGCTAATAACAATCCCCGCAGGTCCATCCCCGCAAAAAAACCCGCACTAACTGCCAAAAAAGTCATGGGGGGGACCATTCAATCATTAATACTCCGCAGAAAATGTTAGTATTTAACTTGAAGCATCAAAATATTTATCCTCGATTTTCAAAGTATTAATCCCTATGCAATGATCTCTATTTATGAAAGAATAAATCAATTCATTAATTGTCCCCGCACAAAATTTCCTTTTTTTTTGAATCATCCCCGCACAACTGGGGACCATTAAACATGGGGGGACCACTCAATCATTAATGAGCGTTTAAAAAAATGTTAGTATTTAACTTGAAGCATCGAAGTATTTAACTTGAATTTGTCAGGTATTAAACCCTATGCAATGATCTCTATTTCTGAAAGAATAAATCAATCCATTAATTGTTCCCGCACAAAATTTCCTTTTTTTTTGAATCGTCCCCGCACAACTGGAGACCATTAAATAAACAATCCCCTCGCCCAATGATAAATACTTTGAGACATAATGATAAATATTTTATGTTACATGGGTAAATATTTTACATTATATGGATAAATATTTTATGTTACATGGATAAATATTTCTCATGCATACTTGCAACTTTCAGTAAAACATCAATGATAAATACTCTCATGCATAATTATAAATACTTTATGTTACATAGATAAATACTTTGTATTGCATAGATGAATACTTGTCAGACATAATTGCAACTTACAGTAAAACATCAATAATAAATACTCTCAGACATAATGATAAATATTCTATGTTACATGGATAAATACTCTATGTTACAAGGATAAATACTTCTCAGAAATAATGATAAATATTTTTTTGAACATCAATTAACAGATAAGCATTATTAACGGAAATTGTTTTTAGATAACAGTATAATTAATGCAGAGATTGTTTTTAAAGGAATAATTAATGCAGGAATTGATATTAGAGGAAGGCATAATTAATGCGGGGATGGGAGTGGGGGGTTTCTTATAATTAGTGGGGGGATAAAAGGAAACTTTTAGGGAAATTAGTGGGGGGATATATGACAGTTAAGGAAGAGAGAGAGTGCGGGGAAAATGGAGGGATGAGAGTGGGAGGTTTGTTATAATTATTCAAAATATTATGGTCGTATACTCCGAAAATTCCACTAAAAGATGGAGGTCAGATTTTCAAAATCTGAACCTTTTTACTTACTATTTTAGTTTTCTAATAATAATTCGATTTGACTGTTTCCAATACAAAAAGTTCCCCGCTTGGAACTATTATTATTTTAACAGTAATAGATCTCAATCCTCCTTTATTTCACTATTTCTATTTCTAGAAGAACAGTTATAGATCTCAACCCTCTTTTTAAATCCCACTTTCGTGCTCCCTGATATCTCTGCAATCTAGATCCAGCTGTCAAATTGTTTCGAAATACGTTCAAAAAAAAAAATTGATGGCTGAATTTGAAATTGCAGGGATTTCAGCAAATTTATTTTCTCCTCGTTCTAGCATGTTTATCAAATAATTCCAACATTATTTTTAAATTACTTTTGCTTAACACTAAAATTTTGTGACTGTAACTGGTATAAATGTATAATTAACTATAAATCTTCAACTGAATAAACTCTTAACTATACTGAAATGAATAAAATAAATTTGTAACGAAATGCTCAGTGACTAAAAACTGGCTTCATAACTACATACAAGTTACAACGACCAACAAAGATTCCATGATCACGTTTATTTATACTTCCTTTCATGATAAATTTGTTAATGAACTATTCAATAATATAATTAAAAAGCAAAATATTCATCTTATTATTTTTCCTTTGGTAAAGCGTTCGTCAAAAAGCAAAATATACAAGAGCAACAAGCTAGTTCATCAACATAAATACATTACTTTAGAAAGAACAACATTTAAATTGTTGGTGCCAAGTAAATATGTAATTATGATAGGGCATAAAATAAAAATTCTACATTGGACCTCATAATTAATTACCACCTGCACCATTGGAGCATCCAGATCAGGTTTTTGACCATTTATGTCTAAGTAAAAGGTCTTAATTTAAATGAAATACAACACCTCCATCTAAATCAACACTAAACTAACAGAACTATACACAGCTGAATGAAAATATTGCAACTACAGTGTCACCAATAATGTGTTCACTGTATCATAAATTATCAGAATCATGGATTTCTCACAAGGCATTGATTAGCTTACAGCAGTTGGGGTTAATTTATATCTTACAATGGAATTATGGAGTCAATCAACATTAGGCTTTGAGTTACGGGTCGTGGATTTCATCTTCACCTCTTACGGCTAATAAGAATAGCCTGGTTTCAACCTCTTGGCATTGTGAATGAAGCTCAATATAACTTGCACCTCATCCAATTGCTTCTACAATTGAGAAATGTAAAAAGAATAAAAAAAATGACAATTTGGCCACACACTTTTATTCCAATTTCAAACAGATGTACTTTGCATGTAACAGCTTGAAGAAACAAAACTGGTACCTGAGAGCGAAAGTGGTGTTGGACATCATGAAAGAGCTGCTCCTTTGTTGGATTTGGGTTCATACTCACCTAAATCACCGGCATAAACAAGTAATTGAATAAGAAAGTAGCTTCCAGATATTTGACTGTTTAATTATTAGAGAAGTCCAAGAAAAATGGATTGAAATGGGCACATACAAGGTTGAAGTGATTCCAGTATCTCCACAGGGTAGCAGTCCCAAGTTTAGCCAGGTTTACTCTCTACATATAATTTCCAGATTAAGGTATTCAATTAGTAGCATACATGACTAAATTAACTTTATGCTTTTCAATAAAAGACAAGCCTTGAGTTAAAATTATATATAGTTTTCTTAATTACCGGTTGTGGCTTAAAGTCCGGTGAACGAATATCTGTGCGAACTTCTCTGTGGCAGGTCCTGATAGTTGATTTATTAGAGGAAACCCATGGTCTGGTGCGCTTAACCCTCGGCTTTGTTGGCCTCTGGTACTCAATGCTAGCTGTCACAGAAATTATTTAATTAATTACACCATAAAATACTTATATCAAGAGTGCACCAAAGCCAACTGACATTCCACCATTACAGGGATCATTGTCTACAATTCAAAATGCATAACTGGTGAAGAGGCAAACTGAAAGTTCCTTCAGAAAAAAAAAATTACAATAGTCGACGTCTTTTTCAGCTGCTTCAGAGCTACTACAAAAGGAATTGTCACAATCCATGTCATTGTCATCTTCTTTGCTGGTTGGTGCCTCCAAAACACTTAAAGCATTCCTCTGCAATTTCACCTCTACACCATTCTTCAGAACCTATACCCAATTTTTAATTCAGACTCCAATAATATGAGTATAAACCATTAACAGCATATATAAATTATTATTATACACAGAATTCACTTATTCCCATCCATGAGAGTTACAAGATATAAAATCCAATATAACAAGAGTATTCACATATAAACCCGATACCCTTTGTATACAAAAAGTTTGTAATTTTATATTTTTCCTGAAACCATGTGACACCAAATAAATTCTTAATTGAACAAAGTTATTTATAAAAACAATCTGAAAGTGGAGATTTGAGAAATCATACCAGCCAGTGCCAGCCACCTAGGCCAACAGCCTTCTTGACAACCCCTTGAAGGCCAACCAAAACGGATTTTGTTCGATTGTTTCCCTTCACTACCACTTTTGTATCCCTTGGCAGCACTGATAGCTCTTCATCCCCACTCTCAGTGTCTCTTGAATAAGAAGATACCACCCGGGATGAACAAAATTCAGCTGCCATCCTAACTCCAGTTGAATGCCTGTTTGGGTATAAGTTTTAATTTAATAACATCATCTGACCGTGAGTTCAACACTTCACACTTCATTATGTACTGTTTTATAATTTTGGTAAAAATATTTTCTAAATTAAATTACCATGTCAATACTAACCAATATTATTTGTGCGAGGTAGAATGTACAGTAGTACTCTTTTCAATAATACGTGTAACAGTGTACGGATCAGGAACCCACATACATAATTGAAGTATAGAACTTGTATAATTTAATGAAATTTAATGGGACCAATTTAGAGGCAATAGGTAGCTGCGTAAATTTCTAATTCAAATATCTAAAGACTGCAACAGGACAACAGTTCTACTACCACCAACATGTAAGAGTGCGTATCCTCTGAGATATCTCAACTTTTGCATGGCCGACGTGTCCGGTGCCTATTTGGTGATAGCGTAGGGGCCTGTATTATTTGTGCTTTGGGATTGGTGTAAAACGGATTTAAACGGTTGGGATTTTCCATAAAGTCACGCAAAGTTTGAGATATGTCAGAGGATACGAATTTAACATGTAACAACCAGACTGAAACGAGATTCTATTTTCTTTCTTTTCATAAATGCATTTGCTTTTTAGAGACCCATTTTAGGTAAAATTATTTAAGTGGAGCTTCACCAAACAAACCTGATGGCAACGTATGCAGCAAGCTTTTAATTTTATATTCAGACTTGTCTTAATCAAAACAGCTTTCGGAAACTCTGAGATTATGTTTTGTCTTCTTGCTTCATAATTCAAAATGTCCCTAGTATTGAGTGCAAATTCAAATCTTCAGGTTAGTGAAAGAAAGCACGTCACTTTTGAATGTAAATCTGAAGTTGCTGCTTAAGGTTAATTCAGTCTTGAAATTGGTAACAATTTATTTAGAACCTCAAGGAAGCTTGAGAAGGGCAAATTTAAAATTGAAACTTGAATATTGCATGCAAGTAATGCTCGAAAATTGTGCGACTAACTAACAGAGCAAACAAAAAATAAGCAAAAAGTTTAAGGAAAGGAAACCGAACAATTTACCAATTTGAACTTAACAAACTACTACAGTTCTACTTCAAAGTTTAAGCAATAAGAAGTTGCTTTTCTAACGAAGGAGATAGCTGCATTCTCAGAATGCAACACGAGATCAAAACAAAAATTATCGTGTTAACTGAATTGCAATACTATGAAGAAATCAATTGAAAAGATAAATGAGCCAAATCAAATGGAGGTTATGAACGTCTTACCTAGATACTTCACACGAAATGGATCGATTTTAGCAGAGAACAAGGCCAATTGGGGGGTTTCAATGCACGACGATTGGATCGTGAGCTTGAATTACAGATGAAAGATCTTGATCGGGTGAGAATTTAGCGCGGGAAAAAGATAAAAATGGTAGAACTGTTCCCAGTGGGAAAGAAAGAGAGAGAGAGAGTAGCACCAAGTAAATGCTGTCCAACTGCCCAGAGAGTAAACGGGGCAATCAGCTTTAATGTACGGTTTTTGTCTATTTTCATTTCACCGCCTCGGTTCTCGTGTAAAGCCAAGCCGTCTAAACAAGCTATCCTTTTTTATAATATCTCGGCTCGGCTCTGCTTTCGAAAACGAATTAGCATCCTCTGAGATATCTGATATTTTGCGTGATTTTAATGAAAATCCGAACCGTTTAAATACGCTCTTCACGAATTTCAAAGCACACATAATACTAACCCCTACATCGCCCCCGAATAGGCACCGGACACGTCGGTCACGCAAAATATGAGATATCTCAGAGGATACGCACTCTTCTAAAACCCTGGTAAATTTTCAAGGGGAGCGGATTGGATAAAGATTTTAACAGAGGAGTTTTGGCTGCATGCAGCGTACTAACTATAGAATTAAAACAGCACGACAAATGGTTCCTGCGCTGCATGAAGCCAAAACTAGTCTGTTAAAATCTTTAGCCAGCGGATTTCGTCCAAAGCTTTTGGACAAATGTTTTTTAAAACCGGTCGAGCTGCATGAAGATTCGTGCGAACTATCAAATTTTAAAAATCGCAACGCGCATACGAATCTTGACAAGAATTGGATAGTTCAGACTTCAGACTGGATATTAAATGACACTCTGTCCAAAGTTGTATGTACAAAAATTCCACACAATTTTGAAAAGCCAAAAAGGTTAAAAAAAAAAATAAAGAAAAAGGAGAGAACAAGACGTGCATGCGCAGCGGATGCAGGAAGGACCGGAGTAGATGGGTAAAGTTTGCCAAATCGTACTCGTTGATTTCTTGTTGCAGCTCAATGCTCGCAATTTCTTCACTATGATGTATGATATATGGTCCTGTTATGCGCCTGTCAATCCCATGATTAGACTGATATTATTCATTGTTCAATCTTTCATGGTATGGTTGCAAACTTGCAATTTGATGGGGATCCGGATTCTCTAAAGTAATCTAGTTTTTAAATTTTCAATTGAGACTCTTCAATTTGAATGTGTCGCTCGAGATTGTTCAGTTTGGAATGTGTACGCTTCCAATCCAAAATTAAAAAATTTAATTACTTCACTAGATCTGAATTCATTCGATGTAGGGGATGCACAATACATTTCATAAGAGCATGTTCGGTTGCAGCAACGAAATTACTATTCATGTGGGATAAAAAAATTTACTTAGATTGAATTTTTTTTTCCACATGAACAGTAATTTTCATTTCAAACTTTTTTTGTTCCTATTCCCATTCTATCGGTTCTGCCGGCCTAAATGAATTTTTATTATTTTTGAAAAAATGTTGTACTGAGTTATAGATATGTTAAGTTTGCATGCACGTTGGATAAAAATAATTTAAGTCTATTTAATGAGTTATGTTACAGTGTTTTATGGAATGGAGAGACATCGCTATTTTGACTCTAAATTATAAAATTTTTAATTTAAACGGTTAATATAGATCGCTCAACATAATTTACATATTTAAATTTTATTATATTATAAATTTTAACCACTACTAGAATATGCACTACTAACATTGGTAACTAAATACTATTCCATTGTAAGACGAATCTCACGCAAAGACATTTTTAGCAATTACATCCGGCTAGAAATTTCTACTAATAATCTCATTCAATTAACGAATCAATCCATGTAATTGACAAGTGATATACCAAAATAATAAAATAAAATTATTTGCATCTCATGTCATATTTGAAAAATCCCAAAAAATTAAAAAATAAATTAAAAAAATAATAAATGATAAGATTATTGTGGCTTTTGTGTGCAATTTATATCTTTATTACTTTTTTATTGTTAATTCTCTGCATTTTGAGAGAAGTTATAGCAATTTTATCATGCTCACTGTACTATTTTTTTTCTTCTTTCTTTCTCTTCCTCAAACTTCACCTCTTCTTTAGCCTAGTTACAGTGTTATTCATTCTTTCTCTCTTTAAACTGTTTTTCTCTATCCATCTCATTTTACCATCCTAAATACTTGAGCATTCTTAGAGTATAATTTACTGTTAATATATATGTGTTTCTTTGTTGCGGCAATTAATCAATACTAATACGGAAGGAATAAAAAAAAAAAAATCATATTTGAGATGGATTGCTTATTTAGATCTAATCAGATTACCTATGTCGTGTTTTGTATTAAATTGATGATTGAGGAGGCATTTATTTTATGAGAATTGGGTGGGGAAAATTTCTGGAAAAGTGAAATTATATAAGAATTTACATCCACCATTATGTTTATTTTTTTATTTTTTTTATTTTGGCATATATTATTTTAGCTTCCACCACTATAGTGTTTGGTGTCAATTTTCATAAATTTGTCCTTAAAATTTTAAGCTTAATTTGATGGTTATGTCACCGCTGTATAGTGCATTTGATTTAAAATAAAAGTAATTATGTCTGAGGTGGTTGATTATCAATATTATTGAAATTTTTTATTAATACCATTATTAAAAAAATTAAACCAAAACACTTCTGAAATTGAGGAATTTGGAAAATACCAGTCTCTAATTCAATATGCCCGCGGTCCTATTTTTTGAGACACAGATTGAATTGGAGATTCAAAAAATCTAAATATTAGTATATTACAGTGTAATTTTGAATTTTTAGAGAGTCGTAGATTAAATTGGCAGCCCGTGAAATTTTTTAAATTTCACGTAAAATTTGGTTTTTTTTTTTTAAATATAGTATAAATAAAAATTTCGGCTAATATCACGAAATCTGTGGATGTCAGGAAAAAAAAAAAAAAAAAAACATAAATCAAACAACCGCAAAGTATCTTCATACATCCTCACTCATTTATTGAACGACACATTATCATTTATGAAGGAGGTGATGTCATTTGTAATTCTACGGCTGTCTTCTATCCAATAGGCCAATAGGGTCTTGTTCGAACTGAAATCCTCAAGGATTTCAGGGTCCCTGAAATTCCAAATCCAACCATTTAAGTTTTTACATACGCGAATGTCAAAGCAGACAGAATTTTATGCACAAATCATGAACTATATAAATGGTTGGATTGAGAATTTCAGGGCCCCTGAAATCCCCATGGATTCCAGCAGATCTGAACTCGTCTTGTTCCTACTAATGAAACAAACATATATCACGTGAGCCGAGCCGAGCCGAATAACTCAGCCGATCAAGCCGATCGTAAGAATGGGGACCACGACAGTAACGCCTGTCCCCTTCCAGCTGTCGGTATCCATTTTATCCGTAAAAACCCAACTGGGAATCGCGGCGAATACGCTCTTACCAAGGAAACACTTCCCCTCCCGTTACATCACGCTGCCTGATACCGGGACCCGCATTCCATCGATTGCTTTACTCGAGCATTGAAACGGGAGTATCCGCCATCCATGGTGCTTCACAGCGAGCAATTTATTATATACTGGGGTTTTAAGTCCGACTTACGCGGTTTCGAGTCCGGTTGACAACAGGATGGTCTTTTATTTCTTGCTGTGCACCGGGACTTAACAAAAAACTGGCCTCCCGCTTCTACATTTTAAATGAAGTTTTGAAAAATTGATGAGATGGTGAAGTTTCTCGCCAAGTCACCACTCACCAGGGATGCACATGGGCAGCAATAACTTCACTTTAGTTTCACCGTACAAGGTTCATCATAAGAATAAGCAGAAAGATCCAAAAAGTAGGAAGCCTATATTTTCGCCGAATTATTAGGAGTGCGTATCCTCTGAGATAGGATAGGGACAAGATATTTGAGCTTTGAGATTTGTGCACAACGTAGTTGGACTGTTGAGATTTTCCAAAAAGTCACGCACCATATGAGAATGCGAATACCTCCCGTTATTTTCCCCAATTCAACCCCTATAATTTTTCCTGCTCTCCAACTTATCCCTGCGAATTTTTTTAGAAACTATAAAAAATAAAATTTACCAAACCAACTTAATTGCTTTGTTTTTAAAAAAAATTATAAGAACCGGAATACTATTTCGGTCCTTTTTTTTGAGACTGAATTGTTATTTTGGTACCAGCTGTTTTCACAGATTTCGAGAAAAAAATACATTCAAAAATTATGAAAATATCTCGGATTGAAATGCTATTTCAGTCTAAAAAAAAATTCAGGACCGAAATGACATTTTAATTCTTATGATTTTTTAAAAAAAATATCATGATTTCATAAAAAATATTTTTTCTAATTATGATTTATAAAAAAATTCTATCCCCGCACCATTTTTTTCGAGAAACGTGTTTTGTTGTTTTTATTTTGCTCCGAAAATGACAAAAACATGTCAAATCCTGCTAAGTGTGTAATCCAGCTGAAATAAGTATATATTATCTATCTTAACAACTGAACACTTTGACAATGAGATTCTTAAAAAAATTATATTTAAGATTATGATGATTTTTCTTCAAATAAATAAATAAATATGTTTTCATTTGTTTTTATAAGTGTATTATGGTAAAAAAGAAAATTGCTCGAGATATAAAAAAAATATGAACGTTTAGTCTTCAAAATTACAATCGCTGAAATTAGACATGTGTTCATCTAATTAGAGTTCAAAATGCAGCAAATAATCAGAAGTGAAATAGTAATTAGGGATCATAACTTTACAACCTGAGTATCAATTTTTGGTTGAGTGGTGAGGAGCAATATTTTTTACATAAAAAAGTCGTACGTACAAAATCAGGAATAAGAAAATACTTTATAAATATTAAAATTTAGAATACTATCACTTTCTATTTCTAAAAAATATATATAATAGAGTCTAATTACTGACCGGAATAAAATTATAATAGAGTTCAATTCATTTCACAAAAAATGGTTGTGAATTGAAATTTAGCGACAAGAACCGGAGCAAGATCGATCGAAAAAGAGTTCAGTACGATAAACTTAAAATTTTCTCAAATCTTGTTGAGATTTAAGTTATAAAAACAAAGAAGACATCATCATCATTACAATTTGAAAGAGATAATCAAGATATAAATACCGAGAACACGGAGCAGAACCAGAAATGTATCTTATGGGATCTTCTCAACATCAACCGATTTCATATTAAACGCTGCAGGAAGTCAAAACTGTTATGTTAAAATCTTCAATGGTAAAATAGTTTATAAAAAAAGGAAAATTTCTCGTGTGCTCATGTAAATTTTTAGGATCCTGATAACAATTCCCGCAGTTTCAATTCCGCACTAACTGTCAAAAAAGTTATGAGGGACCGCTCAATCATTAATACTTTGCAGAAACTGTTAGTATTTAACTTGAAGCATCAAAGTATTTATCCTGAATTTGCAAAGTATTAATCTCTATGCAATGATCTCTATTTATGACTGAACAAATCAATCCATCAACTGTCTCCGCACATTTTTTTTCAATTGTCCCTGCACAACTGGGGACCATTAAATAAACAATCAATTCATAATTACTTATCAGTTATCCCCGCACAATTTTTTTTTTTGATTGTCCCCACACAACTAGGGACCATTAAATAAACAATCTCCTCACCCAATGATAAAATACTTCTCAGACATAATGATAGATACTTTATGCTACATGGATAAATAATTTATGTTACATGGATAAAAACTTCTCAGACATAATTGCAACTTTCAGTAAAACATCAATAATAAGTACTTTATGTTACATGGATAAATGCGTCTTCAACATAATTGCAACTTACAGTAAAACGTATATGACAATGATAAATATTTCTTAGATATAATGGTAAATACTTGTCAGAACAATGATAAATACTTTTTTGAACTTTGTTATTGAACTTGTCAATAAGTAATGTTTAATCAAATCAAAGTATTAACATGTTAGGGACAATGATAAATACTTCTCAGATATAAGGATAAATACTTGTCAGAACAATGATAAATACTTTCTTGAA
Organism: Carex pumila; assembly: GCA_033356055.1. NCBI lineage: Eukaryota > Viridiplantae > Streptophyta > Magnoliopsida > Poales > Cyperaceae > Carex > Carex pumila. The sequence continues at coordinate 516,229 of JARJHM010000041.1, forward strand.
CATCAATAAACAAATAAATAATTGTTAGCAGGAATTGTTATTAAAAAAAAGTTTAATTAATGCGGAAATTGTTATTAGAAGACAGTATAATTAATGCGGAAATTGTTAATAAAAGGACAATATAATTAATGCACGAATTGTTATTAATTCATAGTAATTAATGCGGAGATAAATGAAAATTCTTAGCGGAATTAATGGGGGGATAGAAAGCAGTTAAGGAAGTTAATTTGGAGAGAGAGAGTGCGGGGATAAATGGAGGGACAGGGATGGGGGAATTAGTATAATTATTCAAATTTTTAACATAGCTAATTTTTCTATCAAACTTCAAACAAATATTCAAGAGTGAGTCTACGGTACTATGCATATTATGATTTGACACCGTGCTACGGCTCTATATTTGAGTTTTCAAATTCTAACGGTTGATCCGAACCGTTCATCTTGTTCTCCATATTAATATGTGTTTGGAGACCAAATTTTACATTTTTTGAAATTTTTTTACTATTTATTGAAAATCACTGTTTTTGGATGGTTCAGAATTTTCAAATCAAGTGATTTTCTAAATATCTAAAAAAATAGTAAAAAAAAAATTCAAAAAAATATAAAATTTGGTCTCCAAACACATATTAATATAGAGAACAAGATGAACGATTCGGATCGACCGTTAGGATTTGAAAACTCGAATATAAAGCCGTAGCACGGTAACAACCCGTGATATGCATAGTACCATAGACTCACTCAATATTCAATATCTCCATACAATATGTCCTATAAACTTCAAACTAATTTTAACATTTTATTTAACTATTTAAAAAATTAAATTGATCAATATGCCCTCTAATTTTAAGACAGACTACTACGGTTTAAGGATCACAAAAAAAAAAAAAAAAATCAACAACAGTCCATTAAGAAACCTGTTGCTCCTTTCTGTTGGATTTATTGCCAACCTCGTTGGATTTTACGCTAACATTGAGCATATATGTAATCTAATTATGCATTATTTATTGTCATATATGATTGTCAATTAAAGTGATCAAATAAGGAAATAGACAATCAATATATTCATTAGGATGTGGTCCACAAATGTGTAGAACAATTTAGGCAAAAATCAAATCATTGATGGACTGATTCTAAAATTTGCAATTAAGGAAACCAAATTTTCAGCTTCTGCACGGATTTTGATGCAGTTGCACGTGTTTTGATGCACACTTTTTAAGTTGGCATGTGGCAGAAAATTGGTTTAGGGTTAGGGTTAGGGTTTGGCAATATGCCGACTCTACATCTCTATAAATAGGTTGGTCCCCAAAGCACAAGGATATACGAAAAGATGCAGAATTTTCTAGCCGTCATCTAGTTAATTCTGTAGCTTTCTCTACTTCTCCCCATTAAAGAATAAAGAGGTGAGATCATTAAGGAATTGTGAACACGATCTCACAATGGCAGTCTTGTAGCTTTGGAAGGCTTTATCCTACCACTAAGGAGGCCGCCGACGCTTCAACCTCTACATCGGCACGAAGTTTTTATTGTCGCTGTCTTACAAATTCATCAACCGCTTTTGAGAAAAGCTTTGTATAAATACGCTAATGGAGTCAGGTATTGCGTCTGCTCCCTAAGAATTGATGAATTTTGCATGATGACCATTTTGGCATAGGTAGATCAATAGTGGCATATAGAATTGAATTGTTTATGTGTAAACAATAAGGTCCTAACATTTTCTCCCACTATTCATCTTCAGCTCATGCTGAGAATTGCATCTAATTTCTTATCCAATAGCCCCTTTAATAAGAAATCTGATTTCATCAACAATAGCCCTTTTAATTAAGAAATCTGATTTGTCCGTTGTTAATGGCTTCCCTCGCAAATCAGCTTCTGACATTGTCTCCGAGAATTTCTTCTTTGGCGGACTTGCGGCAACAGGAAACACCAGTAATATGTTTGGATCCAATATTACAACATGCAACGTTCCTCAATACCCTCTGTCTCTCCATCAACAGTGGCAACTTCGCTCTAGGCGGCGTCAACTGTGCCTCTCGTGCTATTTCTTCGACATCCTATGTTGTACTTGTATCTGAGGTACAGTACCTTTCAAGATTTGTGAGCACCTTTCTCGCCATTCCACAAATTGAGATACTAATATTATAGTTTTTTTTAGTAGAACTAGAGCGTTCTAAAGGTGACTGAATCATCTCCAAGAGTACAGAAAATTTCTGCTCATAGAGCCACTGCCAAGTGGACCTGGGATCACTTTTAATATTTAAATATTTGATATCGGGTCCATTTTGGACCCACTCAACAGTGACTCTAGAGGCAGGAATTTTCTGTCCCCAGGGGTGCAGGAGATTCGATCTCGTTCTTAAGTTTACTAAATTTCTTGATAAACTCAAGTCTAAAACCCGTCAAATCGGCTTCAAATGACGAATTCGAACCGTTGAAATCCGCCTACATTACAAGCAATGCGTCTACATGTGAAATTTTTTATTTTGAAATTATTTTGCATAGAGTCAAGTGGTCAAAAAATGTTCAAAAAATAAATGCATTAAAATTAATCTATTAACCTTTTAATTTTGATCGCTTGACTTTATAATAAATTAATTCAAATGTTTAAAATTTTCACATGTAGATGCATCACTCGTAAGGTAGGCGGATTTCAATGGTTCGGATTCGTCATTTGAAGCTGATTTGACGGATTTTTGACTTGAATTTACCAAGGAATTTGGTGAACTTAGAACACCTTAGTTCTACTCTTTCTTTTTGGCTGGTATACGCATCGTGTAGAATAGCTGTATCTAAGCGGCCATACCAATGGTACATTAGTCCGGCTAGTATGACATCGGTGTCATATGACATTAACTTCAAAATTGATTAAATAGACTCCAAACGACTAATCCAAACAGTTCAAACCGATTTACTTTATGAGTGATGCGTTTACATGTAAATTTTTTCTATTTTCGAGTTATTTTAGTATCAAATCAAGCGATAATTTTTTTGAAAAATGGATGTATTAAAATTAACTTATTTGAGTACTTGACTTGATACTAAATAAATACGGAAATTTATAAATTTTGTATGTAAACACGCAACTAATGAAGTAGATCGATTTGAACGATTTTGATTCACTGTTTGAAGTCGATTTGATAGATTTTGAAGTTGGTGTTATATAGGCTGAAATGATACTGATGTTATATTAGCCAGACTCTATAATGAACTCCCGACAACTAGCTGTTAGAACGCTTAATAATGAAGCCAATACACCTCCATTTAAAATTAGGGGGCATATTGATTAATTTTTTTTTATAAATAATTACATAAAATATTAAATAATTAAAAGGAGATAAAAAAATATTAAATTTGTAGGGGTATTAGATATTATGTTATTTTGATTGAAAAATGGATATTTTTAAAGTTTACATGGACAGTAGAAATTTTCTAAAAAAAAAGCCTTACTTATTTCCATCCGTACAAATTCTAAACTTTTGACAGGAACTGGTTGTGTGATTAGCACATATTGATTCTTTCATAAGCATTGATTGTTCTTTCTGTCGATCCAAGACATTTAAGTCAGTGATTGATGAGTTATGAAAAGAAGAGAACATTTTGAAGTAGACATAAATAGAGCAACAATGTAAATCTAACAGGACTAAAGAGATGGTCCAAGTTGTTTTCACAAGGCGATATATCTTTTCGTCCATTTAATATGATAATATTTTTTAATGAGAAAATATAATATTTTTCGGGTTAGTTTTTCGAAAATTTTTGTGTATAAAATCTTTTTTTTTTTAGTTTAGTTCTGACGCGCTTTTAACTGTCACAACTGTCATAATTTTAAGTACAATATATATATTTACAGGATAATATGTGCATGTTTATAGAATAATATGTGTATGTTCATAGGATAATATGTGTATGTTCACAGAAGGTGGTCCCCAACAGCTGTGACGCGTTTTCATCTGCAGAACATCCATTGAACTTGTTTATATGCTTGTTTTTTTATAGTATTACATGATCTAATAAACTTGTTTATAAAATTAGTGTAAAAAGTCCGGAGATTTTCGGAGGACTGAGGACTGAAAACTGTTAGCTGCTTCCTTTTTTAATTATAAAGAGATCTTAAACTTAACATAGAGGTACAAAGTTTATCACAGTCATATTTCATGATTCTTTAATTATTTATAAAAATCGAGGAGCTAATCGTATAATTCGGATGGTTGTCAAAATAAGTTGTTTTTTAACTTTTTATATTCTCGATCCGATAACTTATTTATTTGACAATAGTAATAATTGATATTTTGACACGATGTTCAAAAACATTTTTTTAATAAAATTATACACATATTTTCATTTGAGACAGATATTCAAGTTCTATTTTATGATTCTTCAACGATTTTATGAAATTGAGGAGCTAAACCATATAATTCTACTGGTTGTCAAAATAAGTTGGGTCTTATTATATTGTTAATTGAAAGACGATTATCAATTTAATTTTTCTTAAAAATTATAGGTATATTATTCATGACTTAGATGAATCACATATCAAACTTATGTTAATTTGAAATTCATTAATATTTAATTGATAATCCAATAATTTTTCAATTAAACTAAATTAATTGGATATCAAATGAATATGAAAAGGCATCGGATATTGTGGAAAAAAAATATAAATATAACTCAAAATAATTAAAATAAAGGAGACACTCCTTTGCGAGACTAAATAAAATTTGCACGTTATAATTTATAATTAGTCAAATTAAAGAACCGTCTAAAATAATAACAAAATTGGTCTTCAATTTAAAGAACTAAGTTGAACTTTGAACTTCTCTGAAAACAGTTAAATTAATCGTGTTCACCAGGACTGATAGAAAGGATTAAATTCATTATTTTGAGAGTATTTAAGGTCTAACCTAAGTTTTTTTCTTCTTTAAAAAAATTAAGGACAGCTTTAGTGCAAATGAAAGTCAAGAAAATTAACAGGACCAATTTAATAGAAATGGAGATCTGTGGGCTAATTTGATATCTTGAAAAAAAAAATTATTTCATTATTTAAAATTTTAAATAATCCACGTTCAAAGTTGGGTGAGTATTCTTGTGGTACTGTAGGAGATAAATCGGTGCCTATTTGAATTTTAAGGCCGCTTTGTGTTTGTGCCAATATAAACCTCATTATACTACTGCTCTGGATTCAGTCGCACAGCCATCATGTAACAGGGGTAGACAATTGTCTACTCTTGAAATTTTAAAATTGGGTGTGAAGAAGTATAAATATGTTGACCTATATACTCTTAAGAAATTAGATTGGCTACCCCTATCCTTTGATAATTTATTACTGTAATCCAATCGAATGAATTAAATTACAAATTGTGACTGATAATTGGCTAAAATTATTGAATGTTAATGTTTTTTTTTTTATTTCTGTTTAAATATGATTTAAAATTTGATGAGATTGATTAAAATAATTTAAGTATATAAGTAAATTTTACCCACTAATTCAATAACCCAATAATCAGAAACTATTTGTGCTCACTCCTGACTCAAATTTTAACTACACCACTGGCTGAATCTGAATTCCAAAGTCAGGGTCGATAACGATATTACCAGTTCTAATTGAACGTTGGATAGTTGGATGCATGGATCTAACTGGAGACCTAACCCTAGAATTAGATGTGGGATGCATATGGCTCTATATTATTATAATACAAAGCAGACTCTGCTGTCTTTTTACTCTGTATAATATATACAAAGTTGGTCACTGGTGAAATTTGAGGAGTTCACAGGTAGGGTTGTTCAAATGATTTGGTTTGTTCGGTTTTAACTGAAATGGAATATTTCCATTTAAATATACTGGTTTTTCGGTTTAGATAGATCGGTTTGGTTGAAATTGTGAATAATTTTGGTTTAAATAAATCAGTTCGGTTTAGACTTCTTAAAACCGACTAAACCGAATTGACTGGTTTATATTAATTGATTCGACTCTAATTTTATTAGTGTTATAATTATTTCATTAAACTAAACTAAACCGAACTTCAATTATTGTGTATGACAATACATTTTTTCGTTAATAATAGTACTAATAGGTTTACTTCGGTTTGAAATCAAAATTTACTTTGGTTTGTTCAATTAAGTTCTTAATTTGTTGATAGGTTTAATTGTTTCGGTTTGGTTCTGTTTTTGAAAACAATTTTTTTTTTTTTGATAATTTTACTTCGGTTTGAATCGAACCGACAGAAGAACGGCGTAAATTACAATACTTTCATTATAGTTTGATTTGAAGATTACAAAATTTAAATAGTTTACATATAAAGTCTATGTTCTTTGTTTCTCTCTCTAAAAATTTAGTGTTATGATGTAATTAAGTAAATAGGGACCGATCAGGTTCCACAATAAGAATGAGACACTTTTCACAAGGATAAAAAAATGACTTTTCGCGACGGACTACTCTCATTATTCAGCTTTTTCTTTTTGCGACGGACGACCGTCGTAAAAGCGTTTTTTTTCTCGCAAAAATTATCTACTTTGTTGTAGTGTTCGATCACTTATCTTTTTCCTGCTGCTTTTCTTATGTACTTTGTTCTCAAGTATATGGTAAGGCAACATAATATTTATATTTAGATTCGAACTGTCTAATAAGAATTTGTACAAATATTAAAGAGGTCCGTGTATTCTATCTTTAGACTAAATAGATATAGATCATGATTGAGTGGTCCGCATTTAAACATAATTTTTTTTTTACCTTAGATGATATGAACTCATTATTTCTTGCTTGAGTAAGGCTTAGGTGTTATGGATAGCATGCATAAAACCTTACGTGCTATATCCACAAAAATTTATTGCACAAAGTTTAAACTTTGATCTAAGTAGCAAGATAAATTGTTCATATAATGAATTCGTAGAATACCAATTTTTACTATTTTTTTATGATATATGAAAAATGGCTGTTAGAATGGTTCATTTTGGTATATTTATTTCCATTTTTTTTGGTTGAAAGTCCGTAGATAATTACATTGATCGAAATAATTACAAATTAGTTGTTACATAAAATTAAACAACGAGTGTCTGTAAAATTATACAGCCGTAAACAAATAAAAATGCACATAAATATGTACAGCTATAAACAAAATATTTATTCCCATTTTGGATCCCATCTCTGTTTTATAATAGTTCATTTTCTTCTATTAATTTTCATTTTGAATCATTCTAGAGCCAATACAATTTGATGAGAAAAAAACACATACTCAGTCTGAGTCACCTCTCTCTGAATTCACATTCTCTCCAATATTTGATAAGGGAATTATTTATAATTACTAGATCTGGACTGTTTTTTTAACTTGGCACTAATCTCAAAGCCCAAAAACACAATCCCTATACCAGTTGAGATTTAATCTCAAACCGGAAAGTGAGGTGATCCTTTGCAATACCCTAGAGTATTCTCTCTCTCCCCTCTCTTTACATTTTATCTCCAGCTAAGGTTCCCCTTTAATATAACTCTCTTCCTTTGTCATTACTAATTGTGGGAATTCGGACATAGGTTTTTTTTTTGGAAGCGTCTAATTGTCCACAGCCTTTTGTTCACCATTTGTCCACAGCTTTGACTTGCGCGAATACTGTAAAATTACTTCTACATGTTGTATAATTATACAATATATCACATAAAATATATCAGTTAATCACAAAACATCCAGCAACTATTTGAAGTGATCCCATGATAGTTAGAAAAAGATTGCAACTTGTCCAACATGACAAAATAAATGTACTCTTAAACTGTACTTTCAGAAATTACAGTTATAGCAAGTTATTAGCAGGTAGAGTTAGTTATTAGCGGTTATTGGCAGTTAGAGTTAATTATTAGCGTCCGCACTAGGTTGAATCTTATATACTGTAAAATTGAATCTTGTATACAGTAAAATTTTCAATTGAATTTTGTATATTGTAAAATTTTCAAATAATACTGTAAATTTTCAATTGAATCTTGTATACTGTAAACTTTTCACATAATACTATAAATTTTCAATTGAATCTTGTATACTATAAAATTTCTAAAACTAAACCATAAAATAATATCATCTATACTGTAAGATAAAATGTAACAAATGTTACATTTCAGTTTAAATTACAACTTACAAAGAATCATGTATACTGTAAAATTGCAAAATATAAACCATAAAATAATATCATGTATATTCTAAAATTACTAAATCTATACATACATCCATCATCACACAAAAAAATTGTTCACCACAAAACAACATATGTTCATCACAAACAATATCTGTTCAACACAATATAAAATTTTCACCGCAACATTCAGAATAACATAATAGCAACAAAAAAACTATGGACAAATAACTTTTACATTAAAAACCTCTTGTGTTCATTGTTTGGATGAGTAAGAAGCCTCTCTATCATCTCTTTCCTCCATATTTTCACAAGATGAATACTGTAAAATTACAAGATGAATACTGTAAAATTACAAGATAAATACTGTAAAATTAACAAATCAATACTCCATATCGCCTTTCTATCATCTCTTTCCTCAAGATTTTCACAAGATGAATACTTTAAAATGATAAGATGAATACTATAAAATTAACAAGACAATACTGTAAAATTAACAGATTAATACTCCATATTGCATCTCTATCATCTGTTTCCTCCAAATTTTCACAAGATGAATACTGTAAAATTAATGGGGCAATACAGTAAAATTAACAGATCACTACTCCATATCGCCTCTCTATCATCTCTTTCCTCCAGATTTCATTTGAAATGCTAGATCTGTTACTGCATATAACGAAAACAACAAATTCAATAGAAATAACTTACTAGATTTGAATTTTATCGTGCTCTTCAACAAAAACAACTTCTATTTGATCGCGCTCCACGATTGAAGGTTCAATTGCGATCATGTATAAAAAACGAGATCGAGTCAATAATCTCAATTAAAATTGACATTGCAAAGGAAAAATAAATCAGAGAAGGTAAATACAAAAAAACAACAATTACGATTTCCATTGCGCTCGAGGGGCAGTAGGCAGCAACAATTATAAAATGGTGAGAGATTTTGAGAAATACAGTCAAGGTGCATCCTGAATTCATATTTGACATGCTGTTAGCAAAACAAAATTAATTCAGAAAAGCTATAACTTGTTTATGAAATTTTAACATATCATCAATCATTTCTAATTCTCGTGCTTATCCTATCTGATTTTCAAGTGACGTCTTTTAAAATTTGGAGTTACATAACAATCAAATCAAGCATACGAGAAAATCCATTTCTATAAGAAGAATTTTGTCGAACACCTGGCAAGCATGGTTGAAACAATGCTTTAATCGAATTCTTCTTGTGATTTCTGCCTCTCCAAATCACACTGACTGAATTTCTCTAGATCTGAAGTGGTATAGGTTAAATTAACTACTTCAGATTGAATTTTGCTAGATCTAAAAGTTAATCAGACGCATACCAGTTCTAGTAGTGGCAGTCAACTCTGTCTTACCTACTTCAGTTTGAATTTCAAACGTTCTAGTATGGAGGATGTACGTGCCAAAGGAGGAGTTGAAGTTGTAGCGACAACCTCACCAAAGTTTGCACCGTATGCGGAGACAGAGGAGATATACGGGATGGAGGAGACAAACTCGTCGTAGTAAGAGTGGGAGGTGGAGGGGGAGATGTAGTCAGAGAGGACTGAAGGAAATGAAGAAGGTCAGGATAGGAGATAATGAGATCGAAAAAGAAGAAGAAGGGAATGGTTATTCAAGAGGAAGATTATTAAATAAGAAAATTGGAAGCGGACTGTTATAAAAAGAAGTTAACGACAGTTTAAAACTTATCCGATCAGTGTTGTGGACAAATGGTGGATAGAAGGCTGTGGACAGAAACCTTTTTTTTTTTTATTTGTACAAATTACACAAAATAGATGAGACATTTCACTACATACATGTTACATTAAATAGGTGAGAAATTTAAATACAATTTTTCTTTACTAATATGTAAAAAAAAATACATAATTAATTTAAATAGATATAAATATTTTAAAAATAAATCAAGAATTTTCACAACTAATCTCACAGTACAACTGAATACTTATTTCAGCATGTACCCTTTCACCTTTTCAAAAGTAAATTCTCATCCGGTGTAATTCCGTGACAAATAAACATATCCTTGTTATTGTGAAATTGAATTTGATACTAAATAATATTCAACAATATATGTTTAAAAACAAAGCATATTTGCTATTCTAATTAAACAAATACTTTACAAATAAAAAAAATGATTAACAAAATTTTATTAAAAATACAAAAGTTTCACGTGACATTTACAACTTTTGAACCAAAAGGGGATTTAAATATGCTTCTTTTCTTAAGAAAAAGAGTACTCTTTTATTCCTCTATCCGAACTGTTCAAAATCAATCAGGACTTCAATTAGAAGAGGGTTAGCGGTTAATCCTTCCCTTGCCTTTATTAGAAAATTAATACGTTTCTCCAATAATTTACAAAATTAATGGAGAAATTTAGGCCAGTGGCAGTTCGATTGAAGCGTATTATATTTGAATTCTTATATTGTTTTAAAACGAAAAAAAAATAAAAAAAATAAAGAGAAACTTCCATTCTGACCTCTGCGAACTAGTTTAATTGTTTTGGTCGTTACCCATATAAACTATAATATTTCGTTCTGCGTGCATTTATTACCAGAGTATCACTTAACGGCTATATTTGACTTTTTCGCTCTCCTTTTGGTACGTCAACATGTGGCTCTTTCTCCTCTTCAAATTATTAGTAAAAGTTTCTCTAGTTACCAATCTTTTTCGTAGGTCTGTTTGTTATCAGATACTCAATTTTTCCTCTTTCCTTTTTGTTTGATTTTCCAATTACCTATTTGTTTGAATATTCTTCCATTTCTATATTAGATAATAATTAGCTCTTTGTTGCACGCACAACAATCATGCAAAAAAGTTTTAGTCTTTCGAGTTTCTTTAATGTCTGATGATACATGGCGCTAGATGGAAGTCTGGTGAGGTGTGTGAAGCATCCATCTCATCTCTCCCAGGGATTCTGCTCTCTCTGTTTGGTTGAAAGGCTGTCAATTGTTGGATTAGCAAAAGATAACCTCAATCCAATCAACAATTCACGATGCGAGATATTGGAGGCGTCCGTTGCCACCCCCAAATTGGATGAGAAAAAGGAAAAGCCAAAAACGACACTCCTCGCACTCTTCGAATTGGATGATCTCAGAAATGATACAACACAAACGGAGGTTGAATCAAGAGGATTCAGTAGTGAAAACAGTCTGAAAGATGCAACGGTTGAGATGAAATACCAGATGAAATTGTTAAAATGGAGGAAAAATGGTGTCCCAGTGGAGAAGAAAGAACTGCATGACAAGTGTTCGATTGAATGCCCGAGAGAAAGGCAGTTGAGGAGAAGCTCAAGTTTGAGGTGCCCATGTCAATGGATTGCGTGTTGTAACAGTGAATCCCCCAAAAATTTGTACAATTGGAGCAAGTTGTGGGATGGTGGTACCATATTCCCGCTCGGTCTAAAGAGGTCTTTATCGGAGTCGTGTAAGGATCGGAAATTATTCCGGGACCAGATTGCACAACAAAAGGTCGACAGTGCTAATATGAGAAGTCAGAGGGTTGATCCGCATAAGAAGAAATGGATGCTAGGCCGTAGTTTTAGTCTAAGGTCAGGTTCTTCTTGTTCTCATAATAAAAGCAATAATGGCTTTGTTAAATTTTATCTGCCTTCTTTAAAGAGGAGTAGGAAGAGAGCTAATGACGACAACTCGGTGAAAGAGAAGAGGTCATTTGGGATATAATTGTTTTAACAATGGTTGTTTTATCTGTCATTGGGATATTTTTTTTTTTAGATGATATCTTTGGAATATTTGTATTTTGTAGCTTTAATCTAGAAAATTGTATTAGAATTATATTCTTTCCAATTGTTTCCGAAAATAAATAGCTCATGAATTGAGCGCTTGCAATGAAACATTATTCTAACTTAGAAAATTTAATTAACATTTTTACCCCCACAACATTTTACTATTATTAAGGGCTTTATTGTAGGATTTGTTATGCAATTCCCCAATTGTTGTTGTATGCCAATCGAAAGGATTAATTAGGGCTGTTTGGCTTCCAATTGGGAATGGGTATGAGCACATGAATTGAACTGAAAAATACTATTTCTGTGAAAAAAAATTCAGTTCACGGGAATAGTAATGCGGCTGAACAGGACTAAATTTGCATTTTTCCCTCAACATGTCATACTTTTTTATAGCGTTTATAATTTAGAATTTAATAAGAATAAAAAAGAAAAAAAATTAAGTCTGTTAAATCAGAGCAGGTATCTACTTTTCAGGAGTAAAAACGAAGCAGATAAGGGTATAATCATATCTATATACATATTTTTTTTTTTATCATTTTTCGAATATAGATACAGAGCGATTTCAGACGAATACGGATACGGGTCCAGGTCATATCGGCTATTTATTAAAATAATATAAAAAATATTCATCTAATTATAATGATGAATAACATAAAATTTTTGTAATACATATTAAAATATATAGTATATATCTACTATTCAAATATATATAATTGAAACGTAAAATCATATTAGTATCATTTATTCACGCGGATATTTAAATATCGGATATCCACATCTAAGTTTTTGAATATGGACCGGATATTTTCCATACCGTTTTCACCCCTAATCCACTTACATCTTTTTTGGTGACACCAGATTGCACCCTACATTTTCAAGTCCAAATAGTCAATCCAATCCTTTCAACATGATTGGTATATTAAAATGTGCTTACAGATCAAATTTTACATTTTTTTTGAATTCTTTTACTATTTATTAAGATAAGTACAAAAATTCAATGGTATGAAAACAATAATTTTATAAATACTAAATAAATAGTAAATATATTAAAAAAATGTAAAATTTGACCAGCAAACACATTTTAATATATCCATTATATTGAACAGTTTGGATCGACTATTTGAACTTAAAAAATATAGAATATAATTTGGTGTCACAAAAAAGAATGTAAATGGATCCCTCATATAATATAGATACTGGACGCTAGAAAGAGAGAAGAAAAGAGGGTTGTGAAATCTTCAAGCCAACAAAACTCAGCACATATCCTAAGTAATAGAATATTTCTGGTTGGATCCAGATCGTTCCATCGGAATTAGAACTAATTCGATCTGAAGTGGAATACACAGAGCTATTTTAATATTCTTGTGAATTAAAATCGGATAATTCGGATCTTATGAAAATATGATGTTATCTTAGGTGATATTTTTTTTTTCTTTTCTTTTGGGAGAAATATTAATTCACTAGAGAGGTAAATAGAAATTATAAAGTGAGGCTATGATACTATGTATAGTGCACATTAGTTTATAGTTTGTAATTCAGAATAATATCTTTTTATATGAATATGTATTTATAAATTAAATTTTTATATTTTTAAAAAAAATTTACTTTCCTTTTATATGGTTAGAAAATTATTATTTTTGAGTGGTTTAGAATTTTCAAATTAAGTAATATTCTACTTATATAAAAAATAATAAAATAATTCTTAAAAAAAACGTAAAATTTAGTTTATAAGTATATATTTACATAAAGACCATATTAAACTGTTTGAATTGATCATTTGCACCTTGTTGAGATTGAGGTACCGAGCTACTTGAAGCGCCATATACCTTCACAATCGAGATGTGAGACTTGATTGAGCCTCACGGAGTAAGTTAATGTCTTTGATGGTTCGATAGTATTGTGCTCGAAGTTGCCTTTGTTCCTTTTCAAAGTTTTGAATTCCTTGTTGTGTTTCCACACGATGAGATTGCATTTGTCGACATAACCAAATCATTTGTTCATTTAACCCTTGTGGAAATTGATCATCTTGACGAATCGCTTTAGTGCGTGGTACATGGACTGGTGGGGCTTGTGATGGTTCTTGTTCTGGGTTCTCTTGTTCTTGGTTCTCTTGGGGATCCTAATATTGGTTTGGTGCAGCTCCTTGTACATTTATCCATTCGTTTATATCCCACAAATTGGGTCTGTAATGCCTTAGTCCCGAAGGTGAATGAGTATGAATCCAACCCATCTTTGTCAAATGATCAACCAAATGAATCGGGAAACTGAATTGTTGTTCCTCGGGTATTTCAATACTATTGATTTTATTAATGAGTTTAGCAATATCGCAATCGAGATACCTTGCTATTCAAGGTGTTTTTCATGTGGCGAAGGATGATGTATGATATATTGAACCGTTTGTCATCCAACTGAATGAGGTGGCGGAGGTAATACATGGGACCTCATTCAAGGTTGGTTTTTAGAGTTGCTTTAGGGATAAGGATGTTGTTGATGAAGGTAAAAAGCAACCGGTGTAGGGATGGAAGGTGTGAGAATGGTGATTTGGAGGGCAGAATCGAGTAGAGAGAAGAAGAGAAATCACCACTCAATTCTTGAAATGATGAAGTATGGTGGCCGGAGTAGTGAGAGAGAGAGGGAACTGTGGTGTAGAGAGAGAGAGAGACATAAATGAGAAGGTGTGTAAAGAGGAAGGGACGGGTCTGGATCCGCATTTAACCCTTTTTCGCGTAAAATGTTATTGACGTTTGTCTCAATTTGTGTGTATTTCTGCCAAAAATGTTATAACGACTGTAAAACATTACGTAATGTTTTGCACTGTCTCCAAATGACCATTTTTCCAAAAATTATAATTCTCAGGATTTGAGGAATTGATTTAAAATGTTACCAACGTTTATAAAATGTCACAACATTTTAAATTAATATTAAATGTCATAAATTTAACCTTATCAGAAGTCTGAGTATATAAAATGTTATAACATCTTTGAAATGTTACAACGTCTTTGTAAAAAAAAATAATGTCAAAAATGGTACCACATTTCAGATATTATTGAAGGATAAATCGTTACAACGTTATAACGTTTCACATTAGATCTTCTGTATTTTTCAGACTTCTGAGATTCATAAAATGTTCCAACATTTTCAAAAATGTTACAATATTTTAGTGAAGAAGAGTATCTCATAATTGGCTAAATTTCAGATGTTGTTGAAGAGTAAATCGTGACAATGTATATAAAATGTTATAACGTTTCACATCAGAAATTTAGAATTTTCATAAGAATTGGCATAAAACTTCATAATGATTTAAAAATGTTATGTAGCGTTTTGCACTGTGTCAAATGTGCACAAAATTAATTTTTAAAATGTTGAAATTTTATTTAAAACATTACCAACGTTTACAAATCGTTACTAACATTTTGACTGTTTTGCTTGTTTTCAGTAGTATATCTGCTAAAAACGTTCAAATGTTTTATAAACATTTTCAACGTTTGGCACTTGTGTATTGGTATTAAAATGAACTATTTTGATTGCTATGAATTGATTTGAAATGAAATTGAGTAAGCCTTATTCTCTAAGTTCAAGCATGTTTAATTTAAATCTTAATTCATTGTGTTATTGTGTATTCAAGGGTTTTGTAAAAATATCGGCAATTTAGTTTTTGGTGTCTATATGAATGAGTTATGTCTCACCATTTTCTATGTGATCTCTAATAAAATGATGCCTTATTTCTATGTGCTTGGTTCTAAAATGAAAAACCAGATTTTTGGATATCATTATGGCACTAGTATTGTCACACATAATTGGTGTGTTGCGGAAGTAAATTTCATAATCATTTAGAATTTGGATCATCCAAAAGATTTGTGTGCAACAACTACCAGTCACAAATACTCGGCTTTTGTAGTGGAAAGGGCAACCGGGGTTTGTTTGCGACTTGACCATGAGAAAAGTGAACCACCAAGAAATTAACATATATTACTTGTACTCTTTTTGTCCATTCAGTCTCCAACAAAATCGGCATCGACATATCTTACCAAGTCTAAGTACGATTGCTTGCCATATCATAATCTCAAATTTAAAACTTCTCTTGACATATTTAAGAATTATTTTGATGGCTTTCAAGTGTAATTATTTGAGATTTGCTTGATACCTAGCACATAGACATACTGCAAACAATATATCGGGTTTACTAGCGGTTAATTAGAGTAAGCTACCTATAATAGCTTGGTATTGAGTGATGTCAACTGATGTGCCATTTGGATCTAAGTCAAGATTTTCATTGGTTGCCATGGGCGTCTTGCTCATATTGTTCTCGGTCATTCCAAATTTCTTGATCAACTCTTTTGCATACTTGGTTTGGCTCACAAAGGTCCACAAGTTGCTTGATTTGGAGTCCCAAGAAGAAGTTCAATTCACCCATCATGCTCATCTCAAATTCACTACTCATAAGAGAAGAAAATTCATCAGCAAGTGCCACATTAAGTGAACCAAAAATTATATCATCTACATAAATTTGCACCATTAAGATTGATCAATATCTTTTCTTAGTGAAAAGAGTTGTATCATTTTCGCCTATAATAAATTAATTATCAATTAGAAATGAACCAAGTCCACCATATCATACTCTAGGAGTTTGTTTGAGTCCATATAGTGCTTTGGTGAGTCTATAGACATGGTTAGGAAATGCCGGATCAACAAAGTTTTGAGGTTGGTTAACATATATCTTCTCATCTATGAATCAATTCAATAATGCACTTTCAATATCCATTTGAAATAGTAACCCATTTGGTACCAATAATCATTATATCATTTGGTTTATGTACAAGGTCCCAAACCTTGTTCCTTTCAAATTAAGCAAGTTCTTCTTGCATGATACAAATCAAATTAGGGTCTACATTTGCATCCTTAAAATTTTTAAGTTCAATATTGGATACAAATGCACAATGACTAATCATTTGGCTTAATTCCGCCCTAGTTTTAACCATTTCCCGAGAATCCCCAATTACATTAGAAAGAGGATGAGAAGATACTTCTCTTAGGTCTTCAGAAATTTGGTACTCAGGTTGTGTAGGTTGTGTCTCTTCGGTTTGTATTTCATCAACTAATGGATCTGCATCAACATTTGTCGCATCTATGTCGGGTTGATTTTCAATTGTGTCGGCTCTTGCTTCAACTCCATCTTTATCAAGAATTGGTACTTCAATTCCTATAATTTGAATACCTTGCTTGACCTTTTGATTAGCACATTCATCAAACTTAACATCCACGAATTCAACAACAATCCGTTGAGATATAATGTAAATTATATAGGCTTTACTTGACATTGAATACCCTACAAATATTCCCTCAACTGATTTAGAATTGAATTTGGTTACTTTGGGTGATTCATCAAGAACAAAGCACTTAGATCCAAATATCCTAAAATGAGATATTGTTGACTTATACCCCTTCCATAGATTATATGGTGTTTTATTCAATATCGACCTTATGCTGACGCGATTTACTACGTAGCATGCCGTATTGATCGCCTTGGCGCAAATGTGTTTGGGCAAGGAGTATTCATTGAGCGTGGTATGAGTTAGCTCAACTAAGGTTCGATTTTTCCTTTCAACAACCCCATTTTGTTGAGGTGTGTGAGGAGTCAAATACTCATGTTTATATCTCATTTTAGAGAAAAATCGATCAAATTTCCCCCCATTGTCACTCCTAATTCTTATAATTTTTTATTCGTTTTTATTTTCAACACGTTTGCAAAATTCAATGAAATGACTAATTGCTTCATCATTGTGTTGTAGGAACAAAACTCAAGTAAAGAGACTATAGTCATCTATAATTACATATGCATATTTCTTTTTGGCCAAACTTGGTACACCAATTGGTCCAAACAAATACATGTGTAATAATTGTAAGGGTTGATTGGTGGAAACATGGTCTTTGGATTTAAAACTATTTTGGTTTGTTTTCCTTGAACACATGTATCGCATAGTCATTCAAGTTCCAAATTATGGATTGGTAGCCCGCGCACAAGGTCCAATTTAACCAATTTCTTAATGGTATCAATTGAAACATGTCCTAATCTATGATGCCACAACCATGAGCCCATGGTTATAGCACTTAGACATGTCTTACTAGAGTCAAAATGAATAAAATACAAGTAATAAATATTTTTCTTTCTTTTACCTGTGTATATTAATGCGTCATCTGAAGACCCAACTAAATGATAAGCATCAATATCAAATTTTGCATAATAGCTGAAATCACATAACTTACGAACACTAAGTAAGTTATAATTTAACCCTGCAACAAGATATACATTGAATATGGTCAAGTGTTGGTTACCAATTGTGCCTATTCCAATAATAGAGTTTTTCTTTTAATTATTACCAAAGGTAACCGTACCTCTATCATATGGTTCTAAGAATTTGAAAATTAATTTATCACTGGTCATATGATGCGAGCATCCACTATCAATGATCCAAACACTTTCTTTTTGGGTTATAATCAAACACACATACAAAGTATACATTAGTTATTGTTGAGTTAGTAACTAACATATACCTTGTCTTAATCTCCCCCTTTGTTTTTGACAATTATAGTAAATTATGGGAGATTAAGTATGCATCTAAGCTAAGGTTGCTTTAGAAACTCAAACAACATTTGGGTTGTTGCCTCCATTCTTAAGCTTATATTCTAATGAGGTACGACCAATTTTGCAACAATAATTATAAAATGTAATTGATGGCTTTTGAGTAATAGAACTTTGTTTCAAAGTGACTTGGTATTTTCTTTTTATCTCATGAATTTTATTATTGTATCAAAAGACCTATGTGTGACACTAGATGAAACATTCTTAGGTTTGTTATGATGTTGGGGAACATCTTTTACCAAACTCTTTCTTTGTGTTTGATTTTGTAAAACATTTTTATTTTTAATTTTATAAAATCATCCATCCGATTCTTTAAAATAAGTTTTGTTTGACCCTTTTGGATTGAATGTGCTTCTATCATTGTTTTAAAAATTAATTTTGTTTTTATAATTTTTATTATTATACTTGTACCAAAATGCATAATTTGGTGACTTTTGATCTTGTTTAACATTTAAGACATGAAAATGCTTCACTTTGGGTGACTCATTTCTCAAGGGAATCTTGCCATTTTTGGTGAAAAATTGATAAGTAGAGAGTATTGATCACAATTTAACTTAAATTTGTAATTTTTAGTGTTTGAAGTTAAAGTATGTCCCCTTTTTCTTTTAGGCTTTGTGAGTGGTTGAATGCATATGAGAATTGACCTTTCTTGTATCCAAGACTTGTTGCATCAATTTTGCGAGACAATTGGCCATTGATCAAATTATCTATGTAATAAGGATCTAAACTAGTGATATTTCAGAAATATCACTATGAGACCTTAATGCCCTATTCTCGGTTTCTAAAGTTTGAATTTTAACTTTTAAAATACCTAATTCACCCATGTGTGATGCTTTTAAATTCCTAGCTTTATATTTTAACATGCTATTTTTGGCAAGCAATTTTTTGAATAATACCATCTTTTTCAATCAATGTTTTATTGGACTCATCAAGGAGATATTGCAACCTAGATTCATCATCATAATATATTACAATTTCATTGGTGAAAGTGTTTGAATCATCGGTTTCTAACCAATTGGTATGCAAGTTATTTTTGGTCTCATCAAATGGACCATTATATTCTTCATCACCTTATTTCTCATCGGTCAATTCATTCATGATTTCAATACCATCAAAACAAAAGTTTTAATGTATCTCATTAGTGGAGCTAGTTGAGGCTTCGACTTCACCATCTTCATTGTTGATGTTCCTTGATTTGACAAGGTATTTAAGGAATTCGATGGTGGTCTGAATGGTGATGTTCTTCCTTGAGATGATGGAATTGACATCAATAGTTGAGGGGCCTTCATCTATACTTGTTATCAATGCAAGGTTGGTATCTTGTTCATTTTCCAACTCCATGTTGGAGTACTCCACCTCACTATCATCGGAGAATGAAGCTTACATGGCCTTGGCCTTTTTCTTGCCTTTAAACCTTTCATATTTTTGTCTCGGCCTTCTACCATGTTGCCCTTCACCATCCACATTCTTCGATCGGGGAAAAAGTTTGCAGCAAGTTTGAATAGTGTGCCATTCTCTATGACATGCAAAACACATCACTCTTTTACTTTATCTTCTCGTTCCTTATTGTATTTCCCTTCGAAATCAAGCATGCCTTGGAACATCTTTGACAAGAGAAGGGCATCTTTGAAAGTTTCATGATCAATTTTGTTTATAAATTGATAATTTGAAAGATGAGTGTTTGAGGAGCTAGGAGGATTGCGGATTTGTGCAGGAAAGACCATGGTTTTAGATTTTGAGCTTTGCTTTAGCTCTCCTGATTGTCGAAGTTTGTCTTCGAAACTTCGAAAGTGTGCATAGAGGTCATCCGGTATGAATGAGTCGTGTGTGCCTTGAATTGCTTTTAGTGCAGTCACCAAGCTGGACCATTTGTTCCTCATTAGCATCACTCTTAATAGCTTTCCTACAATTTTGAATATTGTTACAAAGCGATTTTTCCAATTCGGTAAATTTATTTTGGATATGCATAAGTCTGTTATACATATCCTCAATGCTTTCGCCATCTTCAACCTTAAAGGTTTCAAATTTGGCTTCTAAACCGATTATCTTGGTTTGTTTGATTTGGATATTTTCCTCATATCGATTTACAAGGGCATCCCACATTTTCTTTGCGGTTGATCAACTACCAAAGATTAAGGCCATCGATTCACTAACCAAGTTAAATATGGCATTGGTTGCAAGATCATTGTCTTTCCTGGTTTGTTTAGATTCGGTACTCTCTACTTTAACCTTTGCGGTACTATCGGTAGCGATGGTAGTGAATTTTGGTGTATACCCCTTGCCAACCACATCCCAAATCTCAAGAATATTTAAGTAATTAATCGTTGTTTTCTTTCAATGCATGAAGCTTTTGGTTGTATTGCCGAAAATTAGGAGTTCCTTCACACATCTATAGGGTGTCATTGGTCAAGTTGATCTAACTTGAAATTAAGTGTATCTTAATTCGAGTAACTTGCTCTGAAACCACTTTGTTATACTAAATGCACCGTTAATCACTACAAAAACTAAAAATAAATGCGATTAAAAGTAAGAATAATTATATTGCTCTCCTCACGTCCATCTCCGCACTCTCTCTCTTCCTTAACTGCCATATATCTCCTCACTTATTTCGCTAAAAATGTCCATTTATCCCCGCATTAAATTAGATTGTCATTTAATACCAAGTCCAGCATTAATTATGCTTTCCTCTAATAACAATTTCCACATTAATTATTCCTTTAAAAACAATCCCCGCATTAATTATACTGTTATCTAATAACAATCCTCGTTAATAAATGCTTATTTGTTATTTCTGAGAAGTATTTATCCATGTAACATAAAGTATTTATCCATATAATATAAAGTATTTATCATTATGTTTGAGAGTATTTATCATTAATATTTACTGTAAGTTACAATTATGTTTGAAAAATATTTATTTATGTAACATAAAGTATTTATCATTATGCATGAGAGTATTTATCATTATGTTTAACATTATTTATCATTGATGTTTTGTTGTAAGTGCAATTATGTTTGAAAAATACTTATCTATGTAACATAAAATATTTATCATTATGTCTTAGAATATTTATCATTGATGTTTTACTGAAAATTATAATTATGTCTAAGAAGTATTTATCTATATAACATAAAATATTTATCCATCTAACATAAAGTATTTATCATTGGGTGAGGGGATTGTTTATTTTATGATCCCCAGTTGTGTGGAGACAATAAAAAAAAAATTTTGTGCGAGGGATAACTGACAAGTATTTATACAGGGATTGTTTATTTAATGGTCCCCAGTTGTGCGGAGACAATTAAAAAAAAATTGTGTGGGGACAATTAATAGATTGATTTATTCAATCATAAATAGAGATCGTTGCATATGTATTAATACTTTGCAAATCCACAATAAATACTAACAGTTTCTGCGGAGTATTAATGATTTGAGCGGTCCCCCCATGACTTTTTTGGCAGTTTGTGCGGGGTTGAGACTGCGGGGATTGTTATCAGGATCCTAAAAGTAAATATATGAATTTAGAGAAATTTAACACACGGGATGTTAACAGAGTTTGGCAAAACAAATGCCTACGTCTCCAAGGCTTCACAACCTCTTCTAGGTGTGCCTTTCTATTACCTAATATGAAATGATTACAATTTGTGAACCGTTGAGCATTTACAATCCAAGCGGGAAGGTAATCGGTGAACTAGAGATGCGAACAAAGTCTCTAAATTTAAGCTATTTAAGATAAACACTCAAAAGATCACTCTAATCTAATCTAACTCAAGATTAGTGAAGTGGATTTGAGATTGTTTGAGGGATTTTGACGTTTTAAGCTCTCATAACAATAGAGTAACCAAGCTCACAGAAAAACAATGTTTTTGAAATTTGGAGCCGGCTGAGATGATTTGGGAAGAAAGCCCAAAGTCCTATTTATATAGAGTTATTTAATGAGCTGTTTGGCTTAAAACGTTACCAATGTTTTAGTTCAAAATGTGATTTAGAATTTTGATTTCCTGAGACTTCAGCTAAATCGTTACCAACGATTGTAAAACGTTATGTAACGTTTTGCACTGTACAACTTGATCAAAAATAGAAATTCTTTGAAGGTTGAATTAGTCAAATAGACACCAAAAACCGTTAACTTGATCAACTTGATCAAACGTTACAACGCAGATTTAATTAAATCGTTATAATGATTTACAAATGTTACCAACGTTTGTGATTCCTTCTGAGTTTGATCAAGCTGTACTTTAGCGTTTCTAATAGGCTGAAATCGTTATAACGTTTTACAAACGTTACCAACGTTTGTTCCCTGTTTAAACAACATCAAACTAACTTTACCAAGTTTTCGATTTTACAATTTAAATTCTTACTAAGTCTTCATGATTTCTTCACTTTAAGCAATACATATTGTAATTCCGATTGTCTTGAATCTGCATAACTATAAAATAGAAGAAATTGTAAAATTAAATAATTGTATATTTTTGTAAATTAGTCAAATAGATGAAAAAGATTATAGCTAGAACAACAGTTTAGAACCACCCAAGTTAGTCCAGATATAGTAGAAAAATACACCAAAAACCATGTTAAGACCCTCTTTATCCTCGATCCGGCCGGTCCAGATTTTGACCACAGTACGGGTCGGTTTCACGATTTGACCGATCTGGTCTTGGACTGACCGGTTTTTTCAAAACACTAGACAAAACTAATAATAAACAAGTGCTAATAAAATACGGTGTATGACCAAAAAAACCAGTTGCATTTGGATGCCAAACAATACGATATGTTATATCATAAACAAAATAATTTATAATTATTATGGCTCATGTGCTACACAAGGGACCGGTATTTTGAAATTTGAATATCTACTCAAACTTTGAAACCGGTCCTTTAAATACCAATCCAAAATTTAGGCCAGACAAGAAAACTGTGGTCCTTTAAATTTGGTCGGAAAAAAGTTGCATAAGGAGGGAGGTCTCAAATTCTGAACTTTACCTTTTACATAGGTAGAAACTTAATTATTATTTTTCCTTTTCTTAAATACAAAGCTGGGATATAGAAAACATAAATCCTTATGATTTTAAAGGGAATTGAAAATACGGTAAATTAAGATATAAAAAACACAACAAATGATATTGCCTTACACAACAACAAAGAAGCAATGAAAATAAATAGTTTTGTTCACAATAACCCTTATCTAAGAGTATTTTTAGAGTAAAACTAGGGTATTTTTAAGCTCACCAAGTCTATCGATGAACTTATCTCATATACTTATCAAATTGACTTTGATCGACAAATCCAAACTATTAAAACTGACATACTTTATGAGTAATTACATGCAAAATTTATAAATTTTTGGATTAATTTAGTATAAAGTAAAAATGGTAAACAGAAAAGCTTATAAGTTAATTTTGATAACCTTTACTTTTCCTTATTTTTTGACTGCTTAACTTTAAACTAAATTAATTCGAAAATTTATAAATTTTTGGATCTAGATACATCACTCATAAAGTACTTCATCGTTTAAAAACACCCTAGCTGTAGTTGTATTTCTGTACATTCAAATTCATCAAAACTGCTCGCACTATTGGTCATCTAATGAAAGAAAAGCCTAGGCAAAAAAATTCTGCTCTATACCAAACTATCAGCCCCCAAGAAAAAAAAATTCATCACTAAAACCAAAAACTTGTAGAGATAGCCTTAATTTGACCCCAAGTACTAGGAACCAATTTTCTTATCAAGAAAATTAGAGACTGGAGCATATTATGATGCGCAACCAGGATACTTCATCTCTGAGAACGATCAATCTGATTTTGGACCAGTATTAAGGTAACCCACTAATTATCAGCAAAATTCAGGGATCCAAATCCACACATTGCCTATTCTCAGCACATACTGTACTAAAACCCAATTTGCCATCCAAAAATTCTGATTCAATATCATCATCATCACTATCAATCTTGACTGGCATTGCTCTATTCTGGTACCGCCGCCGCCTCAGCAGAAAAACATTATAATAATAACTCACAAGTCCCTTCCAGCTTTTGCTTCTCAAATATTTAAAAAGCGAAGGCCAAAATTTCTTGTCATCAGAAGGCAGGTTTGCACTAATTATAGACTTGAATTTCTCTTCTTCTTCTTGAGTCCAGGAAAGCGCCACCTCCTCCCCCATTTTTTGAAACCCCATGGCATAAAAAGCAGGGCCCAGCTCACATTTTAGTTTGAGCTTGTTTTCGGCCACATGAAATCTAATGCATTCTGGTGAGCCCGGGATAACACACTGGCAATTTTTGCTACAACCTATTTCTACTATTGGAGTATGGGAAGCTTGAAATGCAGTTTTATGCTTGGGTGACCAGAAAGAGGTGCCTAAATATTTCAGTGAATTGGGGTCTAATGTACTGACATAATTGGAAAATTCTGGTATGTCAGCTTGATGATTGGGGCCCACAGGTACATCAGACTCCTCATCCATGGAGAGCCAGCTGATGGAAGGTGGAGCAGGGATGGTATGCTGTTTGGTAGAACCAGTACTGGATGTAACTGGAGGTACTGAGGTTGAGTTGAGTCGTGGGCTTGTTCTTGTATTTTTTCCTTTATTCTTCAAGAGTGGACTGGAGGACAAAGGAGTTTTCTGAAATTAATACAAAGAAGGTGAGAGCTGACTATATATGTGCTAGTTGTGTAAAACCCACATAAATAATCTTTGCCCCACAACTAATATTTCAATATTAAAAATGATTTTCATATGTTTTTATGCAGGTATGTACCAACCAAATCATGCACATATCATAGTGAGATGCAGCTTCGAACTTTAGATCAACGAAGGAAGAGGAAAATCTTGTTTTTAAAAAGACAAGATCAAACTTTGTTCAATCTGGTCCTGGTTTTTATATTTTATTTTTTATTATTCAAGTTTGTCAGCCTCTTTGACCATTGCACTTGGTTAAACAGTTCACAAAGCCTGATAATAATTCAAGGACCAAATTTTTCTCTAAAAGGTATATTATATCAGAATTGGTGATGAACCAGAGGAGCAGACTGACAACAAAAATTATTTGTAGAAAAAAAAAATTATTGACCTGCTTAGGAGGCTCGACAGAGCAATCTTTCCTGACATTCTTGATAAACATTTCCTTCCTCAGCATCACTGCCTGTGTAAAGTAATCAGCTGTGGCATTTGACTTGCCACATTTTGCATCATTCAGACAGGGCTCCATTTTGAATGAAAGGTCACTTGGCTTCTTAGCAACGGTCCTCAACCAATTCAGCATACCAATTGTTGCATCTCTCTTTCTCTTTAGAACAGGAAGCACTCCTGTTAAGTGAGCTACAACAGTCAATATGAGAAATTAGTCAAAAAATAATGCCCAAATTGCTCCTCATAAAACCGTGGTCAATGTTCACGTACATAAATATATTTTTTTTTGTCTTTTTGGAGGTAGTAGGCAATCAACCACTAACATTTTGTGAAAATAACAAAAAGTTATTTACACAGTGGTTTGGATATTACAGTGATTGGTACAAAGCAAAACACAAAAAAAGGAACCCTTGAACAATGTTGTAGTAAAGCATCCTTACATCATGAAAGGGTGTCAAGAGCATCAAATAATAAAATAAAGAAAAGATCTTGAAGTTCGTTTTTATGTTCCCACAACTTTCTAGTTTCTACCATTTTGGTTTGCTTCACTATAATTTGGTCCAAAGTCAGAAGAACCAAAATCAAGTGAGGCATACAACTAGTGTTAGAAGGATATATTTCCATAACATTACGAATTGACTCAACATGTGTGCTGACTAGGATTATCATTCCTTTATTTTCTTTGATGAACGAGAGACTGAATTAGCACACAATTAGAGTGCTCAGAATTTTCTAAAAAAATTTGGTGATATTTTAAGATAAGTTTTAAAATAATTGGTTGGTTCACATCAAAAGGATGGGTTCCTGTCACAATATTTATCTTGACAATAGGCTAAACAAAAACTACAAGTTAAAAGAGTAAATTCTTAATATGAATAGATTATTTAAGAAATTTGGTTAATTCAAATACCAATTTTTTAGAATTTGTTTACTATTTTTTTAGATAGGTTTAATCAATACTTTTAAATGGCATAGAATCTTTAAATCAAGTGATTTTCTACCTATCTACAAAAATAGAATTTTTTTTCTAAAAAATATAAAATTTGATCTAAAAGTGCAATTTTATATGGAGATCATGTTGAATGGTTCATATCAATTGTTTGATCTTTAAAATGAGAAATATTGATCCATAGGACATACGAATATGCATTATGAATAGTACCATAGAATTTCAAGCTTAAAATCTACCACTCTATGCATTGGATTTCAAACTTAAAATCTAATATATAGCCAACTTTTCAAGATTGTTGAACTAAATCTATTGCAATTAGAATTTCATCTCACATGAATTACCTCCATTTAAAGCTGAATGGTCATTTCCATGCTCTTGGGAACGGCTTCTTACTCTTCCAAGGGTTAGACCTAGATTTTTCTCGGGAAAACTCTGGGTACATCTTTCTAGCGAGCTGAGGTACTTCGCATAAATTAGTTTCACCTATTGCACAAAACATCCATACTTTAAGGACTCTTATATGAACAAAATAGTGAGTGAGGCTACAATACTTTGCAATGCGCATATTTGTCCATACTATGGATCCATATTTCCGTTTTCAAGGTTCAAACTAATCGATCCAAATCGATAAAAATGATCTCCATATGAAACTGTACTTGTCAAATTTTACATTTTACTATTTTTTTTATATAGGTAGAAAATCAATACTTTCAGATTGTCCATAGTAAAAAAAAGTCTAAAAAATGCAAATTTTGGTCTTCAAGTATATTTTCATATGAAGATCATGTTGAATGATTTGGATTGATTTTTTGAACTTTAAAAATGAAAATATTGATCCATAGCACAGACCCATGTGCACATTGCAAAGTACCATAGCCTCACTCACAAAATAATTCTGATCTTGTACCTAGCTACAACCATCACAAGAATACTTCGACAGGTTCATTCCAGTTTGATTGAATTCACAAAATGTTGTTTAGGGTTATGGATCTAATGATGATTTTCTTATTTGTATAATTCAAGATCTGAATCCTACATGATGTTATTCACAAATCAAGAAATGGTTCCACAAAGTTCATTTAACAAAAGTTACCGCGGGGCCGAAAGTGGGACCAAGACCAGCCAACTCTGACACAGCAGGCCATGACCGGGTAACCGTGACGGGCGTGTACCCGCCTCTCTCCTTAACTAGACAAAAAAGCCTCCAGAGATCCACGTGACACCCTTCTCCGATGATAGCCGGGAGAGGCAGGAACTCGGTATTCACCTCTCCTTTGCGCGACAAGTCTTTGAAGAAGGCTGACAGGACCTGGTCGAAAGTCAGCTGAGATAGATCGGTTGGTGCCTCGAGATTAGTGCATAGACCGACCGCTTTGAGACTGCGCAAGATGTCTGGTGCGCCTGGAGCCAGAGCTCCCATCAATGAGAAAAGAAAAGCAAAAATTGGGGGGAAGGGAATTTAAGTAAAGGGGTGTTTAGAGGGGGTCGGGGTATATAAAATTGAGGGATTGAAATCGGAAATTTGCCTTTTTTATCCTATACAAAATTTGATTTTTGGCGTATTGGACATTGAAACAAAAATTTTCACTCTTTTTTAGTTCTAAAAACTTGATTTCGGTTGGGGTGGAGAAGTTAGGTTAGGTTTAGGATTAGGGTTAGGGTTAGGGTTAGGGTTAGGGTATTGTAGTTTCCAATTATTTGGTTTGTTTTGAATAGAGGATATAGACTTGAGAGAAGAAAGAGGTGAAGAAAAATTTATTTATAGAAGGTGGAGAAATAATATTATTGAAGGATTAGTTTTGTGATTATTGGATTTGAATACATCGTGTTACGGTATGTGCGTGGGTTACGTAATGTGATTCACACAATGTATCTTTATTTGATTGAAAATGACATATTACGTCACGTTACGTAACCATTTAATGTTGCTTCCTTATTATAGTTTATTTTACAATATTGCTAGTGTGTATGTATAAATGGTTAGTAAAATAGTGAACTAACTCATAAAAGACAAACAAAAAGTAACTAAAACATATAGTACTAGTTTAGATTAGCAACTATTCTTCACCTATCCATACACACCCATATTTTAATATATTTTTCTTGTGAACTAACTTAAAATTTGGAAAAAAAACTTAAACGTGACTAGTCATGTTATGCTTCAAGTCAGATGTGGTTATGGTGTGAATACTATGTTTTTAGAATTTTTTAAAATCATTACTTTGATGAATTTTTTTTTATTTTTTTTGTATTTAATGAATTTTTAAAGCAATAGGGACAATGCTTAATTTTAATCTGGGGGTATGACTAACAAAATAGTTTAGGATTGCATTGTATTGTATCTAGGATCATGGCATGTAGGACCCTTATTTTTTTTTATTTTTGCTAGCAGTTTTACAATATTCACGATTTTTCCTTAAGGCTTAACTTTGAGGAATATGATGAATGATTAAGGTTTTTATCTAGTATGCATGTAGACCTGCATATTGCATTTATGAGCATATAACTTAATTTAGGAGTAGCATGGATGTAGGTAATCAAATAATGAATTGCTTAAATTTATTTAGACTAGGATTTAGACAATTGAGCACGGTATGAAAAGTATGAATTTTTAAAATAACTAGTGACCTCAAAGTGAACAATTAATTGCTAACTATGAAAGTTGATTAAAAATTGATAACCTTAGAAATATTAGTTTTGGGTAATATTTTGCTAAGTCTTCTAATTTAAAGAAAATTTTAGAATAACCGTTTATTATGAATAGACCCCTAGCGAAACTATGCAATAATTCCTTGTATGAGTGAATGCTTGGAATTGTGTGTAATCATGGTACTTGTGACAACCAAAAATACTTATTTCTTGCAATTTTAAAATTTTTCAGAAAAATACAAAAAAAAAAAACAAAAAAACCAAGAAAAGACCCAAAAAAAAAAATAGAAAAAGTAAAAAAATATAATAAAAGATGGAGGTTAGAAAAATGAGTACAGGCACCTAAATAAGACTAATTACCAATAGGCTCGACAAATTCACCCAAATTTTAATTTTTGTACAAAGTCTATTTTTTTTTCGAAAAATCATCACATGTACCAACACACTTAGTTGTCATACTTTGCTCCATCAATTAGGAAGGAAAATCAAAATTTTTATCATTAGAATTCCTATTGATTGGAAAGGATCGATTTATAATCGAATGAGAAATTAACACTCTTGGATTTTTGCGGGACAAATTGTTCAAGGTAATTATTCTAAGGGATGCATGATAAGATCAATCGTGGGGTGAATAATTATTCAAAGGAGAGATCATGAATATTTTTGAAGTTCAAATTTTTTGCATGACCATATCATTTGTACCAAATCAAGGTTCTAATTTAATTTATAGCAAGTCCTTGAGATTACATGGTTTACCCTTAGACCAGTTGGGTTGTTGCTTCCAGACAAGCAACAATGCAAGATGGGAGGCGTGATCAAGCTACTTTTGTTAGTAAATTACGTAGGGTTTTGGCCTAGGTTTTGCTTTGTTTTCTAACCTTTATATTTAATTAGTTAATGAAACAAGTTACTATTGTCCAAGTTTGTGTTCTAATGCAGGAACCATATTAATTTTGGGGCTATTCTACATCACATAGAGCAATAATCGGGTCGATTGGAAAAGCGCAACATTAGTTTTAAGGCACTTTTACGGACCTTTATGAACCCATATGAAGCTAACCCCAATACGGACCACGAGATAGCCAAATCCAGCAGCGACACTCTATGGGTACGGACCGTATGAACCCATACGGACCATAACCAAAGCGCCCTTTGGTGAATAGCTGCTCCAGCTGTATCCAGATCAAATAACTTGGACTACACTCATCTCCAGGCGCCCCCCACTCCTATATAAACCCTTTGGACCGAAGAGAAGTCATCTTAGATCAACTTTGTATTTCATATTCTATAGTTTAGTTTATAGGAGTGTGTAGAGACTAAGTAGGCAGGTACTTCATATATGGTTGTATCCCTCTTATCTCTTGTAAACATATTGTTGATGAAGCCAATTTATATAGCAAAATCACTACTTTTAAATATGGAAATGGTAAAAAAGGGTATGCAAAGTAGTCATTTTCCTAAATTATTTACTGCAAATGTGTTTTTAGGCTATGTTGGCAGGTTTTGGAGAAAGTTGTGTATTTAGGTTGAAACCAGAGAAAAAATATCATATTTAGGCTATTTCTGAAGGTAGCGTCAAAATAGGGCATCCCATAGAGCATGCAATATCTCACACAAAGTGCACAACATGCAACATGATGAAAAACACAAAAAAAATCGGCTAAGTCAGGTAAAGTGCGGCATGAATGTTGGCTTTTTGGAGCCCTCTACTTATTTGTATGACTAGATTTGCAAAATATACATAAATTGTATTTTATAGTTTTCCTTCTTGAGAAATTGTGCAGGTTCATGACAACTGAAGATTCAATAAATGCACATCAAGGATGTAGTCGTGAAGCACAAGATATTGGACTGCAAAAGAATTACTCAAGATTAAGGACAACTAATCTATAAAATTGATAAAATAAGTTTGAGACTGACCTAAGTGAGGCCTACTGTTGCAACGGAATAAATAAATTCTCAGTTGAGTCTATGATGGTTTAAATCGATCAGAACCGTCACCTCACGGTCAGCATTCCAGAGGACTTCTGTTATGAGGACCGTTGCAATGGCCCTATACCATTTCCAGAACCACTGCAACAAAATCCTAGCGTTGGGCACCATTATGTGCCCATTCTCCAAACCTGTTTAAAATACCCTACCGTTGTAACGGTCTTTGTACCGTTGCAACGGTTAGCACCACTTAATTCCTTTTTCTTAGCTCTATATAAATAGAAGCTATACCAAGGTTTGGAATTCATCTAGCCGCCTCCAACTTTAATAATTCGTATTTTCAGATCTAGAGAAAGCCGTTATTGCTTGTGCACTTAAATTAATACAATAACTCTTAAAGTGATCCTACGTGATCAACAACTACCTTGAGCCTTGCGCTCACCTTGCAATCCTTGAACCCTCGTGGATCAGATTGTTTCCTTTAAGCCTTTAGTGCTTGTGTTTGGGCCGTGTGACTTTCCAAAATATTGTAAGGGATCACCGATTTCACCTTGTATTCCTTTCTCTTTGGGTAAAGAAAGACGCACCATCTCGAATGTCATGGGCCCCGAAGACGTAGGCGTTAGTGCTAAACTTCGTAAACAACTCTCGTGTCAAGTGTCTCTAAACTTTACTATTTACTTTATTTATTTTATTCTAGTTTAGGACAAAGTTATTCTAGTTTCCGCTAAGAATAACTATATGACACACTAGGTAATTTAACTTAGATTAAAAATTTAAAATTGCCATATTCACCCCCCTCTAAATGCCTTTGGGACCAACAAGCAGAGCAGGAAAATCAAATTAAGATACATTTAATTTGATTATTGTATTAAATCTTAGATATGGTACTTCGTACACCAAAATTTATTAGAGAACCTTCCATCTTGACTCCATCTACTAAAAAATTTAGTTATTGGAATTGATTGAAGGGAAGTCGTAGAAAATGATTTCACACCGGTCTATAACAACATAATTACAACATAATCTAAACTTGCCAAAAAGATAGATCACCTTGCCATGAATGCAATCATGGGTGCAGCATATGAATCAATATGGATTGTGTTCGCAAATACTAAAAATGCAAAAGAGATGTGGGAAATCTCTTATAACCAAATATGAGGGTAATGATCAAATCAAGTGAACTAAACTAGCCGGTCTAAAAAACAAAGTTTGAAACATTTTGTGTAGAAAATGGTGAGACTGTAGAGGATGCCTATAACAGACACCTACAAATGCAAAATGAATTTATTGAACTTGGACAACTACTATCTAACAATAAGATTGTAGGAAAGCTTTTATGAGTTATGCTTAGGAAACCTAGATGAGAGTCAATGGTGAGTTCACTAGAGGTACTTGATGACAATAAATGAGTATTTACAACCCTAATACAACACTCTAATTGAAGGTGTTTTGAGCACTTTAGTAGTGTCTCCAGATTGCAAGATAATAGAGCATTTACAACCCTAATAAAACAGTCAAATTGAATGTATTTGGAGCACTCTAGTAGTGTCTCAAGATGACAAGATAATAGAGCATTTCCAACCCTAATCAAACACTCCTATTGAAGGTGTTTGGAGCACTCTAGTAGTATGTCAAGATTACAAGATAATAGAGCATTTACAACCTTAATGCAAAACTCCAATTGAAGGTGTTTGGAGCACTCTAGTTGTGTCTCTAGATTACAAGATAATATGACATTTACAACCCTAATAAAACACTCCAATTGAAGGTATTTGCAGCAGTCTAGTAGTGTCTCAAGAATGAAAGATAATAGGGCATTTACAACCCTAATACAACACTCCAATTGAAGGTGTTTGGAGCACTCAAGTTGTGTCCCAAAATGACAAGATAATAGAGCATTTACAACCCTAATACAACACTCCAATTGAAGATGTTTGGAGCACTCAAGTAGTGTCTCGAGATGGCAAGATAATAGGGCATTTACAACCCTAATACAACAACTCCAATTGATGGTGCTTGGAGCACTCTAGTTGTGACTGTATTTAGCAAGTTAATAGGGCATTTACAACCCTAATACAACACTCCAATTAAAGGTGTTTGGAGCACTAGAGTAGTGTCTCAAGATGACAAGATAATAAAGCATTTACAACCCTAACACAAAACTCCAGTTGATGGGGCTTGGATCACTCTAGTAGTTACTCTATTTAGCATGATAATAGGGCATTTACAATCCTAATACAGCACTCCAATTGAAGGTGTTTGGAGAACTCTAGTTGTGCTTCTAGATGGCAAGATAATTATACAATACCCCAATTGATGGTGTTTGGAGCACTCTAGTAGTGACTCTATTTAGTAAGATAATACGGCATTTACAATCCTAATACAACACTCCAATTGAAGGTGTTTGGAGAACTCTAGTAGTGTCTCCAGATGACAAGATAATAAAGCATTTACAACACTAATACAACACTCCAATTAAAGACATTTGGTGCTCTCAAGTAGAGTCTCTAGACGACAAGATAATAGGGCATTTACAACCCTAATACAACACTCCAATTGATGGTGCTTGGAGCACTCTAGTAGTTACTCTGCTTAGCAAGATGTTTGGAGCACTCAAGTTGTGTCCCAAAATGACAAGATAATAGAGCATTTACAATCCTAATACAACCCTAATCAAACACTCCAATTGAAGGTGTTTTGAGCACTCTAGTTGTGTCTCCAGTTTGCAAGATAATAATAAGGCATTTATAACCCTAATAAAATAGTCCAATTGATGGTATATGGAGCACTCTAGTTGTGTCTCCAGATGGCAAGATAATAGGGCATTTCCAACCCTAATCAAACACTCATATTGAAGGTGTTTGCAGCACTCTAGTTGAGTCTCTAGATTACAAGATAATTGAACATTTACAACCCTAATACAACACTGCAATTGAAGGTATTTGGAGCACTCTAGTACTTACTCTATTTAGCAAGATAATAGGGCACTTACAACCCTAATACAATACTCCAATTGAAGGT
Source organism: Carex pumila (assembly GCA_033356055.1). NCBI lineage: Eukaryota > Viridiplantae > Streptophyta > Magnoliopsida > Poales > Cyperaceae > Carex > Carex pumila. The sequence continues at coordinate 550,425 of JARJHM010000041.1, forward strand.
ATTTGGAGAACTCTAGTTGTGCCTCTAGATGGCAAGATAATTGGGCATTTACAACCCTAATACAATACTCCAATTGAAGGTATTTGGAAAACTCTAATTATGTCTCTAGATAGCAAGATAATAGGGCATTTACAACCGTAGTACAACACTCCAATTGATGTTGTTTGGAGCACTCTTCTAGTGACTCTATTTAGCAAGATAATACGAGATTTACAATTCTGATATAACACTCCAATTGAAGGTGTTTGGAGCACTCTAGTTGTGTTCCCAAATGGCAAGATAATAGAGCATTTACAACCCTAATACAACACTCCAATTAAAGGCGTTTGGTGCTCTCAAGTAAAGTCTCTAGACGACAAGATAATAGGGCATTTACAACCCTAATACAACACTTCAATTGAAAGTGTTTCGAGCACTCTATTAGTGTCTCTAGTTTGCAAGATAATAGGGCATTTACAACCCAAATAAAACAGTCTAATTGAAGGTATTTGGTGCACTCTAGTAGTGTCTCCAGATGGCAAGATAATAGGGCATTTCCAAGCCTAATCAAACACTCATATTGGAGGTGTTTCGAGCATTCTTGTAGTGTGTCAAGATTACAAGATAATAGGGCATTTACAACCTTAATGCAACACTCCAATTGAAGGTGTTTGGAGCACTCTAGTTGTGTCCCCAAATGACAAGATAATACGGCATTTACAACCCTAATACAACACTACAATTGAAGGTGTTTGGTGTTCTCAAGTAGAGTTTCTAGACGACATGATAATAGGACATTTACTACCTTAATACAACACTACAATTGAAGGTATTTGGAGCACTCTAGTAGTGAATAACAAGATAATAGGGCAGTTCCAACCCTAATCAAACAATTCTGTTGAAGGTGTTTGGAGCACTCTACTAGTGTGTCAAGCTTACAAGATAATAGGGCATTTACAACCTTAATGCAACGCTCCAATTGAATGTGTTTGGAGCACTCTAGTTGTGACTCTTTTTAGCTAATAGGTTATTTACAATCCTAATACAACACTCGAATTGAAGGTATTTGGAGAACTCTAGTTGTGTCTCTAGATGGCAAGATAATAGGGCACTTACAACACTCCAATTAATGGTGTTAGGAGCACTCTAGTAGTGACACTATTTAGCAAGATAATATGACATTTACAATCTTGATACAAAACTCCAATTGAACGTGTTTGGAGCACTCAAGTTGTGTCCCAAAATGGCAAGAAAATAGAGCATTTACAACCCTATTACAACACTCCAATTAAAGGTGGTTGGAGCACTCTAGTAGTATCTCCAGATGGCAAGATAATAGGGCATTTCTAATCCTAATCAAACACTCCAGTTGAAGGTATTTGGAGCACTCTTGTACCGTGTCAAGATTATCAGATAATAGAGCATTTACAACCTTAATGCAACACTCCAATTGAAGGTGGTTGGAGCACTCTAGTTGTATCTCCAGATGGCAAGATAATAGGGCATTTCTAATCCTAATCAAACACTCCAGTTGAAGGTGTTTGGAGCACTCTTGTACCGTGTCAAGATTATCAGATAATAGAGCATTTACAACCTTAATGCAACACTCCAATTGAAGGTGGTTGGAGCACTCTAGTTGTATCTCTAGATTACAAGATAATATGGCATTTACAACTCTAATAAAACACTCCAATTGAAGGTGTTTGGAGCACTCTAGTAGTAGCTCTATATAACAAGATAATATGGCACTTGCAACCCTAATACAACACTGCAATAGAAGATATTTGGAGCACATGAGTAGTGTCCCGAGATGGCATTTACAACCCTAATAAAACAGTCCAATTGAAGGTGTTTGGAGCACTCTAGTAGTGTCTCCAGATGGCAAGCTAATAGGGCATTTCTAACCCTAATCAAACACTCCAATTGAAGGTGTTTGGAGCATTCTAGTAGTGTGTCAAGATTACATGATAATAGGGCATTTACAACCTTAATGCAACACTCCAATTGAAGGTGTTTGGAGCACTCCGGTTGTATCTCTAGATTACAAGATAATACGACATTTACAACCCTAATAAAACACTCCAATTGAAGGTGTTTGCAGTAGTCTAATAGTGTCTCAAGAATGAAAGATAATAGGGCATTTACAACCCTAATACAAGCTCCAATTGAAGGTTTTTGGAGTACTCTAGTAGTAACTCTATATAGCAAGATAATAGGGCACTTGCAACCCTAATACAACACTGCAATTGAAGGTGTTGGGAGCACTCTAGCAGTGTTTCGAGATGGCAAGGTTATAGGGCATTTACAATCCTAATACAACACTCCAATTGAAGGTTTTTGGAGCACTCTAGTAGTAACTCTATATAGCAAGATAATAGGACACTTGCAAGCCTAATACAACACTCCAATTATAGGTGTTGGGAGCAGTCGAGTAGTGTCTCCAAATGACAAGATAATAGAGCATTTACAACCCTAATACAACACTCCAATTGTTGGTGCTTGGAGCACTCTAGTAGTTACTCTATTTAGCAAGATAATAGGGCATTTACAACCCTAATACAATACTCCAATTGAAGGTCTTTGGAGCATTCGAGCAGTGTCTCCAGATGACAAGATAATAGGGCATTTACAACCCTAATACAACACCTTAAATTGATGGTGGTTGGAGCACTCTAGTTGTGACTCTATTTAGTAGGATAATACGGCATTCACAACCCTAATACAACACTTCAATTGAAGGTGTTTTGAGCACTCTAGTTGTGTCACCAGTTGGCATGATAATAGAGTATTTACAACACTAATACAACACTCCAATTGAAGGTATTTGGAGCACTCCATTAGTGTCTTCATATTGCAAGATAATAAGGAATTTACAACCTTAATAAAACACTCCAAATGAAGGTGGTTGAAGCCCTCTAGTAATTTCTCCAGATGGCAAGATAATAGAGCATTTACAACCCTCTATTACAACACTCCAATTGAAGGTGTGTGGAGCACACTAGTATAGTGTCTCAAGAATGAAAGATAATAGGACATTTACAACCCTAATACAACACTCCAATTGAAGGTGTTTAGTGCACTCTAGTAGTGATTACATATAGATGGATAATAGGGCATTTAAAACGCTAATACAACACTTCAAATGAAGGTATTTGGAGCACTCCAGTAGTGTCTCCTGATGGAAAGATAATAGGGCATTTACAACCCTAATACAACACTCCAATTGAAGGTGTGTGGGACATTCTAGTAGTGACTCGATTTCGCAAGATAATAGAGCATTTATAACTCTTATACAACACTCCAATTAATGGTGCTTGGAGCACGCAAGTAGTTACTATATTTTGCAAGATAATATGGCATTTATAACTCTAATACAACACTCCAATTTGAAGGTGTTTGGAGCACTATAGTAGTAACTCTACATAGCAAGATAATAGGGTATTTGCAACCTTAATACAACACTCCAATTTAAGGTGTTGGGAGCGGAGCACTCCAGCAGTGTTTCGAGATGGCAAGGTTATAGGCATTCAAATCCCTAATACAACACTCCATGTAACACCCGGTAAAATTTATAATTTTCTTTCAAAAGATATTGATCATATGTATAATACTAAAAAAATTGAAAGGTTTAAATTACAAATATTCAAGCTTTAAAAAAAAACAGAAAATAAAATGCTACCGTGGCATTTTGGCCGCGTGGCTCTCATGCATACCTCCAAAATATTTTGACCCCGCCCCTTAAAAGGGTGTCATCTCTTTCTTTTGATGTAAGAGATGAAATAAAAATGAAAACTGAAAATGAAAAAGAAAGAGAAAATCCAAGGAAAAGTAAAAGAAATATTATGATAAATATATTGATATTTGATTTCATATTTGATTGGAATTCCTACTATGTCGCTTTGATTCTGAACAAGTGTTGCATTTCGAATTGGATTTCTGAACTGATTGCTAACAGGTAATCAGACTTCTCTATAATCTGTGGTTTTGATTTGTATGGTTTATTTGCTATTGAATTGGGTAATCGAATTATGATAGCATATTTAACTGGAATATGGGGTCTAGACACTGAAATTGTTTTTAATGGACTGGAAATACTGGGAATCGCCTATTTTAGGGATTCCAATTGGAATGGAATTGATTTTACTGAAAACTTAGACCCAACTGATATTACCGGTTAAATATGCATACACAATTTGATTTTTAATTGTGTGGATTAATCCAATCCTATTGAAATGGTTGATTACTGTTATTAAGCCAATTATAGAGAAGCTGCGTCGTTAAATAACTGGTTACTCGGCTTTGTAGCTGACTCCATATTGTTTCTGTTTATTTCTATTGCGACATAAGTTGATAGAACGGTGGATGGATGCGAAGATGTTGTTCTGTCACATTGCGTGCCCGGCCCGGCCGCCGAGGCATGACAGAATGGTATCAGGGCATTCGTTCCTCGGACTGTGTTTGGGTCCAAGTTTCATTTGTTATCAGTTTTCTATTTGATTGAATTGAATTGAATCCTGATCTGTCTGAACAAATTTGACAAGTATCTTGACTTAAATCTGTTTGATCCAAATCAAAATTTGACGTAATAAATAATTGATCTTTGAAAAAGTTATCGTGTTATATTTGTGTTCTAATCCATTTTGAATAAGTCTGACAAGTTTCCTGACTTATCTGAGTATATATTTGAGAGATTGATTCCTGAAAATTTTACTATCTCATCTAGTTAAAAATTTGACAGATTATCGATTCTGTAATATATATTATTTGTGACACCGTTTGATTATCATGTAGCATATTTATCTATCTGACATCATTTACACAAGTATGGAATTTAAACATAAATGAATGTATGGAAAGTAAGTTAGTATGCTTCAAGTTGATTATGCTTTTGGATTGATTTATATGTGATATATAAATTTGATTAGATTATGGTCTATCATATTTCGTTTATTTGAATATTATCTGTTTGAATTTTGGGGACAAAATTCTTTTTGAGGGGGAGAATATGTAACACTCCGGGATACATTTTTAAATATTTTGGATTCATTTATAATATTGAAAATATTAAAGGTTTAAATTGTAAATTAGACAAATTCAAATAAAAATAAAAAAAGGAGGTGGCACTAATTGGCCACGTGGCTCATGGTAAAATTTTCAACTATGGTGACTCATTTGATTCCTTCTAGATAAAAAAAACCTTCTCCTCTTTCTTGATTTCATTTAATTGGAAATAAAAAAAAAATCGAAAATGAAAAGAAAAGAAAAGAAAAATGAGAAAAAAAAATAGAAAAAAATAATAGAGAGAATATTTTGATGATAGATTTTGATATTGATTATTATTTGGTTGTTTGTCCAATTGGATTTTGACTACGTCACATTGATTCTGAGGAGTCGTTGCCACTCGAATTGGATTTCTGAATTGATCGCTATCAGGTAACCGGACTTCTCTATAATTTGTACTTTAGTTTTGTTTGGTTTAATTGAGTTTTGAATTGGATAATTGAATTGGGTTTTGGATTATGATGCATATTTAACGGGATAACGGGTCTGTGATTGAAATTTGATTTGTGGAATGATATGATCGTGTGTTATGAGAATATGAGAAATGGTATGATTGTATAAAAGGAAATGATATGGATATTGTCTGACTTGTTTTATTGATAACCCAGACTCAGATGCTATCGTCGGTTAAATATGTATTCATAATTTGTTTCGAAATTATGTGGATTAATCCAGTCTATTTCAATGGTTGTTTAATTAAGTCAGTTATAGAGAAGCGCGTCATTAAATAACCGGTTACTGAGCTTTGTAGCTGACTCCGTATTGTTTTTGTTTGTTATTTTTGCTGTGACGTAGATTGACGGGACGATGGATGGATGCGAGGTGCCTCTCTTGTCACGACTCCAGGCCTGATGGCGGGGTCGTGACAATCCAATTGAAGGTGTTTGGAGCACACAAGCAGTGTCTCCAGATGGCAAGATAATAGAGCATTTACAACCCTAATACAACACTCCAATAGAAGGTGTTTGCAGCACTCTCCAGATGGCAAGATAATAGAGCATTTACGACCCTAATACAACACTCCAATTAAAGGTGTCTGTCGCACTCAAGGAGGGTCTCTAGACTGCAAGATAATAGGGCATTTGCAACCCTAATACAACACTGCAATTGAAGGTAACTGGAGCACTCTAGTAGTGACTCTATTTAGCCAGATAGTAGGGCACTTACAACTCCAATAGAACACTCCAATTGAAGGTAGTTGAAGAACTCTAGTTGTTTCTCAAGATGGCAAGATAATAGGGCATTTACAACCCTAATACAAAACTCCAATTGATGGTGTTTGGAGCATTCTAGTAGTGACTCTATTTAGTAAGATAATACGGCATTTCCAATCCTGATACAACACTCCAATTGAAGGTGTTTGGAGCATTGAAGTAGAGTCTAGATGACAAGATAATAGGGCATTTGCAACCCTAATACAACACTCCAATTGAAGCTGTTTGGAGCACTCCAGTTGTGTCTCCGGATTGCAAGATAATACGGCATTTACAACCCTAATAAAATAGTCCAATTGAAGGTGTTTGGAGCACTCTAGAAGTGTCTCCAGATGGCAAGATAAAAGGGCAATTACAACCCTAATAAAACACTCCAATTGAAGGTGTTTGCAGCAGTCTAGTAGTGTCTCAGGAATGAAAGATAAGGTGGCATTTACAACCCTAATAAAACACTCCAATTGAAGGTGTTTGCAGCAGTCTAGTAGTGTCTCAGGAATGAAAGATAAGGTGGCATTTACAACCCTAATACAAGACTCCAATTGAAAGTGTTTGGAGCACTCTAGTAGTAACTCTATATAGCAAGATAATAGGGCACTTGCGATCCTAATACATCACTTCAATTGAAGGTGTTGGGAGCACTCTAGCAGTGTTTCGAGATTACAATGTTATAGGGCATTTACAACCCCAATACAACACTCCAATTGAAGATGTTTGGAGCACTCGAGTAGTGTCTCGAGATGGCAAGATAATAGGGCATTTACAACCCTAATACAACACTCCAATTAATGGTGCTTGGAGCACTCTAGTTGTGATTCTATTTAGCAAGTTAATAGGGGATTTACAACCCAAATGCAACACTCCTATTAAAGGTGTTTGGAGTACTCGAGTAGTCTCTCCAGATGATAAAATAATATAGCATTTACAACCCTAATACAAAACTCTAGTTGATGGGGCTTGGAGCACTCCAGTAGTTACTCTATTTTGCAAGATAATAGGGCATTTACAACCCTAATACAACACTGCAATTGAAGGTGTTTGCAGCACTCTAGTTGTGTCTCCAGATGGCAAGATAATAGGTCATTTACAACCCTAATAATACAGTCCAATTGATGGTGTTTGGAGTACTCTCGAAGTGTCTCTGGATAGCAAGATAATTGGGCAATTACCCTAATAAAACACTCCAATTGAAGGTGTTAGTAGGAGTTTAGTAGTGTCTCAAGAATGAAAGATAAGAAGGCATTTACAACCATTAATACAACACTCCAATTGAAGATGTTTGGAGCACTCGAGTAGTGTCTCGAGATGGCAAGATAATAGGGCATTTACAACCCTAATACAACACTCCAATTGAAGATGTTTGGAGCACTCGAGTAGTGTCTCGAGATGGCAAGATAATAGGGCATTTACAACCCTAATACAACACTCCAATTAATGGTGCTTGGAGCACTCTAGTTGTGATTCTATTTAGCAAGTTAATAGGGCATTTACAACCCAAATGCAACACTCCTATTAAAGGTGTTTGGAGTACTCGAGTAGTCTCTCCAGATGATAAAATAATATAGCATTTACAACCCTAATACAAAACTCTAGTTGATGGGGCTTGGAGCACTCCAGTAGTTACTCTATTTTGCAAGATAATAGGGCATTTACAACCCTAATACAACACTGCAATTGAAGGTGTTTGCAGCACTCTAGTTGTGTCTTCAGATGGCAAGATAATAGGTCATTTACAACCCTAATAATACAGTCCAATTGATGGTGTTTGGAGTACTCTCGAAGTGTCTCTGGATAGCAAGATAATTGAGCAATTACCCTAATAAAACACTCCAATTGAAGGTGTTAGTAGGAGTTTAGTAGTGTCTCAAGAATGAAAGATAAGAAGGCATTTACAACCATTAATACAACACTCCAATTAAAGGTGTTTGGAGCACTCAAGTAGTGACTATATATAGCAAAAAAATATGGCAATTGCAACCCTAATACAATACTCAATTTGAGGTCTTTGCAGCACACTAGTAGTGTCTTAAGATGGCTAGAAAAGATAGTGGTTGCAACTCTAATACAACACTCTAATTGTATATCTTTGCAACACTCCAATAGTATCGATAGATGGACAGAGAAGAGGGTAGTTGCAACTTTATTACAACACTCCAATTGATGGTGTTTGCATCACTATAAGACTATCTTCATATTGAAAGAGAAGAGGGTGGTTGCAAGCATAATATAATACTCCAATTGAACGTCTTTGCAGCACACTAATAGTGTCTCCAAATTGCAAGAGAAAAGGGTAGTTGTAACCCTAATACAACACTCTAATTGAATTTACTTTGCAGCACACTAGTATTGTCTCGATATGGCAAGAGAAGAGGGTAGTTGCAACTCTAATACAACACTCCAATTAAAGGTCTTTCCAGCATTTTAGTAGTGTCTATAGATGGTAAGGAAAGATGTTAGTTGCAATGCTAATTGAACACTCTAAGGATACATTTGAATGAAACAAGGAATAAAGCAAGAATAGAGCTAATCCCAAGTTTGAGAACAACAGCTAATCCAACTTTTGGTTGGGTTAGTAGAATAGTGAGCTAACCCAATTAAGACAAACAAAGAATAGTGGGTTAGTGCTTTTCTTACTCCATCCAAACATGAAATAGCTCAAAAGAATAGTGTTATTCTCGGATTAGTGGCTATTCTTGCTCCATCCAAATGCACTCTAATTAAATGTCTTTGCAGCACTCTAATAGTGTCATCAGATGGATAGAGAAGATGATAGTTGCAAGCCTAATACAACACTATAATTGAAAGCCTTTGCAATACTCTAATAGTGTTGTCAAATGGAAAGAGCATAAGGTAGATGCAAACCTATTACAACACTCCAATTGAAGGTCTCTACAGCACTCTAGTAGTATCTCCATATGGTAAGAGATGAGGGTAGTTGCAACCCTAATACAATACTCCACTTGAATGTGTTTCCATCACTCTAGTAGTCTCTTCATATGGCAAGAGAATAGGGCAGTTGTAACCCTAATACAATACTCTAATTAAAGGTCTTTGCAGTACTCTAGTAGTGTCTTCAAACGACAAGGGAAAAAGGTAGTTGCAACCCTAATACAACACTCCAATTGTTGGCCTTCGCAGCACACTAAATGTGTCTCTAGATGTCAATATAAGAAGGTAGTTGTAACCCTAGTACAACTCTCCAATTGAAGGTCTTTGTAGTACACTAGTAGTGTCTTCAGATGGCAAGAGAAGAGAGTGGTTGCAACACTAATATAACACTCCAATTTCCTTTCTAGCACACTAGTAGTGTCTCCAGATGGCAAGAGAAGATGCTGGTCACAACCCTAATACAACACTCCAATTGACGGTCATTGCAGCACACTAGTAGTGTCTCCATATAGCAAGTGAAGAGGGTAGTCGCAGCCCTAATACAACACTCCAATTGAAGGTCTTTACAGCACTCTAGTAATGTCCAAATGATAACGGAAGATGTTAGTTGCAACTCCAATTAAAGGTCTTTACAGCACTCTAGTAATGTCCAAATGATAACGGAAGATGTTAGTTGTAACTCCAATTAAAGGTGTTTGCAGCACACTAGTAGTGTCTCTAAATATTAACATAAGATAGTAGTTGTTACCTTAATACAACACTCCATTTGATGGTTTTGTAGCACACTAGTAGTGTCATGGTAAGAGAAGAGGGTAGTGGCAACTCTAATACAACACTTCTATTGAAGGCTTTTGCAGCACAGTAGTAGCGTCTGCAGATGGCAAGAGAAGATGGTGGTCATAACCCTAATGCAACACTTCAGTTGAAGGCCTTTGCAGTACACTAGTAGTGTCTCCATATAGAAGAGGAAGAGGGTAGTCGCAATCATAATACAACACTCCAATTGAAGGTGTTTGCAGTACTCAAGTAATATATGCAGATGACAAGAGAAGAGGGTAGTTGTAACTCTAATACAACACTCTAATTGAAGGTCTTTAGAGCACACTAATAGTGTCTTCAGATGTCTAAAGAAGTGGGTGGTTGCAACTCTAATACAACACTCCAATTGAAATCTTTGCAGCACACTAGTAGTGTCTCCAGATGACTAGAGAAGATGATAGTTGCATGATGTGAATTATTACAACACAAGTAATAAATACTAGTTGATACTCATTTCGGTTGCAAGTGTACAACCTTGTCAAGTAGTACTTAGGGATCGTCTCCACAGGGACAAGTTGGAATATTAACTCTAACCTAACAATTTAATTTAGTAAAAGAACGTAAAAAGGTTTTGTGTTTATTCAAGTGGTTTGGTTGCTATTAAACTAAATTAAACTAAAGTCTTAAAGCAAAATCTAAGTTTTTAACAAGTATGAGAAATTAGGGTTTCTTAGAGTTCCTATCCACTAGTGTTACGACTAATTGGTTTGTTAAATTTGTTCTTTTAATTATGAAGGCATAGTTTGATATTGTAGGTACAGAGGGATATCTCTATATTAATATCATCTTTAAATTAGAATAAACGTCACCTCTCAGTACTTAGCTACCCTAATCTAAAGTCATTAAGTTCTTACTGTCCCAATAAATCTAGAAAACTATCTTTCCCCTCTTAGTACTTGGCACAATTTTCTAAACTATTAGGTGAAGCCCGTATAAGACAAGCGTTACCTCTCGGTACTTAGCCTATCAAATAAACTATTCCTTATGGTCTGGACCTAATATTCAATTTCTCAATTGCAAATACCAAATCCTAGGGTTTCATGTGATTTCGATTAAGTCCTCACAATCAATTAAAATAAAGAATAGATCATAACAAAGAACAAGAACATATAAAATAAAACCAACTAAATCATAACAAATGTTTCAAGTACAGCCCTAATCAACCCTAGAAAAGCCCTTAGCCAACCATGGCTAAGATACAAATCAAATCAAATGAATAAAAGAGTTCCAAAGGAAAGAAAGAAAATAATAAAACCGGTTGATCGATGATCTCTTCTTCCTTCTTCTCTCTTCTAGCTTTTCCTTGCTCTTCCTTGTTTAAACCCTAGAAATTCTGCCTAAAAACGTCCTTAATCTGTTCTACAGGTCCCTATTTATAACCCCCTCTAAAACCTAGAAATAACCAACCAAAAATAGCAAATTCGGGCTCTGAACCGACCTAATTGCGGGCCGCAGTGCATGGAGGAAGTTAACAGACTGCGCAGAAAAAAATACTGAAGAGTCATTGCGGTCCGCAATAATATATATATATATATTTTAAGAATAAAACTGACTTACTGCGGACCATAATGGGGTGGTTGCACACCGCAATGAAAGTGCTGTGCTGAGAAGTTATTGCGGGCCGCAATGAATTTGGTTACGGGCCGCAATGGATGTTGGCAGTTGCTCCAATCTTCGTGCTAACTCACCCGTTTTGCTTTGTTAAGCTCCAAACACTTGATTACCTATAGAACAAACATAACTAGGGCAGTAACTTGAACTTTTGGACATTTCTAACCTAATTTAATCAAAACTTGGCTTAATTTACATAACAAACCCTAGGTTTCAATAGATACAATTTCAGCTTATCATTGCAATCCTAGTACAATGCTCCAATTAAAAGTCTTTGCATCACATTTTATGATGGTTTAAGTCCTACTGCAAGATTGTCTATTGATGCTTCTGCAGGAGGACCAATCGTGAACAAGGAACCTGACGATGTTTATGACCTTATTGAAGAGATTGTAGTCAACCAGCACTATTGGACCTCGGAGCGTAAAAAGCCAAATACAACACTAGGCATGTACCAAGTCAACGAACTCACCATGCTAAACACAAGGATTGATGCATTGTATAAAACATTCAACAACCAAACCAAGCAGTGAACGGTAGCAGCAATATCTTGTGGATATTGTGGAGGAGCACATGAGACAGAAGAATGTATGAATGTAGCAGAAACTAAGAAAGAAATCGAGCAAGTAAATGCCATTGACAACAGCTTCCAGCCTCAACCTGCATACAACACATGCCATCCAAACTTATCATATTCCAACAATCCAAGACATGTTGCACCTCAACAGAACTACCAACCACAACTCAATTACCAACCAATGTACAACAATTCTCAGTCAAATTACCAACTGAGGCAGTTCAACCAACCACAGTGACCTAACATCACATAATTGATGGAGAGATTCCTAAAGAAGAAAGACAAGGTGAATGTCAGCATCATGCAAAAGATTGAAACCTTAGAAAATCGCAATAAGGATTTGAAAGATCACATCTCCAAAATGGCAAGAGGACTCTCGAGTATCACATGAAGAAAAGGAAAATTTCTGGGCCAACCGGAAGAAAATCCAAGAGAGACTTGCAAATACATCACGCTAAGGAGCGACACAGCTTTCAAGAGACCTCCAATGCCCGATTTAACTCTCAATAAGATGCATGCAGAACCACTACATTACGACGAATATAGGCCGCACCAACCTAAGCAGTCTATAATCAAAGCGTAGATAGACCCGATTAAGGAGCAGAATGACACCGTAGGTGGAGACGAATGACAATCCAAACCTAAATATATTGCACCACCAGCTAATGGGTCAAAATCAGAGCTAATAATATTTATAACCCTAATTGTCTACTTTGCGATCGATTCACAAGCATATGAATCTCTCGTCTAGTATAGATGGGGATGTCGATCCACAGGGATAGTGTATTAAGGTTAAGTTGTTCACTAATTCTAGGGTTGTTTGGTTGTGTTTAGTTGTTTGGTTGAGTTATCTTGTGTTTAAGATGATCAATCAAAGTAATAAAGTAAAGGATTAAAGGTAATAAAGGGTTCTAGGGATCAGGTTATCTATCATTCAAATGAGTTTAATCTAATTTTAGTTAAATGAGCAATCGCATGCGGCTCTGTCACCATCTGCATGTTATTGCATAAACTTGTCAGGTAAAGTTATCAGTCGCACAGGGCTGTGTCACCATTCGCATGCTACTACATAAACTTACAAAAGTAAAGTTAGTTGGTCGCATACAGTTTTGTCATCACCCGCATGCTACTGGTCAAACCGTACATTTTTGGTTATCACTTCCAGTCAGAATAGCACACAGTTTGGCCGGAACTGTGCACACTAATTATGTCCTAGTGTTAATCATTAGTTCGCTATAACACCCTAACTGAGTAGGACTCATAGGGGATGGTATCCTATCCTCACCCTAAACAATCGCATAAACAATCTATGATAAGTCTTAATTATCAAGACTATAAGGTTTTAAGTTCACAGTTAAGTCCATCCTGTATTCCTTTTGTAGTTGTAACAATCGAGATTACACCACTACTGGTCTATTGAACGCGACATTTGTCTATAGATCAATAGTCCCAATAGGTCTCTACTTGAAGTTCAGACCGTAAGAGACCAACTGTTACGTCTATTTCTCTTATTGGATCTATGATAAATATACCCTATTCCTATTGGTCAACCCTATACGCCTACCATGGAGTGTACATCTCTATGCTATCGAGGTTACACACACCAAAATAGATAGTGATATAAAGAATAAAACTCAAGTAAAATTCAGATCAAGCGCAAATGATAAATATAAATAAAACCATTAGATTAACTCATAAGAATTTAAGATTCAATGCCTTCACCCTAGGAGAGTTCTATCTAGTCTCTCATGGACAAATATATTATGAAAATAGATAGAAGAGACATGATACAACAAAAGAGAAGGAAGAGAGATAGAAGGAATACACCTAGAGAGTCTCCTTAGTCTTCTTGATGTGTCTTGCCTATGTCCTTAGCGTAATTATGCCCTTAGATAGAATTTGCACCGCCCAATATGCCTTATAACTAACCCTAACTTTGCTAAATTGAAAGATGAAAGATTGATACAAAGAGATTGATATTTATAGGCTTCCTGGACATATTAGGCCAGATGAGGACGTATTATGTAGTTGTTGGTAAGTAACTTGGAGTCCACGTTGTTATATAACCATTGTTCCTTCTGAAAACTATAATTCGTGTGGATATGGCTGAATCGCATGCGTTTGCATGCTGAAACATATGCTATCGAATGTTGGATTGTATGCAACTGTGTAGAACCACACAAACTCATTGACCTTTCGTATTTTGACTGTAGAATCGTCATCCGAGCTTTGATTAAGGTGATTCAAGTTGTGTTAAAAACTAGACAACGAGATATACAACTTTCATGAAGGCTTAGAGTTCATATTCGGAATGTACATGCCTCGAGAAGTGATCCAAAGTCAATGTACCATGTGCATTTCTATACGGATGACTTCTTTAGTAGCGTGCGGTTGGGCTATGGGTCGCATGAGGATAAGGACATCTGCATGCCCTAGGCTAGTCTCTAACTTTGTGTCCAACTTGATTTGATGTGTTTTCTTCTATTTTTAGCCCAAATAATGCTAATATCCTGCAATTCTCTAAAATCAAGTGATATAGCAAAAGGAATCTGATTCTTAATAAAATTGATTAAAATAATTTGATAAATGGTCATTTTTTAGGTTAAGTGTAAGGGTAATTAATGACTTATTTTACCCCTATCAGAAGCCTACAAGCCACCTCTGTCATTCCCTCAAAGGCAATCAAGCCAAGCAGAATATGGAACAACAATTTGTGAGATTCTTGGAGACACTCAAGCAGATGTAAATCACCACCCCTTCATTGAAGCAATTGAGAATACCCTCATATGCCAAATTCCTGAATGACATCCTTACAAACCGTAGTAAACTCCAATAGAGATTCATCTAAAGTTTAATTGAACAACCACCTTGGAGTCTTGTGACCATGATCACTTGTAGCGCTTTTTGTGCACACTTTGGTGTTGCATCTTTGATGTCACCTTTCTTTGTCGCTTCCTGTTTGTTCAACCAGGTGGTTCTCAACCTTCGCACAAACATCTTAAAGCCTCTTTTCCTAGGGCCTTGCACGTTGTTGGACCCACCACTACTTTTTCTAGTATTTGGTGTTGCATAAATCATACCTAACTCTTGCTAGTTAGGCTAAGGACTTTAATGTTGAGGTGGATAGGGTGGTTGTGGTTGTTACAGTGCATTCCTCATAGATTACCATGGTGACCCTATTAGCGAGGATGTAAGAGGAAACGTCTTGGTTCATAGTCTCACCACCTTATTATTCGCATTATTACCATGTTGGCTTGATCTCCTTCATGATACTTGATAGGCATGAGTATTTAGCTGGGTCCTCACATGTTACCTTTCAAATGTTGATGGTGTTCCAGGCTTGCAGTGGTACGTGCATCAGTTTTATTTATGCCTCAAATAGAGGGGATTTGTATGCTATATTGAGGTCTATTATCGACTATATTGCCCTTACACGTGTTATTGTAAGTAATCTTTTGTGTTGTTTGACTAATTTGCAAAACATATAATCATTGAATTTCATAGTTTCTCTGTTTCATATCGTAGGTGGCTAAGAGTTGCCCTGAATGAGAGATCGGATTTTCAAGTGTAATTTGTGTTGATCCTTTTCAGTGCAATGCGGAACAGATGTCCCGAGATTTCTCTCGGTTTTCCTTCTGGTTCACCCTTGTGACGGACCTACCAATTCATAATCGGTCTGTCGGGGTTTTATTGATTGTGGGGACATTTAACTCCTGGCGGGTGCAAGCCCCTACTGTTAATTACATCATACAACCTTTCGGGCCAGTGCTGAATACCTCGTTCATTCCAGGATTTATGCATATTTTGGTGTAAACTAGGTAATTATGGCTAAAGAGGGCTCATGTAAGACCCATTTGGTCATTTGGTAGGTTGTCAATTGTTTTGGACATAATTTAGACATTTATCTTGGTCCTATGTGCATGTGCATATGCGTTTATATGGTTTAAAATTGAAAAGACATGTTTAAATATCATTTTTATATTTTATTTATAAAAAGAAGTCAAGAGAAAGGCTTTTTTGTCATTTTAGGTTATGGATGAAACTTGAATATGTTCAATTACTACTTAGAATTGTAGAGAATTGAATTTGAGTTTATTTGGAACTGGTTTGAGTCAATTTGGACTTAAAATGAAGGAGTTATGGCCAAAAAGGACTGAAAAGGGATTGTCTGCAAAGTTTTTATACTTTCAGGGACCTAAGGCTGTAATTTGAGCTTTTGATAGGGTCTGGAGTGAAAATTAGACTTTCAAGAGCGTTGATATCTCCATATTATATATAATTTACAGCCATGATTTACACTAAAATATGTGCTTTAAGGCCTATAAATGTGGACTTTTTTACTTGTATTTCGATGAAATGTGGTGCTGCTATACTTTATTTGGTATTTTGCAGGAATAAAAGGGCGAAAAACTGTATCTGACAACTTTTCATACGATCCCGTATGACATTTTGTGCGGGCCGTACAAGATCTGCCCAACCACACAAAAAGTTTCACAACAAAGGCACAAAGTCTCCAAGACAAAGCACAGGCATACGGCCCGTACGACGCTAATCCTGAAAATCCAGCTGGAATCTGAAATGAGCATAATTTAAGGAGGCCGAAAAGGAAACCTCTAAAGACGCGATCTGGGGCATTAAAGGAGATATTCCTCACAAAAAAAGAGATTCACCACTAGGACTTGGACAAGCTTTCTTGGAGCAAAAGACAAGAGGAAAAGAGGAAGAGAGGTGAAAAATGTGAGTTTGCAACGGATCTTCGGATTTTCCACTATTTTGTCATGAACTCTTTTACTTCCTGTTATTTGTGTTATCTTATGAACATGAGTAGCTAATTTACTTTATTTCTAGGGTTAAGATGTAGTTTCTAGTTTGGTTTTGTTTGCATGCTACTTGGATTTGTGTTGAATGCTTTGTTTTTACTTGTTGAGTAGTATTTTGATTGCTTTATTTATGCTTTCTTGAATTAATTAGTCATCCCATTAGATGAATGCGCACATCTAAGTGTTAGGAGCCAAGTCTATGACATTTAATCCAACCGAATAAAGTATATGAAGTAGGGTGAACCCAAGGAGTACCCGAAAGGTGAAACTTTTCTTAAAGTGAAAGTCCTTGGATACTTTTAGTAAACCAACAAGTAACTTAGATAAATTAGGCCAAAATATGAAAGTTGAGGTTTAACGCATCTAAGAGGGAAGTATTTGAGTCTGGTAATCGAGTACTAGGCCAAAATGCGAAAGTTGAGGTTAGGTATCTAGATCTGGTCGATAGAAACCCTAAACATCAGTATCAACACAGAAAACAGTAGCTGCAACATCAACTCGAGGTCTCATACGGACCGTACGGGAATCCGTACGAGCCATATGCCTCGGGGTTGAACAGAAATGAAATATGAACCCTGGAAACACCTTGTTATCAATTGAAAATAACTTTAATTCTTTTTATTGCTTTTTAAACTTGTCATAAATCATTAGAATTGTTAGAATTAAACAAAACCAATTTATCTCACTTCTAGAATCTTAAGTAATTTTAGGATAAGTCCGGTTATTTTCTTCCATCCCTGTAGATCGATACCTGAGCATACTCATCGATAGGATAATACACTTGCTATCTGATTTGACAGGGTATAACAAAGGTTTAAAAGGTATAGCTTACTATACTGAAACTTTGTAGCATATATTATGTGCAAAGAAGCGTGTCTGAAAGGATTTTACATGACCAGGGACTTGTTTGTAAATTTCCAAGGGCTTCTCTTCATATTTTAAACAAACAGAGGGGTTTTATGTAAAAAGGCTTTGTTTAGTCATATTTGGACTTTAAGATTAGTGCTGAGCCTTTGAGAGTTGGGTTTTATGCATCAAGATGTGTACAAGCTATTGGATTGAGATCATTGGACTTCAAGATGTATGCAGAGACAGCATAATTCTTGTGTTTAATTTGATTTAAGTTTGAATTTCAATTCATAGATGATAAGTCCAATCAATACAAATTTGGTGTCTATCCTGACTAGCTTGAAGTCTAGTTTCTGAATATGTAATTTATTTAACATTTCAGCCCTTTTAGGGGTCTCAAACTGGCAATGCAACTATCAGGAGTCAAATGTCTATTTTTCTGACATCATCATTTTTCTGAGTAGAAACTTGGGAGATTAATTCCCGTCAATTGGCTACACCAAATTTCATGTTATTTATATGAAAATCTTCCTTGAGTCATGACCTATATGCACATAAAATAGTTATGTTAAATTATGCTATGCCAAATTTCATGTTCTTTATATAGAAATTCTTAGACACAATGATCTATATTCTGATAAAATTTCATGAATTTTGAAGCTACTTAGCTATACCAGACAGAGAGTTGAACACAGAGGCAAATACAGAACAGTACTGTCATTTCACTGTTTTTATGATTTCAAAGACTGAACTTTAAAAAATCATATCTAATAGTAGAAAAATTAAAAAAAATGAAATTAATGTCTATTTCATGTTTTTTTTTAATGTTCTACACATCTGTGAAATCCATTTTTTTCGTTTGGTCCTTGTACTGGTCCAGACTTACTGTTTTGTTAGCAAAAGTCAATTTAAGCATTTTAAATGCATTCAAAGGTGCCATGTATATAGGCAAAGATGTGGTTTGTTATTTAAACCAATTTAAACCTATTTTGATAGCATTTAGTTACTGTTATACAATAGTAACCAAAAAGAAATAAATTCAAACATCAAGGGTTCATCAAATCATCATTTTAATACATCAACGGACCATCCATGATAATATTTGAGCATATAAATCCTTGAAAAAAATTCAAAGTCATGCTTGAAACATTTCTTTTCACTTGCATTGGACAATATCATCAAAGAATCATGGATTAAAAAGTGCAAATGACATCTTTTAGCATAAGTAATGTGTATTTGCATTCTTAACCTCATCTTTTCACTATTTTACAAAGAAAGACATGAAATAAGTGCAATCTTGCAATTTTTAGCAGCATAACACTTCTTTTAGCTTGATTTCCTTTGTAAAATAGGTCCATCAAGTGATCATTAAGTTGAGGATTGCAAAGGATGTCAGCTGACTCACTTTAAGCAACCCTTGCGTGTTTATCTTTTTATTTAAGTCACTTTTTCCCTTTTTAACCATTTTTATAAAGAGATTATGAGGATCTAATGAGCAAGGATGTCAACTGGCTCACTACACTCATTTTAACCCCTAATCAAATTATAAAGATGATTGAGGGAGGCAAAGAAAAAAAAAGAAAAGAAAATGGAAGAAACATTTTTTTTTGTATTTTTCATGAAAAGGGGAGAAAGAAATACACATTTTTTAGATTTTTCAATTAGATTTTAACAACAAGAAAAGGGAAGAGCATGTGTACAAATATTGGAGAGTCCTTGGATTTTATCAACTATCATAGTTGCATTTCCTCCTCTCAATCAAATACATATTTTTTTTGTTTTTATTAAACCTCATTGTCTCATCAATTGTAATAAGAGGAACCTTAACATCTTTATAGAGAGCTAAAATTCATAGCTATAGTTAGAGCAATAATTTTAAGTCTCTTCTTGGCAAAAAAAATAAAATAAAAAAAGAAACAAAGAGATGAATCAAATCAAGCAAAAAGGAATAAAAAAAAAAAAGAACAAACAAGAACAAGAATTAACACAACAATGAGACAAGATAGATTTCAAGCTCCAAGTAAGAAGCATTTTATTCATCCATGGTTTCATGCATACATATTATGGCCATTCAGGCATTACATTACATCATTTCTAGCTAATTATTTATAGCTTGGATTGGGATTTGGGGAGGTTTCTAGCTTTATTTGAGCTATATGAGATTTTGACAAAGCTTTGCCATGGCACTAGGCTTCTAAGCCGAAATTTTTTTGTGTGTGTATTTCTCTTTAAGGGTGCTCCTTATATAGCCTCAAGGCTATCCATAGCATATTCTTCATGGCTCTATGACATATAGCATATTCCGTAGCATATTTTCATGGCTCCATGCCATATAGCATATTCCGTAGCATATTTTTCAAAGACTCTATGACATATGGCATATTCCATAACATCAAATTCATGAGCTTATCCAATTGATTGAAGCTAGTGATTGGTAAACGGACCGGGCCGGGCGGTCCGGGCAAAATCCGGGCACGGGCACGGGTAGCCACGGGCAAGGGCGTCACGGGCACACGGGTACAACGGGCCGGGCAAAATCAGGGGCAGGACGGTCCGGGTACCGGGGGCCGGGCGGTCCGGTCCGGACCGGTTTTTTTTTTTTCTGTTTTTTGTTTCTGTTTTTTCTGTTCTGGTTTTTTTCTTTTGTTTTCTTTTCGGTTTTTTTGTTCTGTTTTTTTGGTTATGTTTTTTTGGTTCTATTTTTTTTCTGTTTTTTTTCAGTTTTTCGGTTCTATTTTTTTTCTGTTTTTTTTTCGTTTTTTTGTTCTTTTTTTTTTTTGTTCTGTTTTTTTGTTCTATTTTATTTTGCTGTTTTATTTTGCTTTTCTTTTGTTGTTTTATTTTGCTGTTTTTTCTTGCTGTTATTTTTTTCTGTTATTTTTTTTAAAACCAATAAATTATAAATATAAATTCATACCAATTTAAACTCATTTGACATGGTTGTATATTTGAATAAAACAGAATTTAAAAATCAG
Source organism: Carex pumila (assembly GCA_033356055.1). Lineage (NCBI taxonomy): Eukaryota > Viridiplantae > Streptophyta > Magnoliopsida > Poales > Cyperaceae > Carex > Carex pumila. The sequence continues at coordinate 571,216 of JARJHM010000041.1, forward strand.
AAATAAAAAAACAGAAATAAAAATAACAGAAAAAAAAAACTGAATTAAAAAAAAACTGAATTAATAAAACTGAAATAAAAAAAAACATATTTTATTAACCTATTAAAAATAAATCCGAATTTCAAAAATAAAATCTAACATATTCAAAACAAATCAAAGTGCTTCACATATTCAAAAAAAATAAATATAACATCCTTTATTTACCTATTAAAAATAAATCCGAATTTCAAAAATAAAATCTAACCTATTCAAAACAAATCAAAGTGCTTCACATATTCAAAAAAATAAATATAACATCCTTTATTTACTTATTAAAAATAAATTCGAATTTCAAAAATAAAATCTAACCTACTCAAAACAAATCTAATTACTTCACATATTCAAAAAAATAAATCTAACATCCTTTATTAACCTATTAAAAATAAATCCGAATTTCAAAAATAAAATATAACCTATTCAAAACAAATCAAAGTGCTTCACATATTCAAAAAAATAAATATAACATCCTTTATTTACCTATTAAAAATAAATCCGAATTTCAAAAATAAAATCTAACCTATTCAAAACAAATCTAATTACTTCACATATTCAAAAAAATAAATCTAACATCCTTTATTAACCTATTAAAAATAAATCCGAATTTCAAAAATAAAATCTAACCTATTCAAAACAAATCTAACCACTTCACATATTCAAAAAAATAAATCTAACATCTTTTATTAACCTATTAAAAATAGATCCGAATTTCAAAAATAAAATCTAACATATTCAAAAGAAATCAAATTGCTTCACATATTCAAAAAAATAAATCTAACATCCATTATTAACCTATTAAAAATAAATCCGAATTTCAAAAATAAAATATAACCTATTCAAAACAAATCTAACTACTTCACATATTCAAAAAAATAAATCTAACATCTTTTATTAACCTATTAAAAATAAAATTTAAGCTATTCAAAACAAATCAAAGTGCTTCACATATTCAAAAAAATAAATATAACATCTTTTATTTACCTATTAAAAATAAATCCGAATTTCAAAAATAAAATCTAACATATTCAAAACAAATCTAAGTACTTCACATTTTAAAGAAAATAAATCTAACATCGTTTATTAACCTATTAAAAATAAATCCGAATTTCAAAAATAAAATCTAACCTATTCAAAACAAATCAAATTGCTTCACATATTCAAAAAAATAAATCTAACATCTTTTATTAACCTATTAAAAATAAATCCAAATTTTAAAAATAAAATCTAACATATTCAAAACAAATCAAATTGCTTCACATATTCAAAAAAATAAATCTAACATCCTTTATTAACCTATTAAAAATAAATCCGAATTTCAAAAATAAAATCTAACCTATTCAAAACAAATCTAACTACTTCACATATTCAAAAAAAAAAAAATCTAACATCTTTTATTAACCTATTAAAAATAAATCTGAATTTCAAAAATAAAATCTAATCTTTTCAAAACAAATCAAATTACTTCACATATTCAAAAAAATAAAGCTAACACCTTTCATTAACCTATTAAAAATAAATCCGAATTGCAAAAATAAAATCTAACATATTCAAAACAAATCTAACATAAACTGAATAAATCTAACAAATCTAACATAAAATAAATCTTACAAATCTAATTATTTAACAAATTTAATAAATCTAACATTCAATAAATATAACAAATCTAATTACTTAACATTCAATAAATATAACATAAACTAAATCTAACATTCAATTTAAATTCTAAATTTTTTCTACAAAAATAAATCTAATGTCAAATTTAATTTTTAAATTACTCTACACAAATATATCTAACATTCAATATTTCAATCTAACAAAATTTAATCTAGCAAAATTTAATCTAACAAAATGTAATCTAACAAAAATTAATGTTACCTTTTAATTTCGCGGGAAAATTTTCGAGAATACCTTCGTAATTCCACTTGCGTTTGCGTGTTTGCGTTTGCGTATTTGTTAAATTAACAACTTTTTTTTTTTTAACAATAAAATTAAAATTGGAAAATAATAAAAATATTGAGGAAATTGAGATTGAGAGAATGAGAGATGAAAATATTGAGAGAGATGTGAAAATTTGTAAGGAATGGGTGTATATTTATAGAATTTTGTTTGGAGGGATTAAAATTTGAATTTTTTTTTTAAAAAAAAAATTTGGGTAGGGATCCGGATAGAAAGTGGGGACGAGAAGCATGGGGGGAATGGGGGGGAGAATTTGAGTTTAAATTTTGAATTTTAGACCAAAAGTAAAAAAAAAAAAAATTTCTGCCACGGTCTCACGGGCAGGGACGGTCACGGGCACGAGCACGGGCACACGGGCACGAGCACGGGCACGAGCACGGGCACACGGGCACGAGCACGGGCACACGGGCTCACGGGCACGGGTGTCACGGGTACGGGTTACGGGTACGGGGGTCCGGGTTCTTACGAGCATTTTTCCAAAAAACCGGATCCTGTCCGTTTAATACTCGTGCCCGTGTGCCCGTGTGCCCGTGTACCCGTGCATACCTGTGGCACGGACACGGTCCGGTCCGGGTTGGATCCCCGGAGGTATTTACCAATCACTAATTGAAGCACATGTGGCACCCATGTATCGGGTTTAATTGAAAGGTGGCGGCTGTCTTCATTTTAAACACTACCGAATTCAAGGCCCAATTCGGCCCATTGCAGCAATACCGATTTAATTCGGCAATTTTCTTTGCTGATTGGTTGAGTAAAAAGAGGCGGGCCCACTGGTGAAAACTTCCGAAGCTTTTAATCGAGTATAATCAAATTAGGCCATTGACTAAGCCCATTTCAATTTCAATTCATTTCGTCTCTTTTCAAAACCGTATGGATATATCCAATCTCCATTTCAAACTAGAATGGACACATCCATTTTTCATTCTATTCGATTTTCAAAATCCAATAACTCTCCGATCATTTTGAGTTAGGAAATGTATAATATATAAAAATTTATGGTTTCTCATGTAGAATATTATCATGTATTCTAACATACCATTATCTACTCATCTTGGAGAGCCTTCATGTATTTTGATATTTTTCAATTATTTAAATATTGCCAATTTCTCATTTGTTTATTTAGCACTATATTAGGGTACAACACAGATATATGCAGGTTTAATAGTTACAGTCAATGTAAGTCAACAATTCATATTATGACAAGTTAAAGTGTACACGATCAAAGAAAGTCAACAATTCATATTGTGCAGGTTTAATAGTCACGTCTGAAGATCAAAGAAAGTCAAAGTGTACATGATGACAAGTTGGAACGTGATCAACTACACAAGATAATCTATTGCATAATATCCTCGAGCTAATACATATGATATGATGGAAGATTCACACAAGTCATTTAGTATGTCAGATATTGATGGGATGAAGAATCATGAAGATTATGGAGGATCATATAAAGATCATAATTTACCATTTGCATTATTATTTTTGTTTTTCTCCAAATGTATGGTAAAGTAGATCTACTCGAGTCTAGCCATTGCTTATTGGACACAAAATTCAAAATTCAAATTACCAGGCATGATCAATACTTAAAAGTTGGGCACTGGCAAAATAGGCTAAACCATTATGTTGTACATCTTGTGATCTGCAAATAGCCATTGGCTCTCTTTTGAATTCCATTATAAATAGTGGGTTATGTCTCATTGACGAGAGTCTTCACAAATCTTACACTTGAGAATCTTTTGAGAAGTTTAGCCTAGTCTTGTTGCTTATGCTCAAACTTTAATTATCTCTCTAGCAACCTCAAATATACTTCACCTAATTTGATTCATTGTGAAATTAGAGTAAAGTTAGTGATTGTTTGGACTAAGAGTCTGCGAGGTTGCTTATACTGAAGCTTGTGTGCTCACCTTTCTCTCTTTTGAGCAGTTGCGCTCAACTTGTCTTTTGTGTGGATCGTAGGAGTATTATCTTGAGCCAATCACAACCTGCATATCTTTCTTAATTAGGCAATATAAAGGCGCCCCTCTTAAGGTTGCATTGTCCCAGAGACGTAGGTCCTTCAGTGACTGAACTCCGTTACCACTCTTGTGTCACTTTCCCTAAATATATCTATTTACTTTATTGCACTTTGATATTCATTTGTTGTTTAAATTCATAAGTTTTTTATTATGCTAAGAACTTACAGTAGATAGATTAGTTAAACATATAAATAAATTTATAACTTGTTTATCCGACCGATAGTCACATGTTATTGAGGTTAAAATTTAAACATATTCACTCCCCTCTAGGTGTCGTTAAGGACAATAACCTGAACACCCGTCCTGATGGTGTAGATGCCACCATGAACAATAGCATCTTTGAGGTTTGGGCCCGGGCAGATGACAAAAAAGGACGCAACTCTTGCTGACATGACTTGGTAATCTTGTCACATCCAACCAAAACGTTTTGCAAAGACTGACAATTTATCTAAGCAGATTAGGGCGGGGAGCTCCCTTCACCATGACCAACATGGCAGTGTTGTCCAAGAACTCATTTTGTGGCATGAGGAACTCCATTTCAGCTGTTGAGACCAATGATTTAAATAGCGTTTATCGCGTCATAGCGGCTGGGTTAAAAAAATTGCGCTATACCCAAATAGCGGCGCTATAGCGCAAAATAACGTGCTATAGTGGCACTATAGCGCGCTATTTAGAACATTGGTTGAGACATTAGTTTCGTCTGGCCTGACATATGCAAATGGTTCTGGTTCCATCTGCATTTTTGAGGCAGGGACGAGAGATGTTTCAAGTTGCTTTACTACTTGTGAGTAAGTTTGAACTTGCTCTTTTGGTTTTACAACTGTGTAGGGAACCCTATGATCTTTTTTTTATATATATAATGTCTTAGAGAATTGGTTTTCTGAGGGCACCTTCCCATCTGATGCCCTAAATGCTTACATTTAAAGTAGCGGATTGGTTATCTACTCTGAGATCTCTTGTGACTCTTGGATAAACATTTGAAACATCTGCGCTCTTTGAATGTAGTGTAATATGCCTTTTTGATTTCCTCTACTGTGAATTTGTCGCTTGAAGGATTTCTTTTGTTTCTCAGGTGCTACTTGGATCTGTGCTGATTGGAGGAGTTGATATGACACTTCTGTCTTGTAACTGTGGTCCATTTTCCCTCTTCACTAATGGTTGTAGTGAATGTCGCATCCCCCTATTTATCTTATTGTTGTTGGGGAGTCTGTATCGTCAGCATGAACTCAAAAGAGCATCTTTTGAGTTAACGCATCTCAGCCGTTTGATTTTAAATAGAGTCAATCCGACCACACCTTTAATTTAGGGGCTCTTTAATATTAGTGACTAGTGAGGATCTAATCTGCGTGAATCTTAAAGCGGACCAGAGATGTCTCTTCAAACTCATTAATTGGTGGAAGCGTAGAAGGTTTTTTCTTTCTGTTGTACCCTAAATTGTTGCCAAGTTAAATGAATGAAAAATGACAATGTTAAAATGTTTGGAAAATGCAAAAAAATACATGAAAGCTCTCCAAGATGAATAGATAATGGCATGTTAGGATTCACGATAATATTCTACATGAGAAACCATGAATTTTTATATATTATACACTTCCTAACTCAAAATGATTCAAGAGTTATGAATTTTATAAATTATGTTGACATGGTAGCTTCTGAATGGTGCCACATGGCACGAGTACCCATAGCATTTACCCTTGTTAACCTAGGTACAAACTAGGAGTCGCAATACCCAACCTTACAAGTAGGACCCTTTGATCAGTGAAACAAACAAAATTTCGCTGAGTCTCTAAGATAGATGAACTTGGAGCATGAGCTTTAAGTTAAACCCAAGCAGTAAGCGCCTAGGCCCATGCTGCACCAAGCCCATCCAAATCAAAGGGTTTTAAGTTAAACCCAACGCCTTAGCACTCTGACCCTTTCAGCTGGTGTATGCTTAGCGCTTCATGCACCATACTCAAGTTTATGCATTGCTTACTAAGCACCGAGCACACCCGAAGGAAGCAAAGAAGGACACTGTATCCCTGAGGAGCTGACAGGCGATCCCCATTGCTGACGTCACTCCTCCCTTCTCCTTCTTCTCTCCCAATCCATGTCATGGCTGGAATTTGGAGCTAAAATTCAGGGAAATTAAGAAGTAATTGAACAAACCTCTAGGTAGGATCAATAAAGGCCTATGCTAATCCCTCTTTGCTTGAACCTTGAACATTATCTCTCTCTCTCTCTCTCAAGCAAGAATTTTTGCCGAGAAGGTTGAATGGGTCAGTATGAGAACTTGAACTACAACCTAAATTGGGTTCTAATATTTAAAAGAGATCTCTTTAAGCATGACACGATACATACTGGAGTATCAATTTGATAGAATATGCTATGTAATAGGATGCCGCATAAAATGGCTACTATTTAATGCACAAGATGACAAGCTATGTTATTCCAGCTGCCAATAGACCTTCTGGTCCCCAATAGACACATGTCTAGAGATCCTGAAGTAATGCCAAGATAGAAGAATCCTTCTTTGATAAGAGGAATTATGCAATTAAGCATTCCTCTCTTGAAAGTCAGTGAATCAAAGGCCCTGATGCCTTCCTCAATGCCTGGAGTTAATCCAAGGGTAAAAAATGATACAACCCATAATTGATGACATGCCAAGATATAATTGAATGCTTTTCTGCCTTGATGGCACTTCAAATCAAGCTGAAGCACTATAGCCCTTGATCAAACACCTGATAGATGTGATTGAAACACCTCAGCTGATGCAAATCATGAAACCCTAGATATTGCCTATATCAGTGTAACAAAAATGCGGTCTATGCGGCCACATATGCATATGTGGTCCCGAACTGTTAGTTTGTAATAATATAGAAGTCAATAATACGATAAATTATCATAAAACTTTGTTCATGAATTAAATGTTTATATCATTTTGTTGCCTTGAGTATTATTGCATTTATGGATCATTTCGAGTTCATGACTGAAATTGTGAAACTCCATAATATAGATGATGCATACTCTTAATCTTAAAAGGTCACTGACCGAGGTAATTAGCAGGAACACTAATTACCACTATAAGGTTAGTATGTGGATTAAAAAATGGTTAAGTTTTACAAACCACCTGACACGAGATGTCATTTTAATCACATAGATACATGTTTAAGGAACATGGTATTTGACAGACCCCGAATGAAATATTAAATAGAATTGTGTTCGTGTCATTTATGTTTTCATTCAGTGTCACGTTCTACAGTATGAGGTATTTATCGTTCCCACTGAGAGATATGTATGTGTAATTGTTATCCACCGCTGTTCGTAAAAAGCAGTCATAACGGTAGCATTCCCATATGTATAACTTAGCTGAGGAAGTGATAGTCTACCAAGAGTACTATTTGTCCCTCGTATTTTATACGAGCTATCGCATCACTGGGCCCCTTGGTAGAGTTATATTATCTGCATGCGGTATAATTACAAGAGTAATTATATTTGATAATCTACTCAAGATCAAGAAAAGATACAGTTAACAAGGATGACACACATCTACCTTGGAACTGATCTGATAGCTATGAGACAGAAGAACAGACACAAGTAAATTGTTTACTGGATCGTGATATTGTACAGTACAGCATCATCTGTGTAATTGGATGGTCATGATGTGTTGCCAGACGCCACCCATGATTATAGAAGTTAAAATAGTTTTAACTCTGTTTACCATCATAACACAGATCCTATTGGGTCACACCATATAGGAGCTACTCGAAGAATCTTACTGATTAATTATAAATTGATTATAATTAATATTAAGATGGTTATAATTAATTATATGTGATATAATTAAATTATAAATGTCATTTAGAATGACAAGCAGAAACAACGGTTAATTTATAAACTTACACGTTACGTTGTATAAAAGTTACCGAACAACAACCGAAAAGAAATATAATTGTACATGACAATTATATATATTTGATTTGGATTTTAATTTGTTAATTATGGATTTGAATTATGGGTTTAAAAGCCCAAAATAATCAAAGCCTTAATTAAAATTAAAAGCCCAAAGTCAAAGCCCAAAATCAAAGCTTTTTATTATTCATGCCTTAATGGGCCAAGGGCAAAATGGTCATTTCACATATGCCACCTTGCATGACACCATGCATGACACTTTAGGGTGTAGAAGGGTGTAGAAGCATGGAGAAGAGTGTGGAAGGGGCATTTTGGTCTTTTCACATATTAAAGGATGAGGTGTCAAGATATTTTGGTAAATAGATTTGTTTTGAGGGGTATTTTGGTCTTTTGTGAACCTCCTCAAAACACTATAAATAGAGGGGTGAGGGTAGAGAGAAAACTTACTAATTCACATGTTAATCTGATTACTTCGTTAATCGGTTTTTCTCTCTTCCTCGGTTTCGGTTATTACGAGACTAGGAAAATAATATATTTTGTGAAATCCTGTGGTTTAGCTTTTAAGCGATACCAAGTAATCTCGGGACATAAATATATTTATTTCATCCTTTTCTTGGTGAATAGTATTTTTGCAGAATTCTGCGGTTTATGGTATTTCTGGCAGAAGAAATAAACCGCTCTCCGGTTAGTCCTGGTGGATAACCAATAGAGGTATCACACGTGTGATACTGCGAGTCGATTCATTCCTTGGTGTAGCTCTTCTCGCTCAGCTACATTCCAACTGAGATTTGAAAACGAGGTATAAACATGTTATATTAATTTATTTAATTGATAAATAGATTTAAAGCTTTTAGAAATCAATTATGGAGTAGATCTGTAAATGAATTAAATGAGGTTTTGATGCCGAAGAAATACTGAAGGTGGACCGCCTTGGAAAGTTTCCTGACATACCTCGTTTAATTCTTAGCTTAAACCGTAAAATTTTGTTTTACACACTTTCCGCAATTAAGCTAATCAATGGGTTTGAACTGTCAAAACCCCAACACGAACTGCATAGAAAATCAATATGCGGTATAATATGCAGTTCCGCATATGCAACCGCATATTTTCTAAATGGCCGCATAAAATCCTTATACTGCATATGCAATCCGCATATCATCTGTAATCCGCAAAGACCTAAATCCAGTAAGCCATCTCTCACTCACTCATCCCTAATTTCTCTTCATCTCTCACTCATCTCGTCTCCTCTCTCCATTCCAGTAAGCCGCCTCCGTCTCTCAAACCGATCTGTCTCCCGTCTCCTCTCTCCAGTCCTCCATCTCTCACTCTCCTCCAAAACAGATCGCACTGATTGCTTCTATCCTCTGTTGCTTCTCCTATTCACCCATTGGCGCCTCTTTTTCCATCCAAGCGGGTCCTTCAATCAGGGTTTCTCTCTTCTGCCTACCCATTGGTGCCTCTGATCAATAGGGACACCGAAACGTGAGTGTTTTTTCTAATTGTTTATTTTTTTCCACTTCTAAAGCTTTTCTTTCTTTTTTCACCTTGGTTCATGCAATTGGTAACAGTCACTAAGAGAATGCAATTGGTAATAGAAAATTAAGCATTGAATATTTGTATGATATAGAAGAATAAAAAACATGTAAATTCAGCCACTGAATTTGACTGAACCAGCCACTGAATTTGTATGATGTAACAGCCATTGTTCTCTTATTATTTGTATGAATTTGTATGATGAACCTGCCACTGAATTTTTTAAATAGGATCATGTCCAATTTTGGTTCTCATGCAATGTCGACCTCAGATTCCATTACTACAGCAAATTTGTATAGGTCATTAAACTCAACAGAACCTAAGTGGAAGTATGGGAGGTTGACGAATAAGAGTGACCCAAATTTAGTCAAGGGTTTATTGTGCGATTTTCCTTGTTCGGGGAGGGGGGATAACCAGGTTTAAGTGGCATCTTGCGGGGATCAAAGGTAATAAACGAAAATGCCCTAAAGCCAATGTAGAAGTGCAAGAAATTATTGAGTATTTGGAGATATTAAAAAAGAAAGCAGAAGATAGAAAAAAGAGGGCAGAAGAGTTAGTAGCAGATGTCAACATAAATAGTGATGTTTCTGAGTCGGAGGAGTTGGAGACAGAGAGGGACAAGAAGCATTTGCAGCTTAAGAAGCCAGTGAATTTGGTGAAAGAGAAAGGACCTTGGAAGCAACAAGTCATTAAGGATACCTATGGTAAGGAGCAACGGGATAAAGTCAATGACTATTTAGCTTTTTGGGCTTATAAGCGGGGGATTTTAATTCAATTCACTTGCTAACCCAGATTTTCTTCGTTTCTACGAAGCAGTAGGTCAATATGGATCAGGATACAAACCTCCAACTCCTTATGAGTATCGTGTGCCACTATTGAAGAGGCAAGTTTCAAAAACTAACACCAGTTTGGAGGTTCATAAAGAAGCTTAGGGAAAAATTGGTTGCACCTTAATGATAGATGCATGGACTGATCGAAGAAGTAGGAGTCTAATGAACCTTTGTGTGAATAGTTTGAAAGAAGCTGTTTTTTTTAAAGCTATTGATGCATCTTCAGAATCTCACATAGTTGAATATATACTCCAATTTGTGGAAAGGAGAGTAAAGGAAGTTGGGGAGGAGAATGTACTTCAAGTTGTGATGGATAATGCTGCAACAAATATGAAAGCTGCTGAATTGTTTATGGCAAAATACCCCCGAATTTATTAGACCTCATGTGAAGCACATTCCATTGATTTGATGTGTTGGAGAGCATCTCAAAGCAGAAGGAGATAAGTGATGCGATAAGAGACACTAAAGAGGTTGCCAATTTTATCTACAGTCATCATCAAGTGCTATCTTTGATGCGTGTTCATACTGAAAATAGAGATATTGTGCGACCTAGGGCTACAAGGTTTACAACTTCTTTTCTTACCTTAGAAAACATTTATCAAAAGAAGTTACAATTAAAATGTATGGTCCTTCTGATGAATATAATGCATTGGTTGATCCATCTAAGAAAAAGAGAAAGAAGTTTGCTGATAAGGGAAGAAAAATTTCAAAAATTGTTGTTTCCAATAGTTTTTGGAAATCAGTAGCATTAGCAATCAAAATTTTCAAGCCATTAGTTATTATTTTTCGTATTGTCGATGGAGAGGAGAAGCAGCCTATAGGCTTTGTTTATGAAGGTTTGAAAGATGCAATAAAGGAGGTAAAGGCGGCTTTTAGATACAATGAAGATGTATTTCAACCTTACATAAAGGCAATTGTTGATGAAATAAATGGTAGATTGGCGTACTACCTCAATCCCTATTATTTTTATAGGGATTTTGAAGAAATGAGAACAGACCCCTTCTATAAGAATAATATTATGCTAAACATTTTATTTTTTTATTTGAATGTTAATTCATTATTTAGTTAAGGAATTGAATTTGTTAGAAGAGATATTTGTAATTTTTTTTTGCTTATTAAAAAACTATTACTTAGAATTAATTACATATTTATATTTTAATTTTATATTACTAATTGTGATTGCATATATATAACATGATAAGTTTTGATAATTTATTTGTAAAAATAATAAAACTATTATATTTATATTATTCGTTATTCGCCACTATTATTTCGTTATTCGTTAATCTTAATGGGTATGGATAGGGTAGAGTAAGAAAAATTCTTAACGGATATGAGTAGAGTATAGATAAGATCAACTCTTAGTGAATATGTGTATGAAAATGGTTCTACCCTATCTATATCGTACCCATTGACACCCCTACTGGACATAATCTTCACTGGTACATATTTTAGAAGGATTGTTGTTATAAATTTAACAAATTAAAATGACAGCAACTAAACACCGATCGCAAGGCGAAGTAACTTGGCTATGGCTTCAATTTAGACTTGGAGAGAACCATGTTCCTGACCAGAATCTCCCAATCTTGATTGAAACTCTACTGAAAACGAAAACTTCATTTTCTTGAGAGAAAGGATTCGTTTTGACAGCTTTATTCTCTCAGTTCGTCAGTTCGACGGGGTCTTAAGTATATATAATTTTATTGATGTATTCAATTTTATGATATATTTTTTATAAAAATCAGAATATTAGGATAATCATTTTTTTTTACTACGATATTATTCTTACATAATTTTTCAATGATATCAATAGAACATACCACAAAAAAATTAATGTACATTAGAACAACCAAATATATTAAATATGAGGAATTACTCTTTTTCAATATTTGTTCATGAAATTTTCATTACTTATCTAATTAATCTTGCTAAAGATATCAATTAATTCGATTTATTACCGAGAACGTTAATCTTACATGACTCAATAAATAAATTCAAACTTACTACAAATAAAACTAATTTGTTACAAGTTGTAAATTCTGTCAAGCATTTGAATAACACACTACAATTTTCCCATGCCAAGGAAAATGTAAACGAAGCTCAGTTAAAGCTTCCTTCCTATAAATTTCCAACAAAAACTTAGTTCGATTCTCCATCGTTCTATATACAATTCTTATCCTGATCAAATATATTCTAAATTTTCTAAATTAAAAATCTAGCAGATTTGGTCTCATGGGGAGGTACAAGTGGCATCATCCTAATTTCATAATTCCAGATGATTGGGTGTGAGAAGTTCTAGTGATTTGGAAAATGGTTGCTGTGGTTGTCGAACCAATGACGAGGCAACCCAAAACAGAGACCAAAACCAGAGTCACATCTGAGCAAGAGAAAACACACTGAAGGTTGATTATTTTAAGAAATGCTTTAACTACCAAAATTAAGAAAAAAATAAAAAATAAAGACAGAGGAGGAAAGAATATCACAAACCTGCAAATGCACCTTTCACCCGTCCAATTTTCACAATTTTCACATCCAAGACCCAATAAACCAACAGAACTAATCGGTCAAACTATAGCATGTTAAAGAGAGAACCAACTTAATGGAAACTACCTTCAACATCTCATGCTTATGCGCTCTTCAGATCTACCACAATTACGCTTATATTGTCTGAGCTTCCCCTCCCGAGTGCCAGCCTTGCCAGAATAGCAGATGCCATACGGCATCTAGGCTCCATCTGCTCTTCACCTTCTTGGACTTGCCCATGTTGTGGCTGCTCTTCTGGCAAGGTGGTAGAAGGTTCACTCGGCCCAGCAATATCTGTTGTCGGGCTGGCGAGAGCAGTTAGGCCAACAGGATCAGCTGGATCGGCCTCATCTAAGCTCTGGCGTACCACATTACATGCCATCTCATTAGACAGCACATCCCATAACCCGTCACTGGCAAATATCAAGAACTCATCCTGATCAGTTCTTCTGATAGTCTTGATATCTGGCTCTGATATCACTTCTGGTTTCAAGTACCTATCACCTGTTAATTTAATCAAAAGAATGTTAAGTATATGCTTATGCGGGTAAAAATTTTGAAGGTATTGGTGGAAAGACCATAAGCTGTGATCATGCTTTATATCAACATAGAGAACATGGAAAATGAAAGATAGTAGCCTTGTAAGTCCGTCAAGGATTTATGAATAAAAGGAAACGCGACTTTTCCCTTTTAGATGATGCCTGAGAAAATTAACAAATATTATTGCCGAGCTCAGAACAATATGTGCTTTACTGATACACCCCCGAAAATCTTGGTTGGGAAACTAACTTCATAAGTTCTCGGATTAAACACTGGTCTATTGCCAATTCAGTGACCAAAATGAACAAAGAAAGTGTCAACAAGAAAACAAGCCCTTACTTGAAACTTAACAAAAAAGAACTGAAAAATGTGGCCCTAAATTTCACCCATATTGGAAATTTTATTAAAATTCCAAACACACATCATCCAAACAACTATTAATAAGGAATAGACCAGTGTCAAATAATAAGGAATATTCATCAATTTTTGTCAAATAACAACCCTATTGAGGACAATTAAGGAAACAACTAATTTAAAAATACCAAAAGATGATATAATTTACTTGCAAAATACAGAGCCAATGATATGAAAAATTAACAAACTCACATAAGGGTATAGCATGCTTAATTGAAATCAGACACAGCTTTATTTAATAAATTAGTCTTCACCAAGTCAACAATCATCTAAACAAAATAATGATCAAAGATCTTGGAAACCAGCAATGTGGTTTCGGCTAGATATTTGATTGAAGGGTTTTGGCTCTCATCTCAGCCATGTTCGGCATGACCTCCTTAAGGGTGAAGGATTAAAATTTTAATCTTTCTTAAGGAGCACTTGTTCGTTTGAAAGTAGGATTAAGAATAAAGACCAAAATATGTGTATAGTATGCAAAGACCAAAATACCCTCATTTATTTTTTCTTCTCAAATATGCTGAACTCAGTACTCGGAAGTGACTTCTTTTACAATGATAAGTACTGTTTCATACTTGTTCGTTTGTTACTTAGTTAATTTACTTGATTATGGATATTTAAAGCTTAGATTGATTAATTCTGGATATTAAAAACTGAGAGCGAGCTTGGAATAATTTAATTAAAGAACAACTTAGTATATTGATCACAAAATTCAAAATTACACCAAGTCCTTTGATTTTCCATCGTAATGTACCAGTCCACATTTTTAGTTTGTACCAACTGGTACAACTGTACAAGTGGTCTCAAAACATTGAAAATCCAATTATATACTAAACTAAGAAACAAATTAGATGAGTCACTTCTTAATCCATATTCTGAGTATCAGTCTCACAGTATACAATTGGTATAACTATAGTATACAACTTGTACAACTTAAGGAGACTCTCAAGGAGACGTGTTAATCCTAAGGAAAGTCTGTTGGGCGGGATTAGAGTGGATTAAGCAGTAAAGGAAGCTTAAGGAAAGTTGCCGAACATGTACCTCATGCTTAAAAAAAGAAGGAAAATGAAAAACAATCAGCTGTCCAGAAGAAGTACCTAATGCGCGCGACATAGCTAGGATCCCACTAACACGAGCCCCGTTGTTATATATCACCCTTCCTCCAGCAGCTTCGATCCTTGCTAACTCGTCAGGCCTATCTGGCTACATATATTCAAAGAAACCATGGTTCAGAAATACGTGAGGTAACCAATAAGTTCCTACCCCACAAAGAGAGCATAATCCAACGAGTGTTTTTTTAAGGTTAGTCGGCAAGATGCTGCTAACAATTATATTGATGAGAGAAGTTTATTTACAAAACATAAACATAAACCAACCACAGTTGTGTTCATCAATACAAAGAAAGAGTAATGCAGCATCCAAAATAACACATCAACCAAAAAAGAATCAAGGAGAAAACTTCCTATACCTTATGATCACAAGAAAGAGCATAAGCACGCCGGCCACGGCCTAAAACGGCTCGGGAATCACCACAGTTGGCTATGAGCACCCTATCGTCAGTAACCAATCCCACAACAGCGGTGGAACCTACAATGGGAGACAATCGTCCAGCAAGCTGACAAGTGCACATTGGCAAGCCCACACGGCCACATGCACATGCTGTCACAGCAATGGCATCCATCCTCGCAAAGGACTCGGTTAATGCTTTTCTCAATTTTGCATGCTCTTCCCCGGATGGTAATGTAACACCTTCAGACGAAGAAGTCGAAGCATGACCTGGCATCACTGCAGCTAACTCCTCAGCCAGGATCAAATGCATGTTTGACTTGCATAGCTCAGCAATCTTGCAAGATCAACCACAATTCATCAAGTCAGAGCATTGCGTTCAAATTTTTCTCTCTCAAAAATTGGTCGTCATATACCACTTTTGCAAGTCAACCAAACTTCTATCTATAAATAGTGTATAAAAAATTTGCTCCTGCAGTTATGTCTTACACTTCCTAAGATGTGAATGACATTGAAACGAAGCCTCATTATATTTTTTATAACTCCTCAGTATAAATAAGTTGCTATTACACTTATACATGACTCCTAAAATGTAGGCCTCAACAACAAAAAAAACAAATGTCAAATACGGTAATATATATAATTTGCATAAAATCCAATAGTCTTTTTAGTACCTGTAATTTTTAAAATGGACACATCAATTAGGTGAGCAATGGAGATACCATCGCTTCCCTTACAAATGTAGAGGACAGGTGGCTGTTTCTAGAATGAACATGTCCGTCGGATCAACTTTAGACTAACGTACGGATAGACCACGTGGTTTTTTAATGTACCGCGACCAGCCTTTCTCCTCCTTGAGCGACGAAGGAAATTACAATCTAAGTTTTCTTTTTGTTAGTTGAAAGTTGAAACTCAAAGCCGATCAGAAAATTTTTTGCTATAAAAAATAAATTTCATTTTTTAAAATTTAAAAAAAAAAAAAACTGAAAAGAAACTTGGAAAAAATTTCAATCTAAGTCGAAAAAGAAACTTCAATGAAAAAAAAAAGATGGAGAAAGGATAGTTCGTTCCGACTTGCTACCCTATAGAGAACTGAATTTGAACCAATTAAGATATCTTTTCTAGCCAAACACAATTACGTACACAACTAAAAAAGAAAGAGAAGTTTAAGAATATCACATGGGAGCCGCCATGGCCATCAAAGACAGCGAAGAAGTGTATATATGATCCATTTGGTAGTCGAAAGAACTGAGGTTTGACACACACAGTATCTTCCATCTCACGCAAGCGACCTGCCACCGAGACATATCCAAACACCGCCGGGCGTGGTACAGCAACGGGAGGTGGTACATACCCAACCTGACCAACTTCGCCACTTCGAGAAGTTTCCCCTGCCACCTTAGTTATGGACTCCTCGTCTCTTGCGCGCTTCCTTTGGCCAGGACGGTCATCGGTTTCAGTACCGGTGCTGGTTGTGGCGGTACCAGCCATACCGGCAGAGGTGGCGATAGGACGTCCTAGGTTCTCACGGCATTCGTTCACGGAGTCTTGTTTTCTGTCAGAGGACATCCTTAACCCGATGCCGGCCATCAACGACCTGGATTTCAAAGCATGGGCTGATTTGTATAAAAATCTGAGCCGATGGAAAGAGGTAAGGTGAAGGAGGAGGAGAAGCAATGGGAAGGGGAAAGAAAAAAGAAGTTAAGAAAGAGAGAGAAGGGAAGAAAAGGGAAAGATTTGATGAAGAAAATTGTAGGAATTAATTAAGTGTAAGGTCTGGACTCTGGAGATGGTGTTTTTCTCGTGGGAACTGCCAGCCACCCGCCGCGACGTGGCGGAGAACTGACACGTGTAAGAAGATACGGGTTAACTTGTTGTTTTGCACAATCTCGTCAATTTCCCGTTTCCCTTGCAGGATTTTCCTCTGGACCTCTCACAAATAATTTATTTAATAAAGAACCTTTTATCATGAGTTCATGACTGTCTGAATTTCTCTCATTTTTTATTTTTTTGGTTTGTTAAGTTCATTAATTTGGGGATATTGGCTTAATCATGAGTGAACTATTTTTATACTATCAAAACAGAAAGGTTTCGTCGAGTTAGTAAGGAGAAATAAAATGTGCACTCTGCATAATTTAATTTTCAATGAATAGGATGGAAGTTGCTATTCACTACTACAAAAATAGTCATTGTACACGAATTTGACAATTTATATAAAAACCGTGTAGAAATTATAATTATTTGGAATTCCAAAATATCTATGGGATCTCTACATGGATATTTATTAAAGAATTAGTGTAAAAAGCCTTGAGAGAATTACACGGACGTTTATTAGAAATTGTACATGGATTATTGTTTAAATAACAGTGTATAAAGCCTTGAGCGAGCTACACGGATATTTATTAAAAAACCATGTAGAAAGATAGGAATTGTACATGGACGTTTTTTAAAATAACAGTGTAGAAAACTTGATAGAGCTACACGGACCTTTATATAAAGAGCCGTGTAGAAATGTAGAAATTGTACACGGTTTTATGTTTAAATAACAGTGTAGAAAGCCTTGAGAGAGCTACACGGTTGTTTAATAAAGAGCCATGTAAAAATGTTATTTTAGGGTTTTGATTATATAAAAGGTATTCTCCTTCCAACGTCGTTTTGATCAATTAATACTCTCTCTCTCTATTTTGAATGTTGGTCTGAATTTTGCGCATAAGGAGGCCAGATCTGAGATCTTTGAAAGTGAGAAGTAAAGAAAATGCCTAAGGTCTCCATCATCAGATCTGAGGAAAATCGTTGAAGATCAGTACTAATGCTTCTGCCTAAAGATGTTTGCACTTCAGAACTGTAAGATTTAAATTACTTTGCTATTTTATTTTGGATTTACGGATTCTGGATTACTTGTATTTTTTTAATTGCAAAACACGTCATGAATTATTAAGACTATCATTTGATATAATATGCAATAATTTTTTTTACGAAATTGATTTTCAGTGGTTCGTATAAAAGTTATACATATTTAATTAATTTTATGTATCTATATTTTCTTATAATTTTGAACGAAAATTTTAACTGAGAATTTTCATTCTCTATTATGTATGTACATGTTGATGAATGTCATTTGGAGATGCAATATGTTGGAGATCTTTAACCAATAGACATTATGTCATGGATCACATGCATACTCTTTTTTGATATGTTGGATCTAATATGCCTTAGTTTGTATGAAATTTCTGTTCAAACTAGTTCATAACCAAACATTTTGGCAATTTGAGTCCAACTAACCGAATTTTGGGCCAAAGCTTGATCATAAGGTTACTAAGTGGTAAGGATATAACTTTTATACAAACATTGTATTAGATCCTGAGGAGTATATGTTATGTTTTATCACATAAGATTGCATGTACAAAAGACTTTGTATATATATATGTTGCATGAATTGTAATCTTCTATCTTTTATTGTTATTAACTAATATCAAATTATAATTGTAGTATGGACCAAAGCAAAAGTGTTTCACCAAGGAGCAGATCGACGATGTCAGATGTATGTGGGCAAGGTGGTTTCAATTAAAATTTTGTAATGTTCAATATGGATTTGTATAATTTTGTATAATTTAGTGTACATAAATTATTTATAATGTTGTATAGTTTTGGAATTCTTAGTTTAAAAGGCCTCTGTTTAATGTTTCTTTGTTTTCAAATTCTAATTTTAAATGGCTAGCAAAATTGGAGGCTAGCCAGCAAAAAAAAAAGGGAAAAAAAGGACAATTCTACACGGACATTTAATTAAAGTTCGTGTAGAAATGTATTTAAATATTAAAAAAATTAAAAAAAAACAATTCTACACGGACATTTAACTAAAGTCCGTGTAGAAAGATATTTAAACATAAAAAAAAGAGCTATACGGACATTTAACTAAATATCCGTGTAGAAAGATTAATCGTACACGGATATTTAGCTAAATGTCTATGTAGAAAGAGTAATCGTACACGGCTGTTTATGTAATAATCCGTGTAACTCGATTATTTTGAGAGCGACGCTGGCAAGCGTTTGTACACGATTGTTTATATAATAATCCGTGTAGCTCTCGATAATCACACACGGGTAAATATCCGTGTGTAAATATTCAGAGATTTCTATACCCTCGCATTCCACACAACAGGAAATCCATGTAGCTCTTCTGTTTATGTCCGTGTACAATCACTTATTCTGTAGTAGTGATTATTTATTTCATTGTTGCGATTAAGCTTGTATTACACCTAGCTACTTTAATACTGTAACAATAATGGAGTTACTTGGAATTGGGTAATTAGATATATATATTGCTTTAGAGAAACACAAGGTTATAAATAAAGAATATAAAAGGTTTGAGTGTTTCATTGGAACTTCTTGAGTAATAACTATTCTGATCCGGTTGATTCAGTTTTTGATTTGATTTGATTTAGTGTTTTTTACGATAAAGTCTGACTGCATGACAATTATGCACATAGAACAATCCATCACTAGACTCCTATCATTTTTATCAAGCAAGGATAACCAAATTTGTATCCACATGATGCACATATCTTTGTACGATTTTAGTTTGTTTACAGCTGAATATTTTTTAAAACATTTGTTGTCTCATCTTATGTAATAGCTAGTTTGTAACTTTTAAAATTAATAAAATTGTTTACGAACTTTCCATAAAAAATACACGTTGGAGTAAAATATTTGTTGGAGACATTTTTGAGTTCTAGATTGAAGACAATTTTGTCAACTTTAATTATCTTAAGGCAATAAATATCTGAGGCACTAGTAACACAAATTTTATCTTATTTTCTTTAGGATAGGAGAGACATAATTTTTAATAGATAATATAGCTGACATGTACATATATGATAACCCAGTGTTAGTGATTCATCCTCAATTGTTGGTAGAAATAAACAATATACTTTATGCATGGACCATATGCATTATCTTTTCATTTTTAACATTTGGATCCCTATCTAGAAGTGGACCACTTTTTCTAATTAATGTTTCTTTGCGACTCTGGCATTGTCAGGAACTTCTGAAGTTTTTGGAATAAAATTACAATCAACTGATTTTACTTGCTAGCTTATATTTTAAAAATAATGTAAAATTAAAATAATATGGTGTAAATAAAATTAACCCTCGAAAATTAGGAAAATCTCAAATTGGTTCCATAAAGTTCAATGAATTAATTATCTCATTAATATGTAAAATGTAAAATAAAAATATAATCTGAAACACACTATATTAAATTTATCTATATCAATATATTTTTATGAACTTATTTTCACTCGGACTTATATTTTAATTTTATGAACATTAATATAATGAACTAATTTTCACTCAGATTTATATACCATACAAAGAATAGTGAATAAAACTATATTTCTCGATATATTTTTATATTTCTTTAGTAATATTTTAAAAAAAGCACTGCCGGTTTAATTTGTATGACAATAGATGAAGAGAGAGATCAAATAGAAGAAGGATTATAATAATTAATAGAATTTTATCAAGAACGGCAACTAAAAGTACTTAAAAATTGAATGCTCTTTTAGCTATTTAAAAAACTTGGGTACATTTGATATTTGATGATCTTGTCAACATATAATTATTATTTTGGAAGAAATTTAAAATGCGTAATAATAATTATTTGAGTAATTGAGAATCAGTTCTTCTTTTAATTAAAAATTGTATAATGTGTGAATCTTGTAGATTTAAAACTGAATAAAAGTTTTTCTTGTGATTATTAAAATAATTAAGTAGTTTGATCTTTGTTATGAAATAAATGTGAACAAGCATAAAGAATAATAAACAAAATAGAGATGAAAAGATGGCAATCTCTTTATTCATACATTTCTCATGTGTCTACAATACAAGATTACAAAGCCTCTATTTATAGGCTACAAATTGTAAATGAAAAATTTCATCTAAATAAATGGAGAAATAAATTCCAATAGTAGTGGCCATCAATTCCAATTGTAGTGCATGGAGTAGTGGGGATAATGGGAAATGAATATTGGGAGTTATGGACATCCACATTAATATTTTATTCATAACACTCCTCCTTGGATGTCCATTACATAAGAATATGCCTCATTAAAACCTTACTAGAAAAAACCCTATGGGATAAAAATCTAGTGAAGGAAAAAGAGTACAATATTCTTCTAAATACGCAACTACAGCCTTACCAGGAAAACCCAATGGGAAAAACCATGGTTAAGGAAAATATAGTGCATATTAACTCCCCCTCATGACAGCATCAATCAAGACCTTTAAATCAGCGAACTCTAATATTACGAACTAGTTTTTTGAATATTACAGTAGGGAGTGTATTAGTGAATAAATCTGCTGGATTTTTCACTTGAACGGATTTGCTGAACATTAATAACATTATTCTTTTAGAGATCATATGTGAAAAAGAATTTTGGTAAAATATGTTTTGTTCTATCTCCTTTAATGTATCATTTCTTTCATTGAGCAATACATATAATATTATATTCATATATGATCTTCAGGATCATTTCTCTAAAAGACAATCTACATGTTTGACAAATGTGTTAAATCACAGATCTTAACCAAACACATACTTGACTTGCTTTTGTGTATTACTAAATTTTCTCATAGGTAGCGAAATATATGTCAATATCTTCGCGTGAGAGAAGAACTATATTTTGCTAATAAATTTACTATAAATGATATATCGTGTATTGTATGCTCATCAAGATAAGTGCTCATATTGCACTAAGATATGGTACTTCAGGACCAAATAGTTCTTCATCATTTTCTCGAGGTCTAAATGATCTTTATTCACATCTAATGATCTTACAACCATCGGATTGCTTAATGAATGTTATTTATCCATAATTGCAATATAATTTTCTTGATGCATAAAAATATCATTTTTAAATGTTCAATTTGCAATCCAATGCAAAACTTTGTTCTTCCAAGATCTTTCATCTCAAATTCTTCCTTTAAATAATTTTTTTTTTGGAAGCTCTTCAGGAATTCCAAAGATCGTTAACATAAACTGTAATTATAATAAAATCATTTCTATATCTTTTCATGAAAATACATGGACAGGTCATATCATTATTATATCCATGTTTCAATAAATATTCACTTAAACGATTATAGCATATGCGTCCATATTGCTTTAATCGATATAAAAATTTATTCAATTTAACTAAATAATGTTCTCGAGAACCTAAATTACATGCTTCAGGCATCTTAAATCTTTTAAAGATTTTCATATAAATATCATTATCAAGCGAGCCATAGGCTGTAACAATATCCATTAGGTGCAAAAAGTCCTTCATAGACTGCCAGACTAATTATATATCAAAAAGTTGTTGCATCCACCACATATGAGTATATCTCAAAATTTCACATTTCTCATTTTTATTTTCTCATAAATATTCATTTATATCATACTGGTTTTATACCTTGAGGTACAAGGACTACAGGTCCAAAAACTTCTCATTTTTCAAGAGAGTTTACATCTACCTCAATTGCACCTTTCTATTTTTGGCCAATCATTTCTTTGTCGACATTATTTAATAGACTTCTAGTCATGATCCTCAATATTTATTATGTTTAGCGCTATATTATATACAAAAATATTATTGATATCAATTTTATCTCGGTTCCATCTTATTTCATTCATGATATAATTTATTGAGATCTCATTATTTTCATGAAATTTCACATACCTGAGTTTCTACTGGAACTCCAATATTATTTATAATTTTATTTTCTTCTGGAGTTTTATCTGAAATTATCATATCCTCGACTTGACCATTTTCATTCTTTGCTCCTTTTCTTTTTCGAGAATTTTTATATTTTTAATCTTTGGAACCGATTGCTTTTCCACGCTTCATGCGTGTTATAATTAGTCTGTCCAACAGGGACACGGACTTTAATTGGAGCATTAGCAGCTGGTACATATGATTTTGTCACTTTCTTTGAGTCTGTGAATGTGTCTGGCAATTGATTCACTAACCTTTTCAAATGAATTATCTTTTGAACATTTAGTTCACATTCTTTAGTACGAGGATCAAAATAAGGCAATAATAATTCATACTAATATATTTTTTTTTTCAGCTAATAGTTTTCTCCCCCTAAGGTTGGGAATTTTTTATTCATCTAAATCACAACCGGCAAAATTAGCCATTAATAAATCTCCCATCGATGGTTTTAGATACTATATTATATATGGAGATTCAAATTCAATATAAATTCTCAACTTTCTTTGATATCCCATTTTAGTGCGTTGTGGTGGAGCAATTATAACATATACCGCACATTCAGAAATTATTATATGGAAAATATTAGGTATGTGACCAAAAACAAATTATAAGGGGAAGCTTTATAATAGCTAGTTGGCATGATGCGAATTAGTTTTGTTGTATGTAAAATATCATATCTTTTTTTTGTTTATATACGAACATCTACAGGATGTTTAACATTAATTTCGATATTGTCTAGACGTATTTTCATAATTGGATTATGCTCTTTGATCAAATATATTGAGCAAGTAATTTCGCAACGCCAGGTTGCGATTTGATAATAAACATACATGTGACCATCTTATTGATGCATCAATTAAAATCATAAAATATTCAAATGGTTCACATGTTGGATATATTGTTCCACAAATATCATATTGTATACGTTCTAGAAATAAAACCAACACACAAAAAATTCATTAGATTAAATAATCTTCTAGTTCTTTGATGAATGTTCATAATAATTATCTATTATTTTTCGCATCACTATTAATCCGGAATGGTCCAACCGGTCATGCCAAACTATAAACATATTCTTGTATGTAAACTTCTGGTTTACAATAACATGTGTTTCAATTGCACTAATATATGTGTAGTACAAGTCAGAGAAAAAACATATGCAATTTATTTTCAATATGCATTGTTTTTCATATATTCAATATTTTTTCATTAGTTGTCTCAATATGATATCCATTTCAGCGGATATTCTTAAAACTTAACAAATTTATTTGAGACTTACAAGAATATAATACATCATCATCAATATAAATCTGTATTTCTCCATGTAACCACAAAATAGCTCTTCTGGAGTTTTCAATCAATTTTTTTTTTGTTTTTTTTTATAAAAATAAATAAATATCATTTCAACAATAATCAATAATAAAAAGAATAAATAACTAGTATTTTAAAAAAATTAAATATAAATAAGCAAATTTTATCTTACATTTACATTTTTTTATGCACTACAATCAATATAAATAATAAATAAGTATTAATTCATTTTTCAAAATAAAGAATGAGCAACTATTCATTTTTTTTTTATCTTACAATTTTCCGTAACAACATAAAAGATAAAAATTAAAATTCCACCTTATAATGTAATACCTCTAATGAAATAGATAAGCTTCTTTAAGGCATTGTATTAATAGAAACGAACAAGCTTCTTTTAGGGCATTGTATTAATAGAAAATTAAATGATTTATAAAAGTAAATCATCTCTTTTCAAATAATTTTGTATGAGTTTGATATACTATTTTTTTTTCAAACAGTGAGGGCTCAATTTTTCATAAATGTCACCTATTTTATATATCTCTTTTTCATCATTCAAATAATATCAAATCATTTGACTAAATTGAGTTTGTCCATAATAGTTCAATATAATGTTTTGACGTACTACAGGTACATTGGCGTACGACAGGTACATGACTAATAATAGCATAAATTTTCTTATTTGTTATTCTCTTCACTTTCTAATTATTTCTCCACTTCTAGTGGTAATTCTTTTTGTTCATTTATTTTTCCACTTCTAGTGGAATGATGCACTTTTTCTTCATTATCACGTCCATATCTAATAGTTTGTCCATCATATTATTTTCCACTTTATGTGTAACTATTATTTGTTCAACTAGAACAAGACATGTGGCTTCAATAATTTATTATAATTGAACTTCAGGTCAATTGATAAAATTGATGAAATAGCTTCAGGCCAATTTCATTAATATAATTTATATTCATACGGCTTCGGACCATTTCATTAACATAATATAATGTAAAAGATAATGTATAAACTTGAAATATTTCTTGAATCTTCTTCGGGAAGAGTACATCAAAAAAAATTTCACATCATATAAATCTTATTGAAATCTTCTTCAAGAAGATATATTGAAATATTATCATATTAATTTTGTGAGCCACATAAATCTTCTTCAAGAAGATTAAATTATTAAAAAAAAATATGAACATCACATTAATTTTTGCACATTATTAAAAAAAATTTCATTATCTTTCCACTTCAGGTGGAAAGATGTGTTTTTGTAATAATCACCATGATAATAAACTCATTCTTATACGTCCACGTCCACAAGTTTTTTTTTTTTTTCAAATTTATTATTATATATTGCTACATTTACTTCAAGAAATGAAGCAGAACAAATTGAATTATTTTGTCCAACAACTCATTATAATCTCTTCAACCATAAAGAGATAATAAATCAACTTAGAATATCTTTTAACTTCTTCAAGAAGATTAAATTATTGAAAAAAATATATATAAACATCATGATAAATTTGCGCATCATATAATTTTTCTTTATATCTTCTTCAGGAAGATCTTCTTAATATCTTTGAAATCTTCTTCAAGTTGATAAAATGGCTACAATGGCTTCGGGCCAATTTCTCGGTGCATTTTATAAAATTGAGAATTTTTGTAATATCTCTTGAAATCCTCTTCAAGAAGATTCAATTATTGAAGAAAAAAAAATATATGAACCACTATACAATATTTGTACATCATATAAATCTTCTTCAAGAAGTTTTTTTTTCTTTTAAATCTTCTTTGGGAAGATTAAATTAAAAAAAAAATGCACTTCATATAAAATTCTATGAATCATACTAAACATCTCAAAATAAATATAAATAAATTGATAACTTATTTCATTTAGCAATTACTAGGAAGTATTATTTATATAAATAAAATTGAAATAAAAGTTACTAAAATTACCTCGAATCTTCAACTAGTAGAACTCTCGTGCTGATAACGTGTTATGAAATAAATGTGAACAAGCATAAAGAAGAATAAACAAAATAGAGATGAAAAGATGGCAATCTCTTTATTCATACATTTCTCATGTGTCTACAATATAAGATTACAATGCCTCTATTTATAAGCTACAAATTGTAAATGAAAAATTTCATCTAAATAAATGGAGAAATAAATTCCAATAGTAGTGGCCATCAATTCCAATTGTAGTGCATGGAGTAGTGGGAATAATGGGAAATGAATATTGAGAGTTATGGACATCCACATTAATATTTTATTCATAACAATCTTCAATTTTTATTCAAAAATAATTATTTGAATAATTAAGGGGCGAATTGAAATCGGTTAAGAATCAAAATTCTGGCAGTCAAAAAGCGGAAAGAAACCGACAGACGTCATTTTAGTTCTCCATTTTATCGATAAACACTCGAAATATCGCGATATTATCATATTTTTATATCATATCGAGTATTGAAGTCAAATTCAAAAAAAGAAAGAGTGATGGTGTGTCTGAACCCTTGAACGTGACACGTGTAATAAATGAGAGGGCTCGGAGCGGAACCAATAAGAAGTCTCCACGGTACGAACACAAGTGCAGCACGTGGCCCCACCATCCCACCCTTTATCCTGCCTTTTCTCCTTCCCGGGACAGAATCATGGGACACGTGGCTTCTTTCAACCCACCTTGCGTATTCGGTCAATGCAACTATTTGATTTGTAGCCGACACGTGTGGAAAAGGCCAGACTCACTAGAAGATGTTTTCACATCGCTTGGAGGGACGCAATACCAAACAGCTTACTAATCCACGTGTTATATACCTGCTGGTTCACATATGCCTTTCATTTGTTATTATCCTGTGCAATATAATACTCCCTGTCATTTGAAAGAGACATTGAATCAGAAAATGAGGGGCTTTGAAACCTTTAGAATTTAAACGGGACCCACTTCTTTATGGTTAACACGCGACACGTGACACGCGTCCGTCACATCCTCTCAGGCTACCGGACTGATAACAATTGAATCGGATCGTTTAAAATTGTTCTTTTTAATTTGACACGAATCTCAAAGCACAAATATTACTGCCCATCAGCCATCCTTTTCAATTGTGTAGAGTCAGGTACCTGAGAGGATATGGAACCTAGGAGAAGTAGGATTAATTTTGGATTTGCTTGCGCTTTTTCCAGAGTTGCATCGCTCAATGGCTGAAACAAAGACACGTGGGGGAAGATACTGGCCCATATGGGATGACGTGGGAGAACTATTGTACCATGTAGAAGTACCAAGTACCTGACGCGGATGTACTGGATGCCACGTATTGTATTTCTCATTTTCTTATTATCTTTTTTTTTTAATAATATTTTTTATTTATTCTATCTTGATCGCACCACGCATTTATTCCTGGGATCAAAATATATTGTTATTTTCGTATATAAACAGTGTTATTACTATCAAATTCAGTAATTGAATTATTTTGAGATGTTTTGAGATATGTGCACAATTTTTTTTAAGTAGTTGCTTTGAGATTCGTTCTCAAAAAAAATTAAACTGTTGAATTCGAAAAAGCAGGAATAGCAGGTTTCAACAAAAAAACAGAAATAGCAGGGTTACTGTTCACGGAAAGAGAATAGTAGCAGATTTCATTTCTATTCCTGGACATGTTAAATAGGATTTAAATCCGCAGTTTTCAAAAGAAAAGCATAATTCTACTCTCTGATGAGAGAAATAGAGAAATCAAGAGAGAGAATAATTTTTTTTCGATCCAGGATACGAAGTCCTTAAAATATGTGTCAGATTGAAATGAACGGTGCATATTAGATTAAAACTAACGATGCAGATTTCGCATTCTACAGTGGGTACTTCACTGAATCTGTCGACATTGTTTCAATGTAAGTGATTTTTAAATAATTAATTTTTTCAAAATTTAGTTGTGAATGGTGAATATTTCTGTATGTATATCATGACTTCAAATGCAAACAAAATTTACAAAATCCCAAAACCAAACACATTTTGTATAACCTAGTACTTTATACCATTTTTTTTTCCAAAATTTGATATGTTGTCTTTCTAAATCAGCCAAGAAATTGTGTGGTAAAATACAACCATCCTTAAAAAAGTTTAACTAAAACTAATTTTAAACTAATATCTATGCCAAGAAATTAATACCAACTAGTTTCACTGAATATTTCTTTGTATTAGGGTGTTGTTTCTATGGATGAGGACAATTCTATATTCAATAATAGTAGTGATGTTATTGTACCTAGAGAAGATATGAAGTTTACATCACTTGAAGAGTTTGAAATGTTTTACTACAATGTTACCCATTCGAAAGGATACACGTTACGGATAAATAGGACCTTTAAATTCGAAGGTACTGATAAAATTCGCTACCATCGATATGTTTGCTCTTGTGCTGGATTTTGTGAAGAGAAAAATCAAATGGTGAAATCAATTTAGATCCGATAAAGATGAAAAGGAGAATCTTAACTCATAG